>WOVY01011726.1:0-545000 GCA_013436015.1 Rhipicephalus annulatus
AGGATGGATGGTGGATGGATGGATGGATGGATGGATGGATGGATGGATGGATGGATATGGCTGTACCATTTAGATCGGGCGGTGGCTAGCGCCACCAAGCCGTAATATAAATGAACCTAAAAATATATATTTTTTTTCCTTAAAAAGTGAGTTTGAGGATTCGTACTTTGCAGTGCAGAGTTTAATTTTCAATCGTGCCTTGACTTTAGCCACCAATCAGATAACCTCCTTCTAGTTAAGTCTACCCGCTTAAAGTGTATTTCGCCCTCCCGGTCCCTAAACCCCAGCGCTTTGAAAAACTCTGCGCCATCATCCTTAACTATAGGGTGAAGCCCTTTACAGAACATTATCAAGTGTTCGGCAGTTTCTTCTTCCTCTCTACACGCACTGCATACTGTGTCTACCCCTTCGTATTTGGCCCGATATGTCTTGGTTCGCAGTACTCCCGTCCTCGCCTCAAACAGTAGAGAACTACCCCGAGTATTATCATAGATCCTTTCCTTGGCAATTTCTTGCTTAAAAGTTCGATAGATCTCTAGTGCGGACTTCTTAATCATGCCCATTTTCCACATGTCAGTCTCCGTTTCCTTCACTTTCTTCTTTACCGACAGTTCTTTTTGGTTTGGCCACCTGCTGTTTTCTAAGTATTTACCAGTCAACTTCCTGGTTTGCTTCCTCCATTTTGTATCGACATTCTTCATGTACAAGTAGCTGAAAACCTTCCTAGCCCAACGCTCCTCCTTCATTTCTCTCAATCGCTTCTCAAATTTTATCTTGCTGCTAGCTTACCTGCCCTCAAATGATATCCATCCTATATCACCTTGTACTCCCTGATTTGGTGTATTCCCGTGAGCTCCTAAAGCAAGCCTACCTATTCCACGTTGCTTAATTTCTAATCTTGCTTGAACTTCTGATCTCATGCACAAGACCGCATTGCCGAACGTCAGCCCAGGACCATGACCCCTTCCCATATTCCTCTCACAACATCATACCTATTGTAATTCCGCAGTGCCCTATTTTTCATCACTGCTGCATTCCTGTTACCTTTAGTCGTCACGTATATTTCGTGTTCCCTCAGGTACTCGGTCCCATTGCTTATCCATACGCCCAGATATTTGTATTTATCTGTTATCTCTAGCGTGACCTCCTGTATCCTAAGCTCACTACCTTCGTCGTCATTGAAAATCATGACTGCTGATTTTTCCTTACTGAATCTAAAATCTAACCTATCTCCCTCATTACCGCAGATGTCCATCAATCTCTGCAAATCTTCCTTGTTGTTGGCCATTAGCACTATATCATCTGCATACATCAAAGCTGGTAGTGCCTGTTCAATGAGTTTTCCTTGTTTGACGAAAGAGAGGTTGAAGCCCAGTCCACTTCCCTCTATTTTGGCCTCTAATCCATGTAGGTACATTATTAATAACAAGGGTGACAGAGGACACTCCTCCCTAAGCCCCCGTTTCACCTCTGTGGGCTTAGATACCTGTTTTTCCCACTTTATAACTACCTTGTTACTTTTATAGATCTCCTTTAAAAAATTAGTGACTACATATTCCACGCCTAGTGTGTCCAGTATTCCCCACAATTCCTCTTGAACCTCGCTATCGTACGCTCCCTTGATATCCAAAAATGCTAGCCACAGGGGCCTGTGTTCCTTTTCTGCTATTTCGATGCACTGCGTTAGTGAGAACAGATTGTCTTCCAACCTCCTGTGTTTCCGAAACCCATTCTGCAGTTCCCCCGGCACCCCCTCATCTTCTGTCCATGCCTGCAGTCTTTCCTTTATATTCTGCATCGCCAGCCTGTAGACCACTGATGTAACTGTTATAGGGCGGTAGTTGTTTATGTCAGCTTTGTCCCCCTTTCCATTATAGATCATGCTCATCCTGCTAAGTTTCCATCCATCGGGAACTTTACCGTCGATCTTTATTTTACTCACTGCCTCTCCCAAAGCCTGCTTAGACTTCGGACCTAATGTCTTTATCAGCCTAATTGGAATGCCATCTGGGCCTGTTGATGTACTACTAGGAACCCTTTTCTCAGCCCTTTCCCACTCTCGTTGTGAAAATGGAGCCATTGCACCACTTGATTCCTCCTTGTCTATTGTGGTGCATAAAGTACTTCTTTGTTGAAAGTTTTCTGTCACCCTTGTTCTTATATATTCAATAGCTTCGTCCCCTTCTAGCCTAGCACCTTGGGCTGTAGTTATAAAACTCTGCTCTAGGCTCGTCACATTTCTTAGGGAGTTTAGATGGTTCCAACATTTCGCAGCTGCCTTTCTATCTTTTTTATGTACTTCTGCCAGCCACTGGGCTCCCTTTCTTATAATATTTTCATTGATCAGAAGGGATGCATCCCTTCTACAGCTTAGAAAGATTTCTCATTTTCTTTCAACATCATCCGTCGGTTCACCCCGCTGCTTAGCATGTCTGTGTTCCCTAGAGGCTTCCTGACGTTTTGCTATGGCTCTCCTAACTTCCACATCCCACCAACTTTTGGGTTTGTGTCTTCTTTTCTGGGGTGACTTGTTACGCGTCTTAGCAAGCTCTAGCTCAAAGAGTCTAATTAGATTCGTGTATGTCCACACTGTCTTATTATCCTCCGTGATTACTTTCTCAATTTGTTTAGTGGCTATATCAATTTGCCTTTCTGAATAAAAATTTTTCTGTAGTTGCTCATCTTGTCTCCTTCCCACTTTCACTGCTCTTCCAAAACTTAGCTTGATACGTTTGTGATCACTACCCAGACTTCTGGAGCCACCTTCATCTATGTGCATTTCCCTGAGCTTATCATACATTCTATGTGACATCAGTGCGTAATCTATCGTCGACTGCAGCCTTTCTACCTCCCATGTTGTTTGCTCTTCGCACTTCTCGGTACTGTTGCAAATGATCAAATCAAGCCTTTCACACATATCCATGATAATTTTGCCTGTCGGGTCGGTATACCCATCTATATCTTCTATGTGCACATTCATGTCTCCTAGTATAATTATCTCGCACTCTCTTCCTAACTCCTGAATGTCTTTTGATATACACTCTACCATTGCCTGGTTTTCCTCTCTGGCCTTTGCTCCCGTCCACAAGTACACGAAACCAAGGAGTGTCATTTGACCTGCCACTTTCCCTTTTAGCCATAAATGTTCCTTGCACTCCTGCTTGACCCTTTGCCAGTCTGTACTTTTATGAATGAATGCCCCAATACCACCCCCCTTTCTGCTGCCTTCTGTTCTACTACAATATTCCCACGCGTAGTCCAGATTGTTCGGAGGTTGTTCTATGTCCCTGAGTCGTGTTTCTACAAAACCGTATACCATCGGCCTCTCTTCCCTTAGCTGTTCTTCTATCTCTTCCCACTTCAGCCTGTTCCTACCACCCTGCATGTTAATATACCCTATGTCTGAATTGGCTCGGCGCTCGTGGCTACGTCTATTTATGCCCCGAACTCTACCTATCCTAGACATTGGTGCCCTTTTGGAATCGTATCTGCCCATAACACCTGTCGAAGAGTCTCCCTGGTTGTTTTCTTCGTTACTAGCTATCCTGCACCCTGAAGGGCTCGCTTGCCCCCCAAAAAAGCTACTCCGCGTCCTGCAAGTCGCCAACCCACCTCATGACCTAGCCGCCCATCGAAGTGAATTATGTCTCGCTGAAAACCACCCCACCTATGCACCTCTCTGTTTATTTCCACCACCTCAAAGCCTTTCTCTCGACTCATCCGCCATATCTCTTAGTTTGCGTTGACAACCGCTCTTTGCAGGTTGCTATCACGCACCGGTACCTCCGGTATCGTGCATATCACTACCTGTACCTTAGGAGAAGTGGCGCGCATGTCATCGACGCCTTTCGCCAGTGTGGCTGCTAGCCCAGCTGTATCTTCATTTAAGACATCGTTTAAACCGCCTGAAATTATCACGAGGTTTCGTCTATCAGCTGTAGTTTTGAGTTTTGCGCTATCTTGCCTCATGACTGCTTCAAGCTTGCGTCCTGGGAACGCCCCTACTGCAACCCTCTTGTCACCTCTTACCCTCTCTTTGATGGCTTCTGTGCATCGATTTAAATTCGAGTCCCCGGCGATTATCACATGCTGTGACTTTTCAGCTGGAGCGTCCTGCACCTGGGGGCTACTTGCACCTGTGACGCCGGCTGCTTTGTCCCCTCCCAGCCCCACCACTACCTCGCTGAAGCTGGGCCTTGCGAGAGTTGAACCGGCTAAACCTGTTTTTTCCAAACTTGCTTGCTCTTCCTTCTCCACCGTTATGGTTGGCGGTTATCTACTGTTCTCTCCATAGGCCGCTTCTTTGTTCAGCTTCGCTAGTGCTTCTTCGGTGGACTTCAGTCTTTTTCCCATTGCCTTCGTTTTCTCTTGCTCTGTCGCCAACGCAGTCTCGAGCTCATCGATTCTCACCAGCAGTTCACTTTGGGCAACCATCATTTTCTCCATTTTTTCCTCGACTTCACATTGCCTACACTTCGCGTCAGCCTCTTCTCCATCCGCTTCTACGCTTGGGTCCACTTTCAAACCTACTCCACATTCTGAACAATTTACAGTCTTTTTAACCATGTCTTTCTGACACCAATTGTCCCTATATTCGATAGTTACTAAACTCGAGCCGTGCACTACGAAAAAAAAGAAAGTCTGAGCTCTACTACAAAAATTTGCGTGTTCAATGTACGCGCACCACCCCCACGGGGTGGCAAAAGAAAAAAAACAACGAAAAAAATTCAAACACCCACACCCGCACTAACTAATAAATACCTGGTGACTGGCCCCCGAAAAAGCCGTACCATAAAAAAAATTGCCCGCAGCTTCCCTCGGGGGAACACTGAGGAGGATGCGGAGCATATAATTGGTTAACGGGGTGTTAAAGTGTGACTTACTTGGGTCGATGGCTAAATTGGTTAACGTGGTTGTGAAATGGGGTGTTAAATTCCGACTTACTTGGGTCGATGGCTAAATTGGTTAACGTGGTTGTAGGAGGGGGTGTTAAATGAGTGAACACGTACACGCGTATGCGAAAGGGCGGCGCTGGTCGAAGGGACGTCGATCATTGTGTTTGTGGATTCGTTGGCATTCATTTCATGGCGACTTCGGACGTCGACGCGCCGTACAAACCAACGGACGAGTGGCAACTGAGCGAGCGAGCGCCGACCTTGAGTATATATACAGCGCGACGGCGCATGCGCTGTCAGCTGTCGAATGTTCTCGAAGGAGAAGCGCGCGCGCGGCACAGATGGCGACGGCACGACGGCGCATGCGCTGTCAGCTGTCGAATGTTCTCGAAGGAGAAGCGCGCGCGGCACAGATGGTGGGCGACGGCGCGATGGCGCATGCGCGCGCGTCAGCTGTCGAATGTTCGAGAAGCGGTGCGGACGGCGCGGACGGCGCACTACAAGGCGCGAGTATAAGATGCTTCCGCATCTAATAAGTGCTACGAAGATTTCAACCGCTGCCTTATAATTATAAATACAAGCTCAAAACATGCAAAAACACTTATCGGCGCAGTCGATCCGGAGCGCTCGGATCGACTGCTCGGATCGAACAGCGGCCCCACCGGCAGCGCTACCGCGCGGCAGGAACGCGCTTTTGGGCCAGCCTCCGGAGGCCAGTCATCACACCTCCCCATTCTAGCGTACCTGCCCCGTCGGCTCTCCTGGCAAACTTGGCGCTTGCTGAAGCGGGCGCTGCAGCGACATGAAAAAAGAAAAATAACAGCTGAGTTTATCGTTGTGACCGTCGTAAGCGCTGTTAGAATCCCGGGGCTAAATCGGTAGCCAGCCGGTGTTCACTGCCCGGCAGCAGGTGTGATCGACAGCGGAAACGAAGAAACGAGCGCAGTGTAGAAAGTGTGTTTGCGGATGCGAGTGTCGTCGTTTCGTATGTTTCCTGTGTTGTACCGTCCATCTTTCAAGTGTAATCGCAAAGAACTTCGAAGATTTCCGTGATGTAGTCATCCACCTTTCTAAAGGTGGATGACTACATCACGGAAAAAACTACACCATTGCGTTTAGTGCGCGCCGAAGTGAAAAGTTTGTAATCATCGCAACAAGTGTAAGCGTCGGGTGTGTTCTGTGTGTGTCGTTCATCGCAGCAAATAGTATGTATAAATTTTGAACACCTGCGAGCGTTAGCTTCTGCTACGATAAGGATGGGCAAGTTTTATTGGCCGTCATTGTAATTCGTAATGCGCAACGCCGTACGAGAGTGCTGTTGTGTGTAGCGCTGTGGTGAAGTTCTGTGGACCGTGTCACATTTGAGCGATTCTGTCCGGTGTTCTGAAGTGTGTTCATGAAAGGGAAACCGTGGAATATTTAGGAGTGTACAGCTCAGTTTCCGATTTGTGTAGTTGCATGTACGTGACCTGAAGAGGAGCTTCCATACAAGACATTTTTGTGCATGTAGCCCCCCCCCCCATTATTTAAGGTACGCATTATGATCGATTGTCTATGAATGCGTGAAATAAGTTATTGTAGACCAAGTTTAAAGCAAGTGTAAGTATTGCAATAAATTTCAGATGTTAGACAGTAGCTGCTAATACAGTGTAAATAATTTTGTCAAGATTGCAGGCAGTCATGCTACATTACTTGAACAACATGACAACTGATATATTATGCGATGGTTATCTGGTTGCATCAATCATTTGAAAAATAGTTAAACAATATTTTAAATATCCAGCCGAAATGCCCATGTCTGTCTTGTTAAACAATCATTTGTCATCATCAAGTGTGTAGCAAAATATTTCAACCACATGTCAGGTCAAGAAAACTTTAAACAACAAAAATGCTTATTATCGTTAGCTCAGTGTTGGATGTCTGTTCCTTCCCAATAGTGCTCAGAAACTGAAAAACGTACGCCTTGTCTCCAAAGAAGGATGCCGTCTCTCAATCAGCTAAAATATTTTATCAATGAATTACATGAATACGATAATAATTCATCATTCTTGTCACTAGTATTTTGCAATTGGTACAAAGTAGCCAAAAAAAACTTGTCAGCAATCCTGTACACTGATCACCTGTCGTTGGCAGTTGTTGAGGCTTTCTAGGTAAATGAAATCAGCATAATGTTCCAAGCGGGCTATAAAGCTTCAATCCGGCTATATGTGCATGTTTTTGTGGGGGAGGTGTTGCAAATATTTCAGGAAAAAACTAGAAGTATTCCACTCTGTGAAGGTGGGTCACCAGCCAAGCTGTGTCGCACAAGGATTATGTTTGCTTTTTTTTAATATTTATACGTTTATTAAGACTTTTTAAATTATAGCATATGCTTTTTTAAAGCAGTTCCACCTCACTTTATGTGGCCTAGAAGTGCAACATGCAGGTTATGTATTTATGTATGCATTTATTTCTTTGCTAATTAATTTTTTCATTCACCTTTTTTCTGTCTAATTTTTTATGCTCCAGTAGTGAGTGGTAATGTTTGCCCCATTTCTGTGGTGCATACCCACTAGGAGCTTTCTGTAGATTAGGTATGTGTTTGCGGAGTCGCAGTACAGCCATACTCATTGCTCTCATGGTTGCACTGACGTCAGTCAATTTGCCTAGTGCGTCAGCTGCCAATTGAACTCAGTCTGGACGCACACTGTCTCTTAATTCGAAATTTGAGTCTAGAGACAGTTGACGACCATAATTTTCCGTTGAATATGCAAGATCGTGGAGTTGTGTGGACCTATACAGTAGAACCTCACTGATACATTCTCGCTTAATACAATTTCCCAGCCGATTGATGTGTGTGGTTCAACATCCAAAAAACCACGATATGATTATGAGAGATGCGGTAGTGAAGGGATCTGGAAATTTTGACCACCTAGGGTTTTTTACGTGCACGCAAGTCTGAGCACACGGGCCTGCATCATTTTCACCTCCACCGAAAATGCAGTCGCTGCAGCCCGGATTCGATCCCCCGACCTGCGGGTCAGCAGCCGAGTACCTTAGCCACTAGATCACTGCGACAGGGCAATGATTTCCCGGCTGCAATGCTCGCAATCATGAAAATAAATTAAACCAATTTGGATCATAAGTATTCTCAGATCCTGCATTTATTGTGCGCATTTTTTTTTCCAGAAACGTATCGACATTTTATTGTATATTGGTAGCTTGCATCATGAATGTAAGACATGATTCCAACATTGGGACTTAGGTAACTTGGAGGCAGTCTAATCACGTAGAGATTAACCTGTTTTGACGAGACAACGACGTCGCTGGAATGTTGTTGTGTATCTGTGCATGAATAACAAAGGAACCAGGACGTAATGTACTGATAGCACTGACGTAACATCAGAGTTCGCATCCCATTGTGTTGGTACTAAAATATGGCTGGTTTAGGGCCAGCAGTACAAGCCATTCATAGCCTTGCTGCCAAGAACATTAAGAATACTCGAGTGCAGTGTGATAGCATTAGCAGCACCCATTTGTATACATTCTGTATTCACATTTGCTGGCCATTCTTCATTTCTTTATGAACACGTGAACCATGCTGTGAAGGATGGAAAATTTGTGCACACTGTAAAATATTGGTCGTTGTAAACTCTCCCAGGATGCCAATTGCAATTGCGAACGCAAAGTACCTACTATGTGTCTATTAGGCAAATCACGCTCCTGTGTAGCTGTGAATTTTTTAAATGCTGTGGTTGTTGATGATGATGAATTTTAGCTGGGCACTTTGTAATGGTTTGTCTTGCTGAAACCTGAAACAATTTTAGTGATTTTTGCAAACACATTGGACTGGTAGATTAAGTCTCAAGGGTTATTTATTTAGAGATCGATTTGACCACTCTGCGTAAGCTGTGTAATTTATTACTATGCATTAAAGCTGCCAATCGCTGGAAATCAGTGCTGATCATTGCAACTAGGCCGAATGCCTTTTAAACTGCCGATTCATAGACCAACATGCTCTGCCCAGAGCATGTCAGCAGCCATGTCAACATGGTTGCTTATTTGATTGGCTGTCATGGGCTGTAGAATGTGCAGAAGATCGACTGATATGGTGGCAGCACCTGTCGGAGCAGATATCGACCACTTACTTCGTGGTCTTTGTTTCTGTTACCAGACAACGTGCATGCTGCCAGGCGCACTGCGTGATGGCCTCCGAGACTGCACGCAACCTGTCGTTGTGTCATCTCGGGGGTCTAGACTGGTAAAAGTTCAAAACGACGAATGCACTCATGAGAGCTCTGCGATCGCCAGCGTGCCTCGTGAGTTGCGGCGGTCACGCATAGGTGAGAAGGAGGGTATGATATAATTGTCTGTAGCGGCCTTGGTACACTCCGTGTCGCTCAATTTATGGTGCAAATGGTTTCATGATGATCTAGCCTAAACGCTGACAAAACTTTAAAAAAACGTTTCAGGGTCTCTTTAATGAAAGTTTGCCGAGTTGAATAAACGTTGTACAAGAATAGGTAGGGCTACATGGAGACAGGAATGTATTATGGAGGTTCAAGTGGGGGAACTGCCTATGTGTAAAGTCGGAGGGGCAGACGCTTGATACTTCATGAGCTCGGAAAGGAGGCGAAGGTGTAAATGAACAAAGAAGAGGGATCTGTAACTTTTGTAAGCGCTAAATGCACGTATGTGACACGAGTGAAAAACACAGGACAAGCAGTGCGCTCGTCTTACATAGGTGTATTTAGTGCTTACTAATGTTATAAATCAATATCAACTACCCTGAACCCAGTGCCTTCTCAGAGAAGGAGGAAGTGGAGAATTCCAAAGAAGCATGTGGCTTGTGTAGAATGCTGCAAATGATAGTTGTGCCATCTGTGCATAGGCGTACCAGCCGGGGAGGGCAAGGGGGGGGCGATCCCCCCACTGAGAAAAGTTAGGGGACTGAGCCCCCTCATTTTGGACAGTTGTGAGTGTTTGCTGCACGCCAGGGAAAGCAACAATTGAGGCGAAGTTTTCCCTCACCACAGTATTCACTGAATTATGTTATTATGAGAGAATATTACAACACAGCGAAATTTCTCAAACATAGTAGTTGTGACGATTTTCCTTGTAGGCTTTTGCGGTGCGGGCCGCCTGAGCGGCATTTCGTGACTTGTGCTGTAGCTTTGCAGAGCAGGCCAGCGCTGAACAGGGGCCCAATAACATTGCATACCTTCCCACACTTTCGTTTTGCTGCGACTGGCTGATGCAGTTACGAATGCGAATGGACAAACTTTTTATGGACTGGTGAAATGGTCTGCTGCTTCAGGAAAATTATTTTGTTTGATCAAAAATAGATATCATCAACGCTGCTTTGTCGAAGCTACTGTGAGCTGATTAGTGTTACAAATCTTTTTTAATATTCTAGTGTTCTCTGGAAGTACCAAAAAGGGGTTTCCGCTTTAATCTCAGATAAGCCTGTTTAGCCTTGCTTATGGTAACTTGGAGCGATGGTGGCAGCTTGCAAAGGGGTGACGAACAAAGCAGTGAACTCGAGCACAGAGGGAATCTCAGCTTATAGTCTTGTCCACCGGACCTAGGAGAAGGTGAAAGAGTATGGTTTTTAGCCCTATGGAGGCTTAATTGAGAGTCAGGCGAGTAGGTTTTCATTCAACTCGAACGGTCTTTTTCAGCTCAAGTTACAACTTGGACAGCAAACAAGCACACACATATGCAGCGCTGCTTATTTCTCTCTTCCTCTCTCTCTCTCAGCAAGGACGAGCTCACAGAGATGTGTGCGCGCACAAACTACTAAACGCCTTGATGCTGCAAGTGAAAGTATTTTATTACGCTCATGTTATTTCGTCTCGGAAGCTGCTATAAGTAACCATTGATAATGTGATCGGCGTCTACTTTGCTTGAATATTATTTAAAAGAATATGCTCTCCGACTACCCCAAAAAGTTTTAGGTGTTGTTCAGTGCGTGAACGCCCTGTTTAATGTGCAATGGCTATAATGAACACCGCGATATTTCGCAGATTCATGACGTCATGTAAGAGGCAGGTGATTTTATGGCACATAGACAATTTTAAATGCCCCCCAGGTGGTAGAAATTTCCGGAGCCCTCCACTACGGCGTCTGTCATAATCATATGTTGGTTTTGGGACGTTAAACCCCACAAATCTATCCAGTTTTAAATGCCGAAAAACCAATGGTAAATAATAGGCTGCCATATTGAAAATAGTTTATTCTCTTACTTTTTTATGGTCGTTTACAAGTGGTCCCTACGCGATGAATATATAAGTGTGGAGGGGGGGTTAGGCTTGCCCCCCACTCGCGAAAGAGTCGGTACGCCCCTGCATTTGTGGATCTTTTTTGTTACATTCATCCCTTTCTGAAGTCAATCCTTCAACCAGTTGTAAAATCCTGGACCCTCTTTGGATGCTGTATGGTTCTTCGAGGTCTGGCAGACATTCCAGTCTGCTTCGGTTGATCTGTCTCTGGCTCACCGACTTCAATGTGTTTGTCTGAGAAAGGGCTTGCTCTGTTAAGTACTCAGTTCCTTCTCAGGATGCTGTCTTCCGTCTGAACTTCATACGACCTGTCATAAATTCTCCTAATTATTGTCTTTGAACCATGCTACTGTTTTTGTTGGTTGAAATGGGACATCCACTGGCCCTTTTTAAGGCTTGGTGAATTCTTCACTTGTCTGTGATGGTAGCTCGTGCTTTTCTGCCTCTTCTACATTTTTATTTCACTCACATCAACTGTTTTGGATTGCAGTAACTGTGAAGCTGTTGGCACGCTCATTTTAGTGCGGCAACTCATTGACACTTGTGGTGGAGTACCATTCTTTTCTTGAAGTGATGTGTTTGTTAATAAACAAATCTCATTTTTGGGTCTGGGTGACTTTCATGTCCTTTTTTAAGGGAGCATTTTCGCTCTCCTGTTTGCAGGAGAGCGATTCAGCCCTTCTGTTTGCATGCGAGTAAACCAAGCTTCTTATTTTGTGTTCGAAGTTCCAGCTCTTCCTGGCATTTTTTCATTCTTTGCCGGTGAATGGCAGGTCATTGTCGCTTATCAGAATTCTCGGCACCCAGTACACTGCAAAGTGAGTCCTTAGTTTGAGTATCACTTCGTTCAAAGCCATCAATTTGACTTTGTTCACTTCCCAAAAATTGCTGTAATAACTGGCTGTAACCAAAACATTCTTTCCCTAGAGTTTGAGCATGTCACGTCTAACCTGTTTCCATGGATAGCTTGGTTCTGTACGGAGTGAAAGAGTTTCTGTTTGCTGGGCTTGTGCATACCTTTAGCATATTTCAGACCTCATGATCAAGTGTTTCAATTCTGTGTTCATTCCTGGCCAAAAGACACACTCACGAGCGCATTGAAGACAGCTCTCAATTCTAAGATGCGTTGTCGGGAGTTTCACTTTGCTTTCACCTCACAGAAACATTATAATAATTAGGCGTAATTTTTGAACATCAGGCGATTCTCAACAGGCCTTATTTGTTGGAAATGACTTTTTCAGAAAGCTTTATTTCTGTGTGTTAAGTATAAGTGCGTGCCTTTGGGTAGTTCATGTTTGTGTTGTGGCTAGCCTGAACGAAAGATTCACTTTAGTCTCTGCAGTAATTCATCACACTCAGTCACAGCTTTCATCTTTTCCAAGGTTTTCTTTCTCACAGGACGTATTGCACGACATGGATGTTCTCAAGTTCCTCTTCATTGCTTTTGTTGGGAATGAAAGCCCTAGATATCATGTCAGCCAAGACTAATTCCTTTCCTGGTCTGTTTTTTATTGCAATGTTGTGTCTTTGCATCTGAAGGATCATGCTTTGGAGTCATCTTCGAACTTGATCCAATCGTTTCTTAAGGATTGCTTGCTTCAGTGGCTTACAATTGCTCAACATCTTTATTTCTTTTCCGAATGTATACTGATAAAACTTTTTAAAGGCAAAGACAATGGCCAGAATATCCTTTTCTCTTTGTGCATAACAAAATTTCATTGTCTTCAGTGCTCTGCTGACGAAAGAGACTTGCTGTCTATTTTAAAGCCGAGCCCAAAATTTCTCACATCACATTGGATTTCTAGCTGCTTTCATTATTCAAAGAAAGGCTAGAAATGGAGCTCTTCTAACGAACTATTGCCTTTTCGAATGCTTCCTCCTGCTGCTTCCTCGTCTGCTATGGTGGATTTTTGACAGTGAGTTTTTTTCATTAATCCCAATATGCATGACAATTCAACTAGAAATTTGAAGAGGTAGTAAATTTTAGCTCAGAAGCACTGCACTCCTTGGAATTCATTGTCTTTGGTGTCTGCTGAATTGCCTTGACATTATTTGGATCAAATTTTTCAGAATTAGGAAGGTGGTCAGCAAGCTTGGTTCGTTATCGATTACCCCCTCTTGAAAATTCAGCTTTTAGAAAACTTTGGCTTTAGAAAGATTTAGTACAAGATCATCAACAGTGGACAATGCGTCACATGTTCTCTGTAGATCTTCGAGCACTTGTGGCTCGATGGATACTCACATTGCTCCTTTTTTTTATGAGAAGCATTCCCTAACGAACTTCGGCGACTTTGAGCGTATCTATCTATCTATAATCTTTCTATCTATCTATCTATCTATCCAGCCACCTACGAATTTTAGCTCTCCTGGCTGTTTCCATAATGGCATAACATGACTGTACGATGAGCATAAGTGACTAGTCGTAATATGAAAGTCATGACATGTATGTCATGAATGTCATGATTTACGTTTCATGGTCTTACTACTCTTGTGGTGCTTTTGGCCACATGACATGTTGCAAAACTGGTATGGTGTGACGCGACTACATGGTGAACACAAGTGACTCGTCCAAACATGATTATCATGACATGCATGTCAAGTAACAACGTGACTACATGCAACACTCATGATGCGCTCATAGCCCTTTTGCTAGCTTCACATATATCAAATTTGGTATTACCTGGCGGGAATAGACGACAAAAGTAAATTACAGATAGAAATAAACAAAAAGAAAGAGACAGGGAGGTTAAGCTAGAAGAACTGGTTCACTACCCTGCACAGGAGTGGGGAAAAGGGTCAGAAAGAGGATAAAGTTAGAGAGATATAAAATAAGTTAGAAAAAAAATTCACATGCGCACAAATTCAGGGAGTTCTGATCATAGTCGTTTGGACAGGTCGGTTGAATGCAAGAAGCGCCGGAGCACCTTCACAGCCTTCTTCTGCGACATGGCCTGTCGGTAGCACAGGATTCTTTCTTCCAAAAGAGTCTGGTTGTCCAGTTCATCTAGTACATTGCAGAGTCACTGTCATTGCGTGCAGTATTGTGGGCATTCACACAGAATGTGCCAAGTTGTTTCGTCACTGCCGCAATGGTCACATGCAGCTGTGTCAGCCATTCCTATGCGGAACGCGTATGCATTGGTAAATGCGACGCCCAACCATAATCCGCACAGCATAGTAGCGTCTCGTCAGCGTAATTTTGAAGGAATTCGAAGACTGAGAGTTGGGTCTAAGGTACATAACCGTGCATGGATGAAATATGACTCGTTCCATTATGACCTGGTGCGCTTGTGAGCAAGCATGCAGAGTTTTCGTGGAGCGTCAGTTCTGGAGAGTGGAATCGATATTTGATCGCTTTCAGTATGGGCAGAACGGGCAGCTCGATTGGCCCGTTCACTGCCAATTATTCCACAATGACTTGGAAGCCATTGAAAGAGTATTTCATGTTCTTTCTCAATAACTTGGTGAGTCTTTTCTGCAATCTCAAATACCGCTGTTTGTACGGGCAGTGGCGTAAAGGTTATAGAAGGGATTCCAGTGCCGTCTTTGAGTCGCTGAAAATCGTTCATTTTTATAGCTGTTGATCGCTGATGAATTGCAATGCGCACAAAGAGCTGTGAGCTCTGCTCCCGTTGATGTCGTAAGGTGGAAGGTCTTGAATTTTTTTGTCATGTCTTTTATTGGTATACCTTAGCCACTAGACCACCGCGGCGGAGCTTTATTGGTATAAAAAATGATGCCGTTGAACTCTTCTGTAAAACAGAGCCATCGGTGTATACGTGTATACAGCCTTGATACGTCTCGTATAACAAGAGTAGAGCAAGCTGCCTAAGAGCAGGTGACAACATATCTGCTTTTTTCTGGATGCCAGGTATAGTTAGCCTGATGTTAGCCTGAGTCAGACACAAAGGAGGAGTCGAAGGCCTGGCGATGGGTGTGAAGCATATTGGCAACAATAACACACATAGATTGAGGTTGAGGCAGAGGCTTGCACTTGTCGAGCTTGGGGCAGTGGGTCTGGCGCACGATAGGGCAAGGTTATGACTTGGCTATACTTGAATGAGCTCACACTGGGTCGACACCTGGCCCAGACCGGCTGTATGGATCCACCTTTTTTTTTTCACACTACAGGAACTTTTGTATTCTTCACGTGTGCCTATCAACATACTTGTACACTTGCATGAGATATGAAAGTTGCCGTGCAACCGTTGACTTGTGTAACATCCCAGGGCCTGGTGGCATGAACAGTGCAAATCAAGATTGTGCATTCTTCTCTCCTTCATTGCCTGTTGCATGCTACAACAATAACCCATGAGGCGAAATATACACCTTTAATTTCTCTCAGTTTTGACCCACTCCTTCGTTGCAATCCAAGTGTATTCTTCATGGGCTTTTATCTCCGCAGCCGGTTACAGAATTACTTGGGAAGATATGTTGCAGCTGGTGCTAGGCACTGCTTTATTTAAACAGCTTCTCCAGGCTGGAGTGATCACTGCTTAAGAAACAGCAAAAGGGTGTGTGAAGCCTGCGTAATACCACCTTCTTCTCGAAAGTGTATTCTGGGACATGGAACTGCTTGTATGTGGCTCTCGTGATAACCTTCAAATAGGGATTCACCGCACACTTTAAGCATTCCTGGCTAACAGCCTTGACTGATCAGAGTGCACAGCGCTGTCTGTAGCCTCTTATTTCACAAAGAAAGGCTTTCAGCTGGCCTGCTCACTAACAACTACAAACGATCCTTCATCAAGACAGCACAGTTCCCTGGACACACTGGACAGACTTTTAGTCTGGCTGATACACCACTGGCCTGCTTTTTAAACTTCTCGCCAGATACTGCATTCCCTACCACATCAATGAGGCCTGTCTCCAGTCAGTCAGATCTTGGAAACTGTCAGTTGACGGAAGATGTCGTAGATGTGACACTGCATGTCCAAAGCCTCTAACTTTATGACAACCTAACTGTCCTCTTGTCCCCTTGCATTGTCAGAATGCATTCTCTTTCTCCTGGGGCATTTGCAATTACATACAAATGCCTCGCCAGGGATACCCTATGGGCACATACCATCCTCATTGTCTCACTGGTGAAGACATGTTCGCATCATTAGGTTGTGCCAGTCTAAACAAATGCTCAAATTAGACAGGCACGTTCTAGAAGTGAAAGTCAACTGAATTTTATTACAATTGTTTCAGACATTCACTAAGTGAAATTCTTTAGGAGCAATGATTAGGAGTGCTAAAATTATTGACCACAGAATTTGATTGGAAAGCAATATAAGAAAGTCTATTTTCTGCTGGCAACAGCAGTGTACACCACACGTGACATGGCGGCAGCATTAAGTCAGTCACACTGAAGTTAATAAAAAGAAAAGGTACAGTGCATCAGTGATGCATATACTTGTACGAAACAAAGTTCACACTCAGTTTGTTTCAAACAAGTGTACGCATCCATGATGCACTGTTACTTCAGTGCACACTGAGCTGAAGATGTCCTGCGAGAATATTTTACAAGCTGAATTTCATGTGGCAACATCTTCCTTGCATAATCTTGAGGTATATGCAAACAGAATGAACAAGGTTGGCACTAGAAAGCAAGTGCTGGCAAACATAAAAACGAAAGCAGATGACATATACTGGCATACCTTGTGATACTTCATTTGCATAGCATGGCGGTTTTCTCCTTCCAGTGAAAATACAGCCGACATAATATGGTACCAAAGCATACGTAGCCACCACCAGAGTTTTTTGAAGGAATCATTATGAGTTACAGTAACCACATGAGCCGTAACGCTAGAATCTGAGCACTACAGTGACTTCAACAGATATTATGACTAGCATGCGAATACCCATAAGAAAGTTAATAGTTTTGTCCTAATGTAGAAATGCCATGCAAGATTTCACTTTGCATAGGATGTGGTCAACACTACTTGTGTTGGTTGCTCATTAAAGCAAACCGTTTCGCATGAATAAACACCTTTTTTTGCTCCTCAAGAAGCATGAAACACGCTTCTATTTTTATCATCACAATAATATTCACACCGCAAGCATGCACAAGAGATTCTTTATTTTGGGCCTATGAATACTCGCACTTGAATATGTCACGTGTGTTGCCAAAAATTATTTAGATCGAAATGCTTTCATTTTGTCACTTTTACTGAAAAACATGAAAGAAAAGCAGCATGCAGCGTTTGAAACACATGAAACACACACTTGAAGGGTGCGGCATAATGCATAATTCTGAAGGAACACAAGCTTGTTAATATTTGTGAAATAATAAATTGCTTTGCGTAACATGAGACAACAATGCGATGCAAATAAGTTCTGTGGAAACCTGCAAGGGGGCAGAATGGTTCAGGATGGGAAACTAGACAACCACCTGTTTTTGGCACGAGGCCACAAGGAAACCTGTACGGATTTCTCACAAGAAAAAGCTTCTTAATTGCCAAAAAATTTATCTTGGTCCGGGGATCTAACCAGAGACCAACGCCTTTCCGGGGCGGTCGCTCTATCATTGTGACAACAAAGTGGCAGGTAGCAGAAAACAAAGGCATACAGGAGTGGGGCAAGGATTTATTTACTAAGGGGGTCACCCATGATACGCGAGTTCTTTGAGGGGGCAGGGAAGCTGAGAACTTCTGTGCTGCATTTCACTATGTTTGCTTTTGTGGTGGCAGGGAGAGGGGGGGAGCAGGTGGAAATTTTCAGGGGCTCCAGCCCCCCTCACCCTCCCTTCCTCTGCTGGCACTGCCCCTAGAGGTGTACTTACTGAATGGCAGGCAACTGTTTGCCTATAATAATCCTCTTGTTATGTTGCTATCATAACTTGGCTTAGCTACACCTTGTGCTTTTCTGTGTTCAGCAGACGGGTTGCCAGAGCACAATTCATTAAAGGTAAAATCAGGAACATAATAATCGTAGCCTGTGATATTTATCTGTTATATATTAAGGCTCAGGGAAAGTTAATAGGCAGTGTCTTCTATTAATGTTGCAAGGGACATCCTCCATTGCAGGCATAGGTCGGTGAATTCGCAAGTCAACTCACTCGGACTCGCTCAGACTCTGACCGAGCTGCGAGACCAAGTTTGAGCGAGTCTGGTTGAGTAATGTTTCGGTGAGTTTGAGTCCAAGTGAGTCCGGTAGAAGAAAATTTTCGTGTATGTGAGTTCAAGTGCGTTCAGCTCACGAAAACTTTGGTGTGTCTGAGCGAGTCCAATGCTAAAATTATAGTTTATGAGCGAGTCTGAGGGAGCTCTACTTTTTTTGCCGAACTCTGATTGCAGGAATTCATGCTGGCACTGCAATTTGCATCTAGTACCATGAACGCTCTAGATAATGCAATCCATGTTTGTAGACACCTGTTATTCGAGTACAAAGCAACACATTATTTTCAGCATATCACAATATGTTTATTGTTCATGTTATGTATTCCAAACTTCAATACTTCTTATGTTAAGATATGTGGTGTAAGCTGCAAAAAATTTCAATCAAAGGGTATCAAGTAAATGCCTGCAACCATGTTTGATGCGGGCATTGCAGCAATAAACCTGTTCTGCTCTGTTAGTATTATGTTGAGGAAAGTTCTTGCAGATGATCATGCAATTTAGTCAAGAAGCCTGTAAGTTTATCCCCTTGTTCAATATGATCAGACGTGAGTGCTTGACACCAATTGTAATGCACAGCCAACTGCTTCTGGCTTCGATTCCTTAGCCAGAAACTTTCAGGCATTGAGAAATGTAGTGTACCATCTTTATAAGTTGCCTGAGAGGTCATTGCAATAAAGGTAACTTGTGTGCTTATTAGTTTGTACAACAGCAATTTATTAATTTCTCGCTTCACCAACACAAATATAGTGAGGGTCTGTTGCCTTGTCCAGGGAACATTTCAGCGACTTTCTAAGCACTTTTACACAAGTTAGTATCACAACATCAAACAGCTTACATGTGGTTTTTTACAAACTATCACTCTACATGAAATGATTCTTTTATGCACTTTTTTCAAATACTGCTTTCCCATAACCCTTAGTATCAGGATGCGTCGTTGTCTATATACATGCAGACTTTGCTTCTACTTTCACACAGATTTTGCCTTGTTATCCATCGTTGACTTGCCAGTGCTTAGTGTTTTTATGTTGCTGCTTCGCTAATGCGATCATCTTAGCTGTGGCAGGCATCTACAAATAGTGGCAGTGAATGTACAAGCACTTGTGTTTCATTGTTTTGAAGCATGGTAAAAAAGTTCAAATGGTCGAACTACTTCACAGTCTCCCACTACAGTGTGCCTGCCATGCTGATAATGATTTTATCAAACAAAATGAGCACCTTAATGCTTCCATGTTAAAAGCCCGGAATTTAATTTAGGTTGCCATATATGCGTATGTATAGTGACTTGGGTTTGCTGTTCTTCTGCTCGTCTGTTAATTCAATCTCAGCTGCTAATAACAGTGAATTCTAGCTCAGGATGATACCACAACTGATGACTTGCTACTACAAACCATTAACAAAGATGGAAAATTATTTTGGAAAAGTAAATGAGTTACAAGGTAACTTACAGTTGCCTGACACTAATGACATCACAATACTATTAGCATTCTACCACGACACATGGTTCAGAACCAATAAAGTGGCATTTTTCACCCACCATGGTGATGTGTAGTGGTTATGGTGCTTGCCTGTAGATCATGCAATAAAATCCCTACCACAGCGGCCGCATCTCAATGAAAGGGATACCCACATCTGACTGCGGCAGCCTAATTTTCAATGGAGGCAAAAGTGCTTAGATTCAGGAGTATGTTGGAAAAAAAAATCGTTGTCTAAATTTCCAGAGCTTTTTACTGTGGTGTCCTTCATAATTAAATCATAATTTTTAGACAAAAAGCCCCAACATTTATTATTATCAAGGAGCTATGTGGCTAGTCTGCCCTATCCTCACGGTTGGCACTCAGGTGAACTTGTCTTGGTTGTTTTCCTTCCCTTTACTAGTAAATTTTTTACATCCTGAGAGGAACAGACTTGATATATGTTATTCAAAAGTAATCTGGGAAGTTATGTATAGCTTTCTTGACATTACTTGGTTGAAGTAATTCATTACATTACAGTATAGCCAGCCCAGAAATGTTCTTTATCATTGTAATACAACAACAAAAATCATCCTATTACTGTAACTTCACTACTGCCACATATGGCATATAACTAGGTGCAGTCACATATGTTTGGATGTTTGTGCAATGAACCTAAGGCACTAGTCGCTCTGAAATCATATGTGTTTGCTGGTCCCGTGAATTGCCTAGTAAACAGCTGACCTCGGCAATGAAATAACAGGAGGGAGGAGTTGAGCAACTGCCACTGGGTGTTACTGCAGAGCATTCGTGTCATTTTGATGGAATCGTTTCTCACTGAATATAGGTTTTGACACATTAACTGTGCCCACAATAAGTGTGACGATGGCATCAATATATGGCAACAAGTCCTGATCTAGGTGGCTTTGGAGAATTTTGAAGAGCTTCATGCGCTGTATTGCCGGCTCTACATGGACCCTAGCCCTCGCAACTGCCTGGTTCGTGACATCTTCTTCTGTAGTCAGCTGAGGATTTTTCAGAAATAGTGGCCTGATAAGTTTGATGTTTTTCTTTTTGCAGAGTTCTTGAATAAGGAGTGCTTTATCCACCATAACTGCATCAACACCTGAAATGCAAGTTTCAAGTAGTCCTGTGTCTCTGGTTATAAATAAATCTGAAGCCATGTTGCACTGACTTAACTGATAAGACCACATGGGGTCTCACTTGCCAGCAATTTCGCTGTGTATGTGCCCCTGTAATGGCTGTATGTTAGAATTCTGGGCTTCAAATCCTTTGGCCTTTCACATAGTATCTGTGTGCAATCAAGCACAATCCGTGTGTCGTGGTATTCTTTAAAGTACACAGTGATACATGCTTAAGACAGCTTCTTGGCTTGGCAGAAATATTGCACGTTTGAGAATACCGGCTAATGTCATAATAGCTTCCTTAAATATATTTGCCGCTGTTGTTCGGTGAATTCCAAAAAGCACAGCTAGCAAGCTGAACGATGTGTCATTGTAGAGTTTCTTGAAGCATAGGAGAACAACATCCTCATTAGAAATGCAGAAGTTTCTAGCGTTTCGTGAGAGACGGGCTTCAGTAAAATTTCACAGATGGTGTAGAATAGCTCAAAGCAACCTATTCCACTCATTAATGCAAGAGCCTTATCATTTTCTACTTTGCTAATCGTGATTAGCTGTTGCCTGCCAGATATACAAAGATTCAGTGTGTTCACCTGGACTCTTACGTCATTCAAGTGCTGCAGCTCCGTAAGAACACCTGTGAAGAAACCAATAAGGTAGACACGGTGCTTTCACTTACAATAAAGGTACATGAAGGCACAGAGCATACTTGAAAGTACGAAACTTACCCGCTTCAACAGAATCATTATGGTGCATTGTGTGAAAAACTTCAAATGGAATGCTTGCTTCATCTTCACTTGTAGAGGCTAGTACGAAAATAATACGAGACTTAGAAGCAAGCAAGCTCCGTTGTGATACTTCGTGGCTGCACATGCCAATAATATCTTTCTACGTGCAACCAAATCAGGAAAAACCTCAAAATTAAATGCTACACTGCCGTAACAAGAGCGGCTGGAGCTTGGGAAATAAGTTGTTTCCCAAAACAAGCAAATGGGGCAAAAGGTTATCTCTGCATCCTTTTATATTTACCCCCGAATGCAGAGATGTTACTTGGCTCGCAACTTCAACTTAACTTGAGCAAGTCGGCGCGAAGCAAGCAGCGGACTTCAAAACGCCCAAGTCAGCCTTCGCGTTTCATAGATGCTCAGGCTGTCTTACTTGGTCAAGTCAAGAACGAGCTTCAAAGCAGAAACATGCTGCTCGCCTGCTAACGAGGGTAATAATGAAGTTGTTCACGTAAGGCATGCATTACACCAAAAAAAGACCCTACGTTTTAAAATAACTATAAAAACGAAGGGCCACAAGCATATTCTTGCCATTTTACGCTAACGAGCGGCACGTGGTGCCTGCCACCACAGCGATGCGCAGTGTTGCTTCTGTAAAGCGTTCGTTGCCTGCTGGTTTTAGTGGCCACCCGAATGCGGTGCGTTTCTCCACGGTTGCTTGTTTGGAGGAGAAACAAGCATCGCGTTGGGTTCTTTCGTCGTTTTTTTTTTTTCTCAATCGAACGCCATGGCATGTATTTGTGCTGACCTGGCTCACGAGGTGACGCGATTTTCACGGTATTTGCCTCTGTTCGCCTGTGTGCATGCCTGTAATGGGCTAGGTCGCAGTTATTATGAAAAAAAAAAACAATTTCTGAGAACAAATGTGATTCGTATCTTTTTGTTGAGCTTGGTAAACAAGAGAAAAAGCGGGGGTCAGGACATTGCCCTCAGCAGAATTCTGTCTCGCGGGGTGCAGCAATGTATCGCTGCATGATGGTGACGCGGATAAAAAAAACCCGTGATAGGGGCACCTCTTTTTTTGTGTGTGTAATTTTACGTAGCGTTGTGCT
The DNA here is from genome assembly GCA_013436015.1 of Rhipicephalus annulatus. Lineage (NCBI taxonomy): Eukaryota > Metazoa > Arthropoda > Arachnida > Ixodida > Ixodidae > Rhipicephalus > Rhipicephalus annulatus. The sequence continues at coordinate 22,689 of WOVY01011726.1, forward strand.
ACAAGCGATGCCTTTCTGAGCAAGAAACAGCGCCCTAGACGGGACGAAAGGATAGACGAGGCACACGGACACAGAACCGAGTCAATTTTTTTTTTTTTACCGAAAAAGACGGAAAGTGTCGTCGTGTTATAGAAAAACAGAAATAGCCTTTGCGGTTACGGAACACTTCGGCGTTGTCGACACCGGGGCTATTAATACGCACGTGTGTGTAGTCGACACAACCTGTAACGCAAGGGAACTCAGCCACTTCATAACAGTCCGCCGGCTGCGGAAAGCGCACCAGCATCGCGTACAGGTGCTTTGCGATGAGTAGCGTAACTTTTCCGACTGCACGGCACACTGTCGACTATGGAATGCGGACGAAATTTCCGGTGACTGGTTGGAATGTGCCAGCGCTGTAAAACCTGAGAGCCATCAGTAGCTGTAACACTGGATGCACGGGCTGTCTTCGGTTGTCCCCACTTTCACGGAGCGGCAAAACAACGAGCAGCTGCCCCACGGCGTTCTTCATGAATCTGTACCTAGCGTGGAATTGTTGCTCGTCGTACAACTCCATCGGATTTCCTTGGTCACGTAAAGCGGTTCCAAGAATCTTCGGCAGGCAGTGCGCCTCAAAAAATGCTACGCTTATGGCTAGTCAAGCAAACTCAAAAGCGGCCACCTTTCACGCGACGTCCATTCGAGAGGTGGCCATGTTGGAATAACGCGTCAAGTCGCTTTCAAGCAAGCCCCGCAGCTGACTTGAAACTTGTCCTGACTTCGACCGAGCCAAGTCGCCTTCAAGTCATCCGCAAGTTCGAGAACGATTTATGGCGACCGGCAAGACTGTCTTGAGTCAAGAACGAGTCAAGTACGAGTCAAGTAACATCTCTGCATTCGGGGGTTAATGTGGCATTCCAAAATGCATCTGAGTAATGCTTCTGTGGCAAGTCATAGCAACAGCAATGTGAACATTCCACTTGATGCATTCAGCAGCTACAGCTTGTTGCAACACCATGTCAGGGATACAAAATTTTACTGCATACTTACTGCATGGTTCACCTTCTTCTAGCATTTTCGCAAACATTGCTTCACTGTTACTGGCCGACAGGGCTACAAAAGATTTGACATATTCGATAATGATAATTCAGTTTCTCAGAACACAGTGTGCTACAATTGAATATATCTCGTTCTGCAGTGCATCGCTAGTGACAATGAACATGGGGAAATGCTTAATAATCCCCGATTGATTCTGCCACTCTGGCATTTGCAAATAATGCATGTAGTAGTTAGTGTAGGTCAGCTGTTTACATTACTGCTTTGGCAGCTGTAAATTACTGCTTTGATTGCTAATAAATGGCATCTAGCAATGCGAGGTGGCATCAAATTACTAAATTTGAGATATTTGTGTTCATTGCAGCCATGGGTTTCGTATTGAGGGCACAAGTTCGTGTTGTATCGCATTAGGATTTGGGGAGTGGTTTTGCGGCAAGCGCTGGTGTGGCTGGGGGAGAAGGCAAAAGCTGCCTTGTTGCACCTAGTGGCCAATGCATATTATGACTGCAGTCAATGCCTCCTTGTTTTTCTAGGAGGCATTTCTGCAGTTTGTACTAGTAATTTTGATTCAATAATAACGATATCACAAAAAGTTTATACCGCAAAAAGCTGTTGTGTATCAGATAACATTAAATAGTTATCGCTGATTTGTTATACCACGCTCAGGGCTGCACTGTGGCAAAGGCAAGCTGGTTTCGGTTCACGCGTGCGGAATAACGAAAAGCTTAAGGAGCCCCGCTTTTTGAAATTGCACTCACGTGAAAACTTTTCGAGAATGTGCACTGAACAGCGGCAGCCAGTTTAGCTTATAAATTTATCAGCAGTGAACTAGGCACACGCTTGTCTTCCTAAATAACATCTATACAGTACGTGCACCATCCAAATACAGCTATAGTTTCAGACATCCTACGCCGCTCAGCTGCGTTAACGAGGCGCGCTTAAGGCATGAACACACTGGCGGCGCCGCGCTCTGCCGCGCGCCGCGCGCCGCTCGCGAGGCGCCGCTTTTCTCTCTTTTTCCCGCCGAGCGTCGAGGAATTTCTGCCGCCGACTCAATCGCTCCTTGCGCTATTTCTGCCGCCGCCGCCCAAGCAAAGCACCAATCAGCGACGTGCGTGGTAGTCGCCATAGCAACGCACGGAGCTTGTTTTCTTTTTTTTTTCCGGCTGTCATTTTTCTCGCGCCGTCGTTTTCTGAAGCACGCTGACAACGGCACCATGGACACCGAACGCTTTTTAGAAGAGATCAGACTGTACCCCTTTTTATACAACAAAATGATGCCCGATTATAAAGATAAGCAAGCAAAAATGAACAGATGGGATATTATAGGATCGATGTTTGGATTGACAGGTAAGTGGCGATTGCGTGGCTCATTGCATGTTGAGCGCGAATGAATTGTATGTTTTATTCACTCACTTGTGCAGGAACACAGGCCATGATGAAATTTAAAAATATAAGGAACCGGTGGATGAAGCTGGTGTCGGGAGTTGAGGCGAACACTCGGAGCGGTGCGCCAGGCAATCAGGGAAAAATTAAGTGGCCCCTGTTCGCAATTATTGATGGCATGCTGAGGCAGACACCTCACTATGCGGAAAAGTAAGTGATCAATGACGTGCCGTTTCATATTGCAGCGCACGCAGGATACCTGTTTCATGCCTGCCGACTATCTTGATTTTGCTGCGAGACTCCTGAATACTGACTGACCCCTAGGGTCGACGTGCACGTTTCCGAGCTGTCGCTCAAAGAAAACTATTTACAGAATAAGGAAAGGTGGCCTAGTTGATAATGAATCTTCTATAAGAATTTTCTTTGTATTTGTATAATTGTCCAGAATCAAGAAAGAAATTGTGCTGCAAATGCACAACATAACTTGCCTCGCTGGGGGTAGGGTCGCATCATGAAAGTCTTCAGGGGAAAGGCTTCATCCCCTACTAATACATAGGGTATAAGTCCTATGCTTCCGACATTTGATGGCGGGGAAACTCCAAACAGTCTTCTGTTGAAGCAATCCAGCAAACGGGACCTTAAAAAAATTCCACTGTCTCCTTCGCCTCCAAAGTGGCCCATGTCAACATATGTAAATCTGGAATACAGTGATAGGTAATGCTGTATGAGAACACATATTGTTGCCTTTGTGCAAAGGACTGGTTTTCTATAGCGAGTCCAGTAGTACATGTACTGGCCATCTGTAAAAACTTGCAAAATCTAATTATCCTCCAAAAATGAGCATACAGTGTACAAGAAAAGCTTATTAAGCTTAGTGGTCACCCCGCAAATGAATACCGTAAATATTGTGCAAGATGATCCACCTTTTTGTTACATGTGGCTGTTTACGTACAAGTCACGTGTTTGACCAGGGCTGTGGTCGCAGTGCTTTGATGTAAGTGAAACGCTACATGTATGTGTCTGTGTGATGTCAAGGCATGTGAAAGATTAAACACCAAGCAAGCGAAACTTTGAAGCCTTCCACTTAGACGTGTGATATCCGACACTGGTCTGTACCTACTTTGCTCTCTTTTAATCACGTCTTATAATGAGGCATAGCCTCCCCGCCAAAGGCTTCACTTCCTCATCATTATTGTTGCCATATTCACGCTAAAAAGGGAAAAACACACAGTGGGAGAACCAAACAGAAAATCTAGTAGACATAGTTATACAGCACACCACGCAGACTTCACTTCCTCCTCACTCATCCGGTAGGTGTAAAAAAGAGCGAGTGATGGTGTTGTCGTAGATGCAACACTGCTTTCTGGCGACAGGTTTTAAGGCATGCCAGTGGCAGTGGTAATGAGTACTAGAGAGAGGGAAGGGATAACAGTATTACTATTAATAAAGTCTATCTGAACAAATGGAAATCGTTATGAATATCTATGAGTGTAAGTAATAATGCAAGTGTGGAACCCCACTGTTTAGCATGAACATAAGTGACTGTAACACCATTGAAGATAATGTTGAATGAGTATGACAATCTACTTGTTATGATATCTTAAGCCCACATGATTAAGTCAAGAATTACCATGAGAGGAAATTCAACCAAGTTGCCTATTCGTTGTCATTACTACTTGAGAAGGCCAGTAAGAAAAAGAATTTCACCTGTAATGTGCATCACACACTGCAAGGAAAACAACACTGAAGGTTTTCTTGTAGTTTAAGTTCCTTGAACCGGTATTCCTTGGGCATTCAATGATGACATGTTTTCCATCTATGCTTCCCAAACAATTAGGAAAATTCCAAAATTCCTCCATATCTGCAGCAATCTAGATCCATCAAGAAAGAGCCACAAAAAATAAAATCAATATAAATGAACTCAGTGGAACAAAATGCTTGTTCAATGATAAACACTGGAATGCAACATGAAATATGACAATTAAACATAAAGTTATGCAGATGCCTAGTTGGAGCTGAGTTGTGGCTTGCAGATAATTGAAGCATTCACAGAATTACAACACACACTGTCGGACTAAAATAGGCCAATTGCTTGAAACATATTACGTACCAGCACAGAACCAATGAAATTAAATTTTGAATATGTTTAAATATTCAAAAAGCAGTTACTGCATCAGAGTCATTTACCTGAATGGGCACCAAGCAATTTCTAAAGCAATTTTTAAATGAATTCGACAAGTAACAACGTACTACTCTTGAAAATGAAATACTTTGCAAGCCGAGCTCAAATTATTTTACCATTACTGCAACCTGAGTGTATACTTCCTGTTGTCATTTTACAAAGGAGTGCACTGCCAGCCACTCATTTGCTGATGTTTTAATGTTACCAAGCAACCACTTTATCATTCTCCTTGCTGTGGCCAACTGCTTGCATAATTCCAGTGGACAGAGAGGAATAACTTATTTCTGGTTATTTTTGTAACTGTAGCACGTTACATGGCCATGAGGAACACTGACTTATTTATTTGAAAAAAAAAAAGCACTCAATTTAGACTACTTAATGTAGTTAATGAAAAGTTCAATGAGATAAGTTGCTTGTGAATGTATTTTTCAAAGAAAAATGATGAAACCACAGCAATCCTCATATGCCACTGATACACATCAGCCACTAAAATAAAAAATCTAGTATGAATGGTCCTCCCATTACCCTTTTCCACTCCCCAGTTGTCTGAGGAAACTTCATGTACAGTGGTTGGAGAACATGCCACAGCACGGCCGTTGTTTCCCTTACTATTTCACCTGCCGTGGATCGTCCTGTCAGAAAGTTGAATGACAGACTTCGGAAGGTGTCTCCATTAACAAGAAATCTGAAAATACAGAAATGTTTTTAAGGCAACATGTCTACTTTTGTTACACTGAGCTGGATGCTTAATGCTGCTGAAGACAATGAATGGCTCTTGCTTCAAAACAGTGATCGCAATGCTGAACTAGAGAGGCAGGTCATGCAGGCTTCCCACTTCCCCAAGCAAAAGAAACTAGTGATTTTTCTCTTTCTAGTAATCTCAACAAAGCTTTCAGTGTATGTTCTCATTAGGTGTCAAACGACATGTGAAAAACTTTGTCATTTAGTATTCCTGAAAACTTACTTGACTGAGGAGAAGTGCTGTAAAAGCGAGGAGGAAGTAAAGCAAAATGGGACGAAAATAGAGTATGGCATAGCCTCACATAACCTAGTTTAAATGTGGGATTCGAAAAGTGAAGTAGCAGACTGATGTTTGAGTGAACAAGAGGGAAAGGAAAGGTGTTCATAATTAGAAGAAGAAAGCGCCTGATTTCCACAGCCTGATAGGGAGCACGGCTCAACGCCTAGGAAAAGGAAGAGGGCAATACGTAATGAGATAAATGAAGATGAAAGAAACAATAAAGAATGTGTATAGACAGATGAATGGGCATGAAATAAATGACAGAGATGACGACAGAATATCTTCATCTGCTTTCGGCAAGTGGTGTCGTTTTCCACCTATGCTATGTGCTAAGGTTACATAAACATGGAACTGTTTTTTTTTTTTTCATTTTAAGACCATAACCTAATAACTATTCTATGGTGCTAACTTGGAGTGTATGGTATTGAGCATAAAGCGTGAATATTACTATATTAGTAAACATAGGTTTTGGTGTAGCTATGATTTAGCATGCAGTACAGAGCTGCAAATGTGTTACTTGATTATTACTTTTCTTTTGATTGCCTTACCTCAGGGTCATCGCCAGCCTTTCATGTGCAGAAATTGGCAGCCGAAACGGCGTCACTCTTCTCTCGATAAGTGGTCCAACGAGACTGAGCAATGTGTCAAAAGTCCTTGGTGGCATTCGGAGGAAACTGAAAAATGAGGCTGATTACTAGAAACCGGATTTTAGGGTGTTGCTTTTTTTTGTTCCTTGCACTCCTATCGTGCTGCTTTCATTTAAGATCATAAATTAGAGGCTACTGAGGGCTTTTCTGTAGTTTTTATGGTGTATATAAATACCAAATATGGCCATTTTTGCCTAAATGCATGAAAATGGCGGGAAGGAAAAAATAGAAAAAATCAGTAAACAGAGGTACTTTGCTGGAGCCGACATTTTGACAAGTGGACTTGTCTTGCTCAAGGCTAGACCGAAACTGTTCTATTCTAGCCTTGAAAAAGACAAGTTTCCTTGTCAAAACATCGACTCGAGCACACAACCCCTATTCACCGATTCTTTATATGAAAAATGTCTTCTTACGAACACTACTTTGCCAGGACAAGGCCATGTTTCTCAGGACACCCTCTCATGCGAGCTCATACAACAAGAATGTAACCTGACCGAGCATAGGCTTGGAGATGTTAGTAATCCATTTTACAATATATTTTATTTTAGCACACTGTTAAGCAAGCATATTCTGTCCTCTGTCTTGTTTAAGAGTACGCTAAAAGTTGATGAGAAGCTGCCTCATGCAACCATTCTGTCAGCACCCATCATCGAACATTTATGAGCATGCCTAGAAGCTCTTGAGTATTATAGCTGCAACTCTTCGGACATCACGGTCAGTATTAACAGCTTTTCAGGTGTCGAGAGAACTATTATCAAGAAGGCTCAAGCTGCCCTCTTTGTGGATAGCCTGCTAGGAGATGTTGCCTACTTGTGCATCGAAATCTACATGTTCTTCACAAACAGTACCAGGAAACTCTGACATAGTGGAGGAACTCCAATTGCAAACATTGCATACAGTATATATGTAGAAAAGAATAGCCACTGTTCCTGAATGACCAGTGCCTGAAAGGGCATGTGCAAAGTTACAGTGGGTCTTGGACAAGAACTAGAGACCTGTTCTTAAATAAGCTACAGAAGTTCTTAAGCCTCAGCACTCTAGGACCCCAGTGTAGGTTCAGTCATTCAATGTCCCCTAATACAACTTCACTTCAGCAGCATCTGTTAACACTGTGCATACTTCACCAGTGTATGCACTTATTTTCTGTGATGGGAGGCACAACATTAAATTGGGAAATAGTGGCGGTTCCCTATTGTTTTGTCAATTTTCACAGAGATTGCTAGGCTACGTTCCTCATGCTCACCGAACGTATTTTTTTGAACATCAAATGGGCTGTATTTGGCAGTGTTAGGATGAATGCCCTGTTCAATTCGAATATTGTCATTGTGCACACAAAAATCACCAGTGTGGACCTAACAGCTCTCACACAAGAACATGTTAAATTCTTAATAAATCATTGTCTCTTGAACTTATTGTATTGTATGTATTTAAATGAATTAATTTGTTCCTAATTCATCGCATCAGTAAGACATGAAGTAGTGCTTCTGAATCAGTATTCCGAGTTTTCAAGTATTATTTTTTATGTATGTTTGACCATACGCAATACTCGGGTAATCAACAGTGGCCACTGAAAAGTGAATGTGCGCATAGGCGTACAGTTACCTAGGGGGACCTCGTTAGACTATTCGGCCCATAGTCTTCCTGAAGTAAAGACGGGAAGTAAACAGCCGAGGGACCGCCGTCTCATTCACGGACTTTTGGCTGTCGACCATTATCATCACAAACCTGAGTGGCCATAACGCAGTTAATTAAAGAGGCAGACTTTCCGCGCACTCCCTTCCCCTCGTGCACACGACCATGAATGCCATGCGATGTCATGCGCGACCTGTACAATCCTTGAAAAGATTTGCATTCATGTAGAAATTTATTATGCCTATATTGACGAAGTTGGAGGCATGAAACCTCGTTTTGATTGCCCCTTCTTGGCACCTGAAAATTTGCCGTCAACTGATTTTAACAGCACTAAACACTGAATGATATAAATTACTTACTCTCGGAAATAGACTTCATCCCTTGCTCGCAGACGGGGAAGCAGTGTGTGGGCCTGTCCTTCAGTATCTCTGTACCTCCAAAGCGGATGCACCCAATATCTTCGCGGCGCATTTCAAGAGCGGCGACGCTGAAGCAACAGCAGACACGCCATCATGGTAACGTTGAGCGTTGCGAGGAGATCGTCGTCGCCGGCCATTGTTCGCACGATTGCACCGTAAAGACGGAGAGCTCAGAACAGACTACGAAAAAGCGCGCGAAATCTCGCGAGCCGCTGCGAGACCGCTCGAGACTGTTGTCACGTGACTACCGCAGATGTGGCCAGCGTGCCGCTTTTCACCGCTCGGCGGCGAAGACGCGCGTCATGCCGCGGCGGCATGACGCGCCTTATCGGGTCCTTATCTAGAGGCCGCCTCGGCAGGTTTTGTGACGACACCGCATCCGGTGTAAGTCGTCTAATCCTGTAGCCTGCGTGCAGTATATGGCTTATGTGAGACGCTCAAACACGGTTACAAGCTTACCGAAGAGCGCAGCGTATGGTGTGTAGCAGAAGTCACTGACAGCGAAGTGCTTGCTGCACACGGTCGATCAAGGCGTGGGGCGTTTTCTCATTCTGAGCTTTACTATCCACTTCTTCTTTAGCTTGGGGTCCTTCGGATAGCTGTAAAAGATAACACCATGTTCACTAGCGGACGAAGTGCACTGAGGCACAGAGCAGTACCTCACCATTGCGCAGAACTCGCAGCGGAGACAAGCTGCCGCACGCAGTTGTATGGAACGAAGCGCTGCGCTTTCAAAATGAGTTGAAAGCGGACACCCACGCTTTGAGAACAGCGTCGGTAGCCACCACACACCAGATAACCTACAAAACAGTTTCTTTAACGAGCTTTCAACGCGCGGTAGTTTCTATACTGCGTCAGGCCAACGGCCTCGCCTCAAAACGAAACCACGCGAATTTACACAGTGACTCACACAGTGACGTGTGAATTCGCGTGTGAATTCGCGTGGTCATACAAGCGCCGTTCGCAGCGCCGCCATTGGTCGCACACCAGGCGAATTAGGCTTCGGAGCAGAAAAAGTACGACAATGGCGGAAGACGCTAAGCCTGTGTCCCTATATCGCCTTTGCGTTGTCTACGTCGCCAGAACTATCGACAAATTGTGCTCGGCGCACGAGGACATATATGGCAGCGTCCTCCCGCTGAACGTATGCGAGGACTTGGTGCGAGAGTCTTGGAAAGAGCAATATTTTGCTTCCTTGTACCACCTGCTTAAGTACCGCGTGAGTCCAGAAGAGCTTCGGTACATCGAGTATCGCCTGCCGACCGCCATCCTGTCGAGGCTGCCCAAACATGTGCGCGAGTCCCCAGACTATTTGAGGAAGCTAGTCGAGCTCACGCTTGTCAGAGTCGCGAACGAGAACGACAGGAGAATGGTTGAGGTCCTCGGCCACCAGGCCCATCTACGCTGGATCACCCGACGTCCACTCGACGCCAGACAGCAGGCTCGAATTCGAGTCTCCGAGACCTCTACGGAGATCTGCAAGCCGATGCCGCCCTTTGCACCACCCGTGGATGGCACACTATACCAGCTGATGACCCGGCAGCAGTTGCTAGAAAGCGAGATGCTCTTTGACCAGCGCATCACCGAGTGGTCAGGATTCAACCTGCTTCGCGGGCAGCTTTGGAAGCAGATGGTGAAAATTACCTGCATAACCGACGCACTACTCCGATTTCTCAAGGACTTCCAAATGAACTTGCCCGACTTCACAGCATGCAACCTAGGCCGCCTGCTGCAATCCATGCAAAGCCGCGAAGCCAACAACTTCCCTCTCGTCTTGACAGGCCAAGAGGACATCCTGCCACTAGGCCAACAGCGAGTGTCTAACGATCGCACCCTACGAGTCTCTTCAGCGACTTTGAGTGTATTCTCTCCGGAGCATGCCGAGCTTGGCCTCGAACTCAGTGGGACCGGATTGAAGACACTGGCTTCGTGTCTCTTTTACCTGTACGCTGCAGCCACCAGTGATGAGAGCCAGGTTCTGAGAAACCTGGAGTTGAAAGATCTGCTCGCATTGATCCCGCCACATCTACTATCGTTTATGAAAGACAGCCCCTTCAAGTGGGTTCTGCGACTCAAGTTCTCGCTTAACACACTGAAAGGGACCAAGAAGGGGCAATATCCTCAGCTTCGGCTAAACGGCTTGACACTGACTGAAATGCTTCTTCAAGTTTGTCAGCTCAGTGACACCTTTGGAGGAGACCACTTCTTGAAGCTTCCTCATGCTCCATGAACTTGAGCAGAACGGAGTGGAGTTCATGTGAAACATTGGCCTCGGATCACTTAAGACATAGTTTCAAGCCTGGTATAAATAATATCCAGGGAATAAAGCACGGCCTAGGCTGCTCCGTTTTCTAAAATATGGACTGACGTCTTGAACTGCGGGAAAACTTTCTTTTATATTTAAATTGGGAGCGTATCAGTGGTCTTTAAAAGAGTTCCTACGCTTCGCCACGCGCTGGTTAACATTCTTGCTTGCAGATTCCTGTGCATCTAGTGCGCGAGTCGGTAGAGCTGTTTGGAGGCTAGTTAGGTGATATCTGTGAGAGGTTGATTATGAGGAGGCGGCTCATTTGAGCCGTCTTTTTGGGGAACTTGTTTTCTCTATTCGTGAGAAAACAAGTTCCTTTAAAGTGCGCCTAGTGGTCGAAATTACACGTAGCCTGCGGAACTACAGCATCTCGCAAAGCTTGACTCGCTTCTGCACATTAAACCTCATGAAACGATACCATACCTCATTCGCGCTGCTTACAACTTCGTTCGAGGCACAAACATCACCTTGTTATAACTGGAAAGTTGGCTAATGAATAGTTCTATTCTTATACCGGTGTCACACGGGCACTTTTAATCGTGATCAGGGCGATCCGGATGAGTTTTTCATTGATTGCGATCACTTTATGACCGCTGCTACACGGCCCAAGCTAATCCGGTTCGAGCTTGGGTCAAATGAAATGCCCCAGGTGGCATTTGCGTGCCGTAAAACATGCCACTGACAAAACTCAGCGTACGGTATGCCTATAGAGACCTTTATCAGCGATGTTATACGTGCAAGAACCGCTCGAACGTCAAAAACTTTGCAGGCCACTGCGATAGTCATTTCATAAATCCATCACTCGATAAAACTTTCCTAGCACTTACCTGTATTCTTAACCTTTGCTTTTTTCTTTTTTTCTGGTGGCCCCCGCTCGTATCCGTGAAGTTGCAGTGAATCGTCAATATCGTTGTACGCGCCGGTGTTTCACTTCTGTCGCCTCAAGTCTGTTCCAGTCGCATCTGCCAGCGTTCAATTACTGTAAAGATCTCTTCATTCGACCACAAAGTGCGCGTACGTTGTGACGTATAGTCGAAAGGCTTGAGACACTCATAATAAGTTTGTTTCTAGGTGCTCAAACACCTCCGACGGAGCGAGAGTTGAACTAAGCGCTGAAGGCAACGGTCGTCTGTTTGTCGTCTGTTTCTACCGTAACTACATGCGGCCGATTCGAATCCTAAAATTTGCAAAATATTAGATATTGTTTCAATTCGAACAGTTTAGAATTTGCTTTTTTATAAACATCTAGCTGTTTTAGAGCATTTTTATCTAACTATGCTCGATTTTTTTGTTTATTGTGCTTTTAACAAGCTCAGCTAGGCGGTGCAGACGGCCGCAAAATCGCGATCTCCCAGGTCAATGCCTCCTTTAAACAATGCCTTGGGAATGGCTCGCGCTCCCAGCGGAGTTGGCCTGCCTTCAGTCTTGAGCGAGTGCCGCGCGGTGGCGCTCGCGACCGAGACTATTATCACGGCGACGGGCGATACCAGCCAGCTAAGCGTTTTTCATCTGCGGCCCATAGAGGCGCGTCAGTCGAGAGTTGTTCGAGACCTGCAACTGTGCACTACTGTTTCGGAGGCTATGCAAAATGTTGCGTTGTTGCACCGTCCGCCACAGGTGACGCTAGCGACTGAGAACATTCTAAAATAAAGGAAGGAAAGGGGTGGCAGCCGTTTTTCTTCACATGCGGCAGGCATCTTCTAGAGGAGGCGTTGCTCAGGTACAGTGACTGGAATAGGAAGGTGTGATGAGCGGCGCCTACGGAGCGCACTGAAGCCTCCGAGGAGAAGCCGTGTGGGGGCGCGCGCAATCGTTTATTCGTTGTTTGCACGTTTCCGATGGTTTCGTCGGACGCGTTCGTCTTCATTTTTTTTTAATTGCGGTGACACTCTGACACCAATGCTTCTGTATGCACTCTCATGACGCGAAAACAAAGTCACTGCTTCGTCCCGGGTTTCACTACAGGCTACAAGTCAGCTAAAAAAAGCATGCGGTGTTCGACGTTCCAAAGCACGAAGCTCTGTTAGCGCAGTGGCGGAGTGTGATCACGCGCGCTGACAAGCTGCTTAAAAAAAACTCGTATGTGTGCGAGCTGCACTTCGGGGAGAGATACATCTCCCGGCACTTCAAGCACACTGTGATTGGTGAAATTGTCCGCGTTGAAAGGGGTAAACCCATGGGCGTGTTTGCCGTTAAGGAGGGGGGGGGGGGGCAAAGTTTTTTGCAGGGCGCCTCCTTCCTATCAAATCAGTGTATGAGGCAGATTTTACGCCCCCCCCCTTTTTTTTAAATGACTAAAAGAGCGCTCCGCTGCCTAGTCGATGTATAGAACAGATTTAGCGCCCTCTCCCAGGTGGCCAGCCTGCTTTGCCCCCCTCGTGCGGACGCCTATGGGTAGGCCTTTCGGAAAAGCTCTTCGCATTTGTAGACGCCTTTGAAATCACTTTTTCAAAGTCGTTTAGCTACAACGAGCTTCACAGTGACAGCTTGGAAGAGCTTGTTTTTTGATTGAAAAAAAAAATGCCACACTGGGCTGCGCACATCATGGTCCGAGCCTCACCAATCAAGTAAACAAGTTTTTTCTGCTTACCCATTTGCGTTTTTACACAAAGGTACTCTACAAGAAGCGGCATCTTTCCGTGAAAAGAGGAAGTACGTGAAGCTCAGCTATCACCTAGGCTTGCAGTTCAATGTTCTGTGGGGTACTTGTGAACTATAAAACTTTTTTCTCGGGGATAAAAAAGGACGTGCGGCAAATTATTAACAATGTATTATTGTAAACAGATAGTGAGTCACTACTCGAAAATGCGTTGCATGACCTGGGTGCAGAAAATAAAAGGTTTTCATTCAGATGCCACTCGTGATTCTCGTCTCCGAGTATGACGTTTTGAATGATGGGGCTTTATTCACAGAATAGTGCTTGAGAAAATGATGGTTCGCCGTGAAAAGTGTTGCAAGCAATGACCCACAACCGATTTCATCATTCCACTCTTCTACCAGTTCACATCGATAAAATGTTTCAGTGCCTTCACGCGCTCACTTTCGGAATCCTGTCGACCTGAGGATATTTCAGTTACATCGCGCGCCCGCGTAGGCACCCTGTTTTCCAGAAGCTAATTAACATATTTTCTCGGTCGCCATTTGAGGCCATGCACGAGCAAAAAAAAATATATTTTAAATGTTTCACAATGCCCGCGCGCGTGGTTGATTGCAATCTCTGCGCAGCGCATCGCCGCATTGGTTGACGTGCAAACGTGTACCGCCGCCATCTGGCGGTTTCCTCTCAAGACGTTACGCGCTAGCCGGCGCGTTTATCACACTTTCCTATTCTAGTCACTGTATCTCAGGCAGATCGCTATGCGTGGATCGCGATAGTCTTGATAAAGTGTACTAGAATGGGGCAATGGAGTGAACGAGGCGGCCACGCCGTATCTCGGCTGATTCTCCGGTGGGCGACCGTAGCGGCGGCGCTGTTGTCCCATGGTACTAAAGATTTCGCCAGCGTCTGCATTAGGAGCGCGTGCGCCGTAGCCGGCGAAAGCGTGTGTTTGCTCGTTTTTAGCGTGTTTAATGTGTTTCTGAGCCTTTATCAGATAATGCACACCTGCTAAGCGCCATGGTGTACGAGTGAATATGCAGGCACGCTGAAATCGCGTCAAGACATTCACTGTTTCTAAAGCCTGCCCACACACAAAAAAACGTACAATCAGTATTTGCATGGATACGCCTAGCTTCACACTCAAGCAGTGTGTTGAGCTGTGCAACATCATAAGTGGCTACTGGCGAACTACAAAGAGATAAATATCAAAGCTTTGATTAAATCATACACTCGTTTTCTCGGCAGTTTCTATATGTATAGTATTGTTCCTCATATAAATCCCCATGCACTCGATTGTTTCATGAGAAACCCGAGTATATGTAACCTTCTCAGAACACTTATATCGGTGACGACTCAGTTATATCATGTCAGTTTTGCGGAAGATAATAATTATTGCTTTCTGAAAAGCTTTCTTGATTCAACCGCATGCTTTCGCGCTCACTTTGCTTCTTTTATGCTAGATCCAGGAGGCCGACCCATGGAGCCAAGCCAGGTGGCCGAGCTGAAGAAACTCCTGTACCTCCTAGTCAAGAACTCTATGCGAACGGGGTTAGTATCATCAATATATTAAAGAGTGGCAGATGTATATACATTTTATGTTTGTTATTTTGCGTAAATTCACTGAAACCAGTTTTCAATTTGTATCGACAGCTTAAATTGTGCTGCTTTCTAAATATTCTATTATCGTAACGCCATTTTAAGCCAGCAAATTTATGACGATATTTAGTATTATAGGTGTGGTTCTTATTAGGTGTCAAAAGTCTAGGCAGACAGTCGTGCCTTTTGTTTTGAGAAATTTAACTTGTATATTTACACAGTAAACACTCACACACACACACACACACACACACACACACACACACACACACACACATATATATATATATATATATATATATAATTAAAATATGTGTATACTTAAGGGCTCGTTTTTCGTGTTTTACACAATAATAATGACATCTAACAAACAATAATGCCAAAGAAGGTATAGGGGAAGTTATTAGGCCAATTGTAATGTAAATGAGAAGAAAGAAAAGTGGGTGAAAAGATAACTTGCCGTGGGCAGAATCCGAACCTGCAACCTTCGAATAACGCGTTCGATGCTCTACTACTGAGCTACCACGACAGCTATCCCCTCAGCCACTTTATTGGGTGTCTATGACAGTCTTAAACGTGGGAGTGTCAGTCAGCGCCAACGTTTTTAGATAGCTTCAGTTGGCAAAGCGCGCGGCATTCCATTGGCGTGGGGCGGCTTACCGCAATCGCCAACCATGCGGTGGCGCTGCGGTAGCGTTAGGATCGATCTCGGCGCGTCGTCTGCTACTGCTACAACGGGAAAGGCGCCGACAGGAGACTACCGCAGCGGTTAACTCTTTTATTAGAGAAGCAGAAGTGAAACTTCGCGCGCATTTAACCTTTACCGAAAAGAGCTTTTTCGTTTTTTTTTTGCAACATTATAACTAGAAACAAACAGCACGTAAGACATGACAAAAAGAAAAGGCAAACTGTACAGCGCGCTTTTCTTCATTCCTGTTCGCGTTGTAGCCGGCTTTTATTTTTGGCCAGCATATGTGCAAATCACCCCAGGATCCCGTAATGCTCAGCGATATTCTAACCTTACCAGAACACGTGTTACACGGCCAAAATTCTCTGAAAAGCTTAGAAAATCAAGAACCAGCAAGGAAGCCAGAAAAAAAATTGTTTTGTAATTTTCATTTGACGTCATGAAACTGAAAGCAGCAGCTGCATTATTTACAGGGACATATTTACAAGGGTTAAGTGGTCAGAGTTTTACTGCAAGCCTTCACATCAGCTTCACTTTCTTTCTAGCAGATGCGACTTTTTCTGAAGAGCTGAAGCTTTTACAAGTATCTCTGGCAGCGAAATGCAGTCTTAGCACTATGTAGGAGTGAAGAAGCTGTGCCGTAGTAGTGACCTTGGGAACAGAACAGCCCACACTAGTAATGTCGCAGTCCTCAAGAGCGTCGAGGAGGCTCCAAAATGTCTCTGAGCAGAGCCGGTTCTTTTGCAGCTCATCCGAAATTTTGGCTTCGATGCCTCGAAACATACAGAAGAGCTCCCATGATGGCAATTTGAGGCTCCCATGCTTAAATTCCCTCTCCAAAGTGAGAAATGCCTCCGGACACTCCGCATTTTCGGACTGGATATTACGTATACACAGTCAGAACACCTCTGATGCTTGAGGTAAGTGTGGACAAGATAGCCGCACAAGTAGTAAATAACACAGTCATGTGCTGCTGGTGTGGAGTACCCATGATCAGGTGCTGTCGGTGTTTCATTCTGTGCAGTAGAAGAGATTTCTGCCAACTTCACTCGAATAGCCTCCTGGAGTCTTTCGTGGGACGACAGTGTGTCCTTTCTTCCCCTTTTCATGCTGTCTGCAACAGTGGCAAGCACAAAAGTCTGCTCATCACTCACGTTCCCAGTGACACAAGTGCTGATTGGTGTATACAGGCTCAGAAGCCTATATATGTGTGCAAAGCTGATTAGGGTAGGGTGATCCTCATCCCCTCCATAACTTCTTGTCACACCAAAAAACCTCTGAAAAAAAGGAAGACGTGTTTTTTATATAAAAGCAATGTGCGCAAACATAAACGTGATAAACAAAAAGAACAAACGGCTTACCTATAAAAAATCCTGGTTTAGTTTGCCCGTGAGCACATAACGCGCTCCTTTAGAGAGAAGATCTGTTATGAGGTACCGTACTGATGCAAGCGTAACACGAAGCGATTCCATTGTAAATTGCGATGCAAACATCACTGTCCCATTGGTGATATGGTTTTCCTCGGTCTTATTTACAGCATCAAGGAACTCCTGGATGACCTTCAAAATAAGCCCGTGAGCAAATTAATTTCACAACAATGCAACAGATGTTATGAAGCATTATCTGTACTATTTCACAACAGTGCAACAGATGCTGTAAAGTATTATCGTTACCTCAACTTCCTTTGACGAACTTGTTATTCCAAACTTCGGAAGCTTCACATTCAGGGCATCGAACAGGTGGTTCACCATGAGGGTGAATTGAGCAGTTCCATGGCAGTCTTTCAGGTCAGGCTCCTCTAACCGCTGGTACACTTTTAACCCAATGGCAGTGCTTCGGATGAAAAGCTGAGAACAACATATATGAAAAAATTTGCGGCTTTATTTTTATAAACAAACATTTATGCATATAAACAAGCAGTTGTCAACTATGAAAGGCATCTAAATATGGTAGATAGGGCATTTTTGTTTACCTGTACAGCCAGACTCACGTTCATCTTTCGCAGATTGTCTGGGCTCACGTGCTCTTTTGTCAATTTCGGAACCACCCGAAGCTGCTGTCTCCCATCTACTTCTTGGAGTCTTCGATAGTGGTCAAAGTTTATTTTGTGTTCACCGATCTGCAATTTTTAAAAACAACAGTGAGACGAAGAAAGGTGTTCCATTGCAGAAGCCACTCCTTAATTCAGAGTTGCTCACGCATTAAAAATAAGTAAAAACATTCTAATCAACTTACCATGCCATACTTGTGGCGCATGAGATGGTTCCTTATGCACTTGATGATGTGCGGTACATAGCACAGGAAGTAGAGTTGCTGATCAGGTACACAAGGATGGTCAACTCTGTGTTTCGGTTCATGCAGCTTGCCTTTGATACCAAAACATGACCACATGGCCTTGTTGGTGCTGGCATCATCACTGATAACAGCGACGACTGTTGCATTGTGCTTGAGTAACTGCAAAATGGCTTCTAAAACAAGCCTAGCTAGCACTCTTCCAGGGGCTGCATGTCTCGTAGCAAAACTTGCAATTGGTTGCACCCAGGAGTGAAATAAAGGCACAAACATGAGTACCAAAGCGTGGTCGGCTGTTGTTTCTGAGTCATGACCATCTCCATAATCAACGAAGCAATCAACCTTGCAAGTACTCTTGTTAAATGCGACAACCTCTCGCACCTTCATGTCGTCCAGTACTAGCGTTCCGTATCATTGTACTCCTGCTTTGTTCTTCATAAAGGCCCCAATACTGTCAAGAGATACCTTGTTGAAGCCGAATTCACATGGCATTCCTTTCATCATTTGTCTCAGCCTTGTGGTTGTTGGAAGTGGCATGAGCTTCATTTTTGACATTAGTCTATAAGCTCTTGGGCTTGAGATTCTCAATAGAAGACAAGTCATGAGCCATTCCTGTTCATAACGCCTTCCTCGCGGCGATTTCGCCTTTGCGACTTTCAATGCTGACCTAAAGGCAAGTTGCTGTGCTTGCAGAAGACTTTCCACTGCTTTTTCAACTTCTCGCTGAAACTTCAGACAACAGCGTCTCAGTGTAGACACTTCTCTTCTAGCTCTTTCGCGAAACACAGTGGCCCTGATGGCCTTTTTCTTTAGGTTTTGAATTTCACGTTCAGCCTTCCGTTTTGTGCTTTTTTTAGGACGACGCTTCATTCTATCCCCAAAGTTTTTTTTTTGTTTTTTTGCATGGATCGCACAAGTGCTCACCTGACAGCACCATGCATTTTTTGTTTCGCCATACGCCCTGCCTTTTCATGGCTGCCTTTGACGATGAAATACCTGAAAACAGCTCACATTTACACCCAGGGAATATCTTGAGCGCATCGATGTAGCGAAGAAACATTGTTAAATTCTTCTGGCTTGTTAGCAGGGTCGGAATGTTTCCATCTTTCTCGATGTAGCTGCTCGGTGGGACAAGCACACCTCTTGAACTAACTTCAGTCGCCAAGTCTTGCCAGATTACAACCGCCTTTTCAATGTACACAACGCCCCCAGACTGTTCGAGTTTGTAGAAGATAACTTGGATGGTAGAAGCCCTCACATTCCACGAATCAAATGTCGGGCTGCCCTGCACAACAGCAAGCCAGGGCGCAGTTCCTAGCGTGATAACATCGGTGCATTCATCAACATTCATGCCGTCACATGCGTCAGTTTCGTCGTACAAATATTCATCACTTTGGCAGGAAGAAACTTGGGCGAAAACCACTGACCTCACTTTGGGTGGCTTTCTTGCTGACTTCGGCACCGTTGGTTTTGAGAGATGCTTAGGTACGTTCGGAAAAATTCGAGGCACAGCGCGCTCCTTCAGTGTCCATCTGCCTCGCGGTATCGTTACGGTTTGACCGTTCACTGTGTGCTCATAGCAGCTTATGATGTCTACAGGCTCGAAATGAATGTCACAGACGTACGTTTTTGGCGTTACCTTAAAGTTCTTCCGTGGAATCACGTTTTTCCATGCCTTCAGTAAGTCAGGGTCCTTTGGGGGCTTGAAAAAATGTCGCGGTCCGGGATTTGCAGCTGCCGAAGCCCGAACGACAGCCGGGCGCGCTGCACGTCGGCATGTCGAGAATCCGCGCTGACACTTCACGGTATCCACTGCAAAGAGTTCATACCACTGTAGAACGTGTCCAAGCTGGAAGTACAGGCGTGATGAACGTGCGAGCGCCAGCAACACACCAAAAGCACGTGTCTGAAGCAAGCGTCACCGCCACTCACTGCTTCCCAACCGATCTCAACGGAACGCCAGCGCCACCTTTCGCAATGGCGACAAAACGACGCCGCCTCTCAAAGCGAGTTTGCAAACTGAAAAGTATCTAAAAACGTTGGTCAGCACCACCAGTAGCCACGGCGGCGAGTGTGGCACACTCTTTATGAGCCTGTTTGGCGTCACGTAACACGTGAACATATTATTAACTGGCAGCTGACCAATAATCCCTCGTATACAACCTAAAGGCACGAAGTCTGCCAGTACGAGACCCTCGTTAATGAATAATGGAAACAAGTGTATACTTAAGGGCTCGTTTTTCTTGTTTTACACAATAATAATGAGATCTAACAGACAATAATGCCAAGAAAGGTATAGGGGGAGCTTATTAGGCCAATTGTAATGTAAATGAGAAGAAAGAAAAGTGGGTGAAAAGATAACTTGCCGTGAGCAGGATGCGAACCTGTGACCTTCGAATAACGCGTTCGATGCTCTACCACTGAGCTACAAGGACAGCTATCCCCTCAGCCACTTTATTGGTTATCTATGTCAATATTAAACGTGGGAGTGTCAGTCAGCGCCACTAGTAGCCATGTCGGCGAGTGTGGCGAACTCTCTAGAGCTTGTTTGGCGTCACGTAGCACGTGAACTTATTACCAACTGGCAGCTGACCAATAGTCCCTCGTATACAACCTAAAGGCACCAAGTCTGCCAGTACGAGACCCTCGTTAATGAATAATGGAAACAAGTGTATACTTAAGGGCTTATTTTTCGTTTTTTACACAATAATAATGAGATCTAACAGACAATAATGCCAAGGAACATCTAGGGGAAGTTATTAGGCCAATTGTAATGTAAATGAGAAGAAAGAAAAGTGGGTGAAAAGATAACTTGCCGTGGGCAGGATTTGAACCTGCGACCTTCGAATAACGCGTTCGATGCTCGTTGTAGCTCAGTGGTAGAGCTACAACTGTGCTACTGTATATGCTATCTTTATAAGCTACCTAAAGGTAGCATATACAGTAACTCTAGCATGACTGCTTTCTCTTTCCCGGCGGCAGCGCGTACCTTGCGCGACGCAGTCGAATGCGCCCTTCCTACTCCTATACTTTACTCCTCTTTCTTTACATCCCCCTTCCCCATTCCCGCGCGGGGCCGTGTCGGTGCCTTCGTGTTGAAAGACAATAACAGCTCGGCGCTTTTCTCTTCACTTTTCCCTTTCAAGAACCTCTACAGTAAGGCGAGCCCTACTGCTAGAAAGTCAGCCGCAAAAAAAGGTATAAAATCGGGTTGTCGAAACGAATAAAACCAACCTGAATTGGGGCTTAATATATCAATCCCTCACTTTTTGTCACATTGTGATGCGCCTGTAGGAATAACAGCATTTGTTATATTACTGTGCAGGTGATCTTGTAATAAACCAACTAAATTATTGTCGGAAACTACTTTGGCATTATTAGGAATAATATTGTTAAATTGAGTTTGTACAGGGTATTAATTATCACGTGTTCGGATGATATCGTATATACATACGTTGAAAGGCTCCAGTAAATTTTGTACAAATATAATTTGTGGTGTGTGAAATCCAGGCCGTCTAGCACCAAGAAATTATTCCAGGGTGGAAATAAAGGCTGTTTCTGATTGTCGTAAACTCTTCAGAATAAGGCTAATCCTGCACAAAAAAGTAGGCACCCTCGATTCGAGATACAATATAATGTCAGCAACTGTTTTAGGCAGGCCAAGGCATGAGCTCAAAGCTTCATTTTCCGAAAAAATTAGTGGCCGCATTCTTTTAAGCTGGAACACCAGAGAAAAGTATACACAACTAAATTCCAAAATAAGACAAACGCACATGCGATGTACGATTACCAGTGTGCCATTTCTCCTATCTATGTGGTGGTTGCTTAGCCTATACGTAATATGCCAATGACCGGAGCACGTTTCCCGGCAATATATTCTATGCAAACTCTTTTTTTCTTAAGTGTTACTTTAAGCGTGTGGCAAATCCCTGGAAGTGTGCTCGTACTTCACGGGTTGCAGTAAATTCAGTGGCACTCTATTCGTGAGAAAACAAGTGCTTTTAACGTACCCCTGATAATGGCGGAACGTGCACCAGCCTGATCCTCCAGATATTCTTTCACTTCATCTTTTGTTTCTCCGTGTTGCTTCATGACGGCGTCAAACGTGGACGTGCTGTCGTTGCTTGTTTATTGCAGCGACTAAGGAGGTCGACTGACAAAGGAAGCGAGATGTCCAAGAGAAGCGCAGGCAGTGGCGTGGGGCCAGCCTAAATTTCCGCGCTTTCTAACTACCTCGTGACACGAGCCACCGGTGCTTTTATTCTTTCTCTCCAGCTGGCAAGCCGCCATCGGCGGGGCGCTACATAAGTAATAATTACACTGAAATCATATCTTTAAAATTCTTTTACTGTGATCGCAATTGTATGGACACTCTCGGCTGGATTTTGCCGCCGGCGTCGTCGTCACTCTCCGCATATGTATACGTATCTATATATATGAAGGTGTAACAAAGAAAACAATGCACAGAAAGACTCTGTCGCGCGGAATCGAACTTCAGTCCTCTGCGTCGTGAAAGCGCGGCATTAACCACTGAGCGACTGAGGAACACATCTTTCAATTCACATATACAAGCTATTCATATCTACCACTTACCGCTGATGATGGGCATCTCGGGGGGAATTATTGTGTTTTCAGAATTACCAGCAAGATGGCGCAATGAGCGCGCGTCGCCACATCGCGTGGCGGCGCGTGCTCTTGACCTCCACGCGTACTTTGCGCCGCTTAGTGGAGAGGGGCGACGCACCCTCGCGTGACCTTATCTCACGGTTGGGGAATCGTATGTCTTGGCTGGCCCTGTGCTTTACCTTGAACGATTTTATTGTCGTTACCGGACGAACAAAGGTCACTGCAATCATTGCCGTCTCCATTTGCGAAAAGCGCACGCTTTTCACACCCAGCAAAGTAACAACTGAGATGCTAATTTGCGTGCATCTGTACCTGTGAGTACGTTTCGTGCATTTTATGGGCGTGAGAAACGCGGGACATGTTTCCATTTGCTCTCCATTATGCGCGTCACCCTCGCATTTGTCGCAATCGAGTTCATTGCTTCGCCATTGTGGCAAAGCTCTGACGTTTTCTATAGTACTTTTACATTTTTAGCACGCAACCACCCTATGTTCTTTTGAAATAATCCTCATTAGCACCAAGTAATAACTTTGGATACCATACTATATCATTCAAAACAATAACAAAGCCTGCTTCTTCATTCTTTCCCCGTGTGGGTATTAAGCTTTGGTGCAGAAAAAGAATGACAATGGCGGAACACAAATATCCTGTGTCCCTATATCGCCTCTGCGTTTTCTACGTCTCCGGCAATATCCGCATTTTGTGCCCGGCGCACGGGGACATATTCGGCAGCGCCCTCCCACTGAACGTATGCGAGGACTTGGTGCGACAGTCATGGAAACAGCAGAATTTTGCTTCCTCATACCACCTGCTCAACCACCGCTCGAGTCCAGAAGAGCTTCCTTCTCGAGTATTGCCTGCCGACCGCCATTCCATCGAGGCCGCCTAAATTTGTGCGCGAGACCCCAGACTATTTGAGGGAGCTAGTCGAGCTCACGCTTGTCGTAGTCGCGAACGAGGACGACAGGAGAAGGGTTGAGGTCCTCGGCCACCAGGCCCATCTACGCTGGGTCACCCGACGTCGATTCAGCGCCAGACAGCAGGCTCAGATTCCAGTATCCAAGAACTCTATGGAGATCTGCAAGCCGATGCCGCCCTTTCCACCACCTATGGATGGCACACTCTACCAGCTGATGACCTATCAGCAGTTGCTGGAGAGCGAGATGTGCTTTGACCAGCGCATCACAAGAGTGGTCAGGATTTAACATGCTTCACGATCAGCTTTGGGAGCAGATGGCGAAAATTCCCTGTATAACCGATGTACCACTCCAATTTTTTAAGGGCTTCAAAGTGAACTTGTCCGACTTCACAGCATACAACCTAGGCCGACTGCTGCAATTCACGGAAAGCCATGAAGCTAACAACTTCCCTCTATTAGATCGTGTCAGCCTTGTCTTGACAGGCCAAGAGGACATCCTGCCACTAGGCCTACAGCGAGTGTCTACTGATCGCACCCTGGGAGTCTCTTCAGCGACCTTGAATGTATTCTCCCTGGAGCGAGCCGAGCTTGGCCTCGAACTCAGTGGGACCAGACACTGAAGACACTGGCTTCATGTCTGTTTCACTCGTACGCTGCAGCCGCCAGTGATGATAGTCAGGTTCTGAGAAATCTGGAGGTGCACGATCTGCTCACATTGATCCCGTCACATCAACTGTCGTTTATGAAAGACACCCCCTTCAAGTGTGTTCTGCAATTCTTCTCGCTTGATTGATTTGTGGGATTTAACGTCCCAAAACCACCATATGATTATGAGAGACGCCGTAGTGGAGGGCTCCGGAAATTTCGACCACCTGGTGTTCTTTAACGTACACCTAAATCTGAGCACATGGGCCTACGGCATTTCCACCTCCATCGGAAATGCAGCCGCCGTAGCCGGGATTCGATCCCGCGACCTGTGGGTCAGCAGCCTTGTACCTTAGCCACTAGACCACCGCGGCGTGGCCTCAAGTTTTCCCTTAACACACTGAAAGTGACCAAGATGCGGCAATCTCCTCAGCTTCGGCGAAACGGCTTAACACTTACCGAACTGCTTCTTCAAGTTTGTCAGCTCAGCGACACTTTTCGAGGAGATCGCTTTTTTGAAGTTTTCCAAAGCTTCATGAAATTTAGCTTAACGGAGTTGAGTTGACGTGAAACTTGGGACTGGGATCGCTTACGGCATAGATTTGCGCCTTGCTCTCAGTGCAATAAAGCATGGACTATAGGCTGCTTCATTTTCTAAAATATGGAGTGTTGTCTAGAATTGCGGGGGACTACCCGACTGTGCACTACCCGACTGTGTTATCAGTCCAAGTCGTGAATGCTGAGAACCCCTGATGCATTTCGTGCCATTCTCTATGATGGTTTCCATTATTTTATAGATGTCTTTTAATAAAGCTTTATCAATGACTTGCGACATGCTTTCGTGTATAGTAATCGTCTGGTGTCTTCCAGTTACGCTAGCATGTAAATGTTGAATTTCTTTAACCACAAAATTATCTCTCAGTGTGAACAGCAACTTTAATGAATAATGCTTAACACTTAGACTTGAGCTCTAGCCCGGCAAGTTGGGTGATCAGCCCTCTCCGCAGGCAACTGAACAGAGCAGTCTTACGAGGAATGGTTCTCGTGACAGCAACGTGTTTCAGATTTGCAATCACCCATATTGTGTTCGATGCGCCAGCAGATGCCTCGTGAAGTTCCATGGAGTCGGCCTTCCTTTCGTCACTGCTGCTGCTGTTGTTACAGTCTCTGTCATGGCTTCTACCCACTGTGGTGGATTGACTAAGAATTCATGATATAATTTGTTCAGTCATTTTGTCTACTGAATATTGACAATGAATAAAAACTTACGTAAATATGAAAAAGTGCAATGATTGTTTTTCAAACAGTCAGAGCAAACGCTTTTATCTCTATGTTGAATATGAATTAAAATTTTTCTATTTTACAACTTCATCTTTGCTGCTCTCAGCAGCAGAGAAATCACTGTTATTGGCATCGATAATATCCGGCAGCCTCGCCTCGGTGGTCTAGTGGCATAGGTACTCAGCTGCTGACCCGCAGGTCGCGAGATCGAATCCCGGCTGCATTTATGGAGGCGCAAATATTGTAGGCCGGTGTGCTCAGAATTGGGTGCTCGTTAAAGAACCCCAGGTGGTCGAAATTTCCGGAGCCCTCCACTACGGCATCTCTCATAATCATATGGTGGTTCTGGGACGTTAAACCCTACATATAAATCAATCAATCATAGCCCGCAGGCTTTCGCCAGCGGGTTTCGTCGTTGCCGTCATGTCCCTATAATGTCCAAATTGACGGCATTGCCCCTGTGTATCGTATGTTCAACTGCGGGTAAGAGCACGCGAGTGCTGGCGATGAACGGTGCTTAAGCAGAGATGACACGAGCCAGCCAAATCCGTCGGGCGTAGGACGCATGTGATAACATCAGGACTAACATGAGGCCTCCACGCTGCCTAACACACTTCGAGATAAAAGCCCGCTCAAGTTAAACGCAAGGGCACCAACTGACGGATTGTACAGGCTTTCACTCTTTAGAGGAAATCTCGAAGTGCGTGCATGGCATTGTGATGCGGCCAGCGCTGCAACTATCAGCAGCTCGCGCTTGCACAGATAATTCAGTAGTATAGTTTTGAACCGCGTCGTCTACTACGGCAGCTCTTGCTTGCTGCTGTAGCAGACCACCAGCGGCAAGCAAGAGCCGCGGACTGGGTAGATAATCTGCACTAAACGTTACGTGACGCCAAACTTTCGGCATTTATTTCTGATAATGCAATGCTACAAGCAGAATTTGATTGCATACCTTGTTTGCTCTCTCGAAACCCCTTGGTGCTGTGTGCGTTCATGAATATTTCTTCACTGTGTGTGCCCTGCAGTACCTTTTGACGAGGAAGACACGACAAGTAGACAAGTAGCGCGCAATCAGCGTTGTCTTGATTTCACTTTGATCTAAAAAAAGCACATACATGCTGATGTGGTGGTTTAACACAATAAAACAAATAGGAACAAATTCAGGAATGCTTTAGGTAAGGACAAAGCCTGAACGTGTCTCTTTACTATAAAATTTTATTACCACAATACTGGCTAGCTGCGGCTCCAAAAAATCTATAGTGTAGATTTTACAGCATAGTTAAGAGAGAGAGAGAGAAAGAAAACTTTATTAAAAAGTCAGTCAATTGTTCAGGCATGGCCCGTCGCCCCTAGCTGTCGGCCGGAATCCCTTGGGACGCGGCAGCAGCAAAAGCTTGACTGATGATGTCGCGCTGGACGTTGGGATCTGGGCTGCATAGCAGGGCCTCCCAGGATGCTACAGTGTGAGAACCATCGTTTTGACTTCTACATGTCCACATCAGGTGGACCGAATTCGCTACCTCATCACAAAATTTACACTCGGACTGGAAAACGGCGGGGTGCCACTTGCTGTAAAGTGCGGGGTTCGGAAAAACCCCGGTCTGTAACTTTCGCCACAAAGCCTCGTTTTTCTTACTTAGTGAGTTGTCCGCTCTCGGATATACTTGCCGATTCAGCCTGTAGTGTGCGACGATTTCATGGTATGTGCGCATATACTCGCTTCTTTGTTTGGTAACTTGGGAGGTTCCAGGGGTCGACCGGTAGGTGAGACCTCGGGCGACCGAATGAGCCTCCTCGTTCCCTTTAAGTTCTTGGTGAGCTGGAGCCCAGACAAGCAGAACCTGCTCTTTGGGTACTCCTACCATGTTTAATATACGGACGGCAGTCTCCATCACCCTTCCCAGTTCATAATTTTTCAGAGCGTTTTTGGAGTCGCTGATGACCACCCTGACCCCCTTTTCGCTGATGGCCAAAGCTATGGCCACTTCCTCGGCCTCTACAGTCTCGACACGAAAGACTGTGCAGCACGCAATCAGGCCACCTTCTTTCCTGACCGCCACTGCCGTGTCTGCCGCTTTGCTTTCATATTCCGCAGCGTCTGTATACGCGACATCCTGTCGACCGGTGTACCTGGATTGTAATGCCTCTGCCCTGGCTTTACGCCTGCCTTCGTGAAAGGTAGGGTTCATATTTCTGGGTAGCAGAGGTATCTTTATCCTGTCCATGATCTGTATCGGTATGTCTTTTGAACGCGCTTGCTCACGCGTGGGCTCATAGCCCAATCTCTTTAATATTGCTCTCTCCGTTTTAGATCCGAGTATTCTTTGATGTTGTGCAGTCACAGTAGCCTCAATTAGCCTCAATTAGATACCCCCAACTTCATAAGTCTGTCAGATGATGTGTTTTATGGAAGTGCGAGCGCGACTTTCACACTTTTCCTGATAATGGTGTCGAGTTTGCCCCGCTCCGCTTGGTTTAATTTTAAATAAGGTGCCACGTACACTATCCTATTTATTATGAACGTCTGCACTAATCTAAGAAGGTTCGCCTCCTTCATCCCAGCATGCCTGTTTGCTATTTGTCTGATGAGACGACATGTCTGATTAGAACTGGCTTCCAACCTAGCAACAGTTTCATAATTCTTATGGTTCGCCTGAATCCTTAGTCCAAGGACACGGATACTGTCGACCGCGGGGATCTCTGCGCCGTTAGCATACAAGTAGATATCCACTTCAGGCCTGTTGTCGAGCCGCCGTTTTCCGGCGGGCATGAGGAAGAGTGCTTCCGACTTTTCGGCCGAGAATTTAAGTCCTTTGGGCTCCAGGTACTCCACGATTTTATCAATGACGATTTGCAGAGAGCCTTCAATTTGGCCGTCACTGCCCTTGTTCATTCATAATGTTATGTCACCCGCGTAAATGGTGTGATATA
This sequence comes from Rhipicephalus annulatus, assembly GCA_013436015.1. NCBI lineage: Eukaryota > Metazoa > Arthropoda > Arachnida > Ixodida > Ixodidae > Rhipicephalus > Rhipicephalus annulatus. Next base: position 50,896 of record WOVY01011726.1, read on the forward strand.
AATTCTCAACATTCTTTAACTGTTCAGGCAGTTTCAACATCACAATGTTGAAAAGGGTGGTTGACAACACCGAGTCCAGAGGTGTCCTCCTGTTGCCTAATTTAATGTCTTCGATGAATTCTTCCCCGATTTTTAAAATAAAATGGCTGTCCTGTTCGAAAAGAAGTCCTTGACGTAGTCATAAACTCGCTTTCCGACGTTCAGGGAGCTCAGATTCTCCAAGGCCGATACGTGCCTCACGTTGTCAAATGCTTTTGCCGCATCTAACCCCACGATAACTTTTGTGTCTCACGTTGGCTTGTCTATAATACCAAGAAAAAAAGAGAAAACGTACTGCAGACGATCACATGTTTAATTCAGCTCAACCTGGATTGTGTGATGCCATGCCCCCATCATCAATAAAGGGGGCATGCTGCAGCGGAACACATCGCTGGCACCATGCATTCGCTGCTGTCTAGAATGAGTGCTATTATCGCTACCGCTGGGGACATGAATTTGGAAACGTCGCGAGTACGTTTTGGCGCCCAAAGCAGCTCCTTTCTTTTGTGATCAAATATCATCGAGAACAAGTACGTTCAGGTGGTTGCTCCATCGTAAATCATTCCTAAATTCATTTCCATTTGTTTTTTCCTGTTAACCCGCTGAGCTGCCCAGAAGTCACCACTGAGTGCTTTATTTTATTTAAAGTCAAATCGAGACTACGCACGGTGCATGTTTATTATCGTGTCTTCCTGATCCAAGATTACTGCAGCACGCTCACAATGAAGAAACATTTCTGAATACACACTGTGCCTCGATGTTTTGATAGAGCAAACAAGGTAGGCTGTCAGATACTGTTTCTAGTGTCCCATTACCACGAATAAAAACAGAAAGGTTGGCATTGCACAACGTTTAGTGCAGACAAGCGTTGAAAGTTAAGCAAATTGGTCGTAGCCTCTATCGTATATATACGATAAAGGCTACGACCAACTTGCTTAGCCTTTATAACGCTGCGCTGGCCATGCAACGCTTGCCCAAACCGCAAGTGTTTCCAACGCTTTGCTAAGACGACATGGTGGTGGCACCTACCCGTCGCCTTGCGTTCTACACATTATCACCCCCGAGACGGGCATGCACGACGCGTGCCCCATTTTGCAGGATAACTGCCAGATAGCGCTGATGTCTAACGTATGGCATGACTTGATGCGCTCGTTCACCTCCGCTACACGCTCGAGGCACTCTAACGCAGCGCCTCCAGAATACCATGCACCGATTTTCTTGCGCAGAACAACAAATAAACGTTTTCTTCACTCTCTCCAGACGCAAGATCTTTCGACGACGTGTGCAGTGTAACATGCAGATTCGGGGCCATTTTTTTAAATTGCGATATCAAATGTTTGTACAGTCTCTACATACTGCGTGCACGCTTATCTCGCGAGCGAACAAGGGGGAGGGAGAGGCGCCTATGATTGCTGCGCTATCGCAGCAACGATCAGCTCGCGACTCTTGCCACCACAGCAGGCGGGAACTTCTATGGGCCGCGCTCTCAACATGAAAAAAAAGAGGTAGAAAAAGTGTGCCTGGAGTGGCCGTCCGCATATAGATGCGCTCTACACATCACAAACCACCACCAGCCTTTAGTACCAGCATGCGCTGCCCACGGGAGGCGCTTCTCATGAACGCTATCACTACGCACGAGCCTTATTGTGGTCATCTACTGTGGCCGCGCCACAGGCAACTTCGTTACTTAGCAAGCGTATGTTTACTACAATTATTATTGCTTCTAAAAACGCTAGCCCCGCTGCGTAAAACATTCTAAAATGTTGCTATAGCATTCATTGCTTCGTACTTTTGGCGAAACTGTGACTTTTTTTTTTGCCATGGCAGACAGACCATAAAATAACACTCGGCCACATCTGCCTGCCCAGCCCCAACTTCAGATGAAATGGACATCCCCCCCCCCTTCCTTCCGCCCACTCCCCCCAAAATATCTACCTGCGCCCCCTATGTGTGGCTTTTCTCTTTCACGCCACTATGTCGTTTCCGCAAGGACATTTCGGGGATAAGTGTGGAGTGTTTTGTTTTGATGGTGTTCCTGGAAATATTGTTGACCGCGCAGTAACTTTATGAGGCTCTTTTTGGTGCTTAGCAACTTTTTCTTTATTTGTATATATCCACAACAAATTTTAGCATTATTTAAGACAAAAATTTCGGAGCTACCCATAAGGGTCATTTCAATGGATGCAAGGGAGATGGTAGGGTTTGTTGGGACCGCTTTATGAAGGCCTCTCTTTCGATGAAGGGGGACGTTAAGCCCTGCCTACAGTAGGGTAGCCAGGGATCCTTTAATGTTTGTGCGTTCTTATGTTTGCTCTTTATACATATACATGCAAAATAGAAAAATTTCGAGAGTGTTTCAACTCCTTAACACCACCCCGTGTCTATGCCAGAGCTTGCTATGGAGAACCCCGCGCACTTCTATGCCTCTGAGCGAATGGGCACAGGACGCACAAGCTTGGCACGCGTCGTGGTTTTCTGCCAGAACCATTCGCGCAATACTTAGCACCACAATATCTCGTTAGAATTTCGACCACAACTTCCTTATTCTGGCGTCAAAAAATGTCACGTCTGCTAACTATAGCAATCACGAGAAAGTTATGACATCTGATAACCATGGGACAAAAGTAGTTCCTGCGCTCATATACAACATGCACTATTGCTGCTCCGAACACGCGCAATCGGAAACACCCGAATAAGAGACCTCTCAAGACAACATCGAGTGTTCAGCTGCCCTGTGGCGTTCGCAGCGTGTACAAGCGTTCGACAAAGCCCTACGTTAAAAAAGATTGCGGGAGAGCGCCCTTGTACCGCGTTACAGCTGCTGGAGAGAAACCCTGATTTACGGGCACTGAAGGAATTTTCGCTCGTCTTGCACTGCGCTTGGTGAACTAAGTGTGCTCACAAAAACGAGAATGTACAGTCCTAGTCAAAAGTTCCCATGCCACGTTTCTTTAGAAATACATGGGATAGTGGTCTGGGAGCTTTAGACACCCCCTGTACATGTCTGAGGGAAAACTCAAGCGCAATACGAGACGTTGCGCTGGATTCGTCTTTGGTCACGACGAAGATTTGGAGACATCTGCCCGTTGTGCCATATCTCGTCACTCACAGCGGTGGCCTGTCGTAACTGAACAGAAAATAGGTGAAGAAAAAAACATCTGACGAAAAAAGATAGTTATCAAAACCTACTTCCGGTTTTACACAGCATGTACTTATTTGAACACTCTGACAGAGGTACAGCGTCGCACTAAAAACCACGTGGCTTCCCAGAGTATTTATATTTAACAATGGGGCCCCATGTGTTTCTATGGACAGTGTTCAATTGTCCTGGGAAACGGCACGCCTTGTAGTGCAATACTAAAGTTTTACTAAAATGCACCAGTGGATCTCTGCTACATATAACCCGGAGTCGTTTTTGAGAACTAGCTTTTTTCAAGAGTTATAATTTCTCTCATTTATTTCCCAGTCAGTTATGACAGGCTCCCATTCTGGCCGCCGAGAGTTGGCGCGGAGTCCAGATGTCCCCAATTTCTGGGAATGCTTTTGGCTTTACGTTCGTTTTTCAACTTAGATAATGCAAAAAAACGCTGCAAATGAAGCCCGTCCTAATGAACATACCAAATAAGCAGCTCAGATTAAGGCTACTTACATTAGCGTATCGACATACTATTGAAGAGAGCTTTAAAAGTATGAACTTTTATACATAGCATGTTATTGCTCGCAAAAAAAAGTAATGCGATTGATTCATTGATAATGTACGGCCTGCTTGCTATTTTACTCTGGACGTTTGTTTTTATGTAAATAAATGAATAAATGCACAAAACGCTTACGGAATTAAGCCACTCGTATGGGCATCTTTGGGACCACTAAATCTCGGTGGCACGTGGATCAAACAGATCTAGGAGTTACATGTTAGTCAGACTTCCGCTGGGCCTCTTAAACGTTTCCCACAGGACGCCAGCGAAGGCGCACGGAGCAGAAAGCTTATCTTCTGAGCCCTCTCAAGCCACTCCTTGCCCTCGTATTATCGTACTTGCGTATAAACGAAACATGCAACGAGCACGCTTTCGTATACACTTTTTTTTTTCAAGCTAGTTAGATGGGATGATTTCAACCACAGTCTAAAAAGAATTAATGTTTAGAAGCAGCTCGTTTTCGGATACCCCTTTCACTTTTTTTTGTTTCTTTAATCTTGTTCCGTCTTTTCGAACAGGTCAAAAGCTATACTTTTGATCTCTACCAATACTTGACTGCACGTAAGGCTTGAAGTGCATCGACAAGAAATGGTGTGTTCTTAAAGGGGCCTTCTAACGCTTGAATAAATCGGTGCTGACTGCATAACTCGCAGTGGCGCTCGCCAGAACTCTTGCGAGCGGAAGTGACAATGGAATTAAGGCGAAGACCCGAGATTGAATAAACGTAACGTTAAATGTAATCACGGAATCGCATCAAAATGGGGATTACTGTTGCACTTCTTTTCGATAAAGCTCTCCGTTTTTTTTTCAGTATGAAAACTGCAAAGCCGGTCAAAGAATGCGCCGAACGCCACGGTGCTGAAGGAAACGTGCCGGAGACATTCCGTGCGTCGTTGTTTGAAGAAACTAAAAGAAAAACTGTAGGAGCGTTCGTATTTAGACGACATCGCAAAAAGAAAGATCATTAAAGCGACAAAACCTTATAGAAGCGTTCGAAAGCTGCCTCATTTCGCACGTGTCGTTCCCTCTTCAAGTTACCATCGCAATGGCGTCCTCAATACGTTGGATATGACGGGCAATATGGCATGCAAGCTTCCTGTACGGTCGAGTTTTCAGTTCATTTCATTTGGCACCCTTCCGACGTCACAGGGCGAAGGAAACACGTTCAGGTGAGCCGGCAAAAATCGAGTTCACGGTAAGCATTCATTTCTTAGTATTTTGATTTCTTTACGCTAAATAACTGTGCATTGCGTGCCCCTATCGCTGCCGTTCTCGTGGCACTTATGTTTTAAGCCTACAGTTTACGCAACCAGCTAGAGACGCATGTAAAACGATGAGGTCGGGAAATGTGTTAGAGGGCTCCTTTAAGCATTGAAGCATAGAGGAAGCTATTGACGTAGCATGGTGGGCCTGATCGTTTTGAGTATGTAAACTATATTTACACAACAGGAAAATAAAAAAGAAGGGTACAGACAGAAACACGAAGCACAAAAAAGATAGGATAAGCGTCCATCCTGCAGTCTTATCTGCATGTGGTGTTCTCTGGTTGTTGTTTTGGCTTTCCTTGCTCAGCGCAGTGAATATATAGTAACGTGGTCCACTTCGGGCTAGGAAACGAGCCTGACCTATGGGAACTCACCTCAATGAAATGACAAAGTCATCCATACATCCATGCATTTTTCCTCGTAGTCTCAGGCGTAGAGTTTGTAGGAAACTTCGTGGTCTCGGATGCAGAGAAAACATTCGCCGCGACGTGCAAACAATGTTTGGTGAATAATGTTTACTTCTTGCTTTTTCGCATACTTAAATCTTTCACTTCGGTTTGATGCTTCTCTTATTCAGACGTCGGCGTGAAATTCATTATTATGCATTCAGCCATGAATACTTCTCTGCATCTCTTCACTACGCAATGTTGAGATGAACGATCCACGAGGACATCAATTTTACGCACGTATTCACAGCTTGTGGATCACTATGGAAAACAGATTCGACAAAAATTCAAATCTTTTCGAAGACTCAAGGTCCGGATAGCTATTTCATGATCCGATGAAATATACCACGCCATGAAATTGATTGTTCGATGAGACCTTGTCTAGTAGGGAGGAGGCAAGATGAGGGGTAAGCGATGAAGTGACCTAAAAGAGGGGGGGGGGGATGAAGTTAGACTACGTTTACATCATAGGGAGCAGTGTTGCGGAGTCACCAATACGGAATCAGAATTAATCCGGAATTATTACACATTTTTGCGACCCCGGAATGGAATGGTAATGGTATATAGCCACAAAGATTGGAGGAATGTGAATGAAAACGTCTTTATCCGAAAATAGAGCACAGTTTAGTCGACGTGCTGTTTTTCAAACTTCAAACATTAGTAAGTGAGACGTACCCTAAAATTCACCATCAAAGTTGTACTTTAAAAGGGCTTGGCTGATTACAAGCATTCATAAGCAACGCACCTACTATAATTCTGTCTTTATATAGACTGTGTTGCTCCGAAGTTTCTCACAATCTTTTGCTTAAACACGGCCCTATACCATGTCCACCATGCGGAACTACGGTGGCGGCATACCCACCTTGCACCGTGTGACTTTTTCCGCCTCGCTTGCGCTTCAGCCACCTACTATCTCCCCATCCTTCACTTTGTTTTTGCTTCTGCCGCCATGGGCGACTCCGACGCATATACAAAAAAGCGCTTCTCTAAGTTGGGACGCGTATTGACACTGGTGCAACGCTTGTGTTTACTGCAAGCTTTTGTACACCAGCTATTGCGCGCCGTTCCACCCCCCCCCCCTCTTCTTTTTTTGCAATATTGTCATTTTTGCCTACACACATGGGTGCCTTTGCCAGAAACACTATCGCAATGTATAGGTCAGCGCAGAACACATTCGGACACGATTAACTGTATGATGAACTGTATGAAATGTGTGTGCGATCAACTGTTGTTCAAGATGAACTGTACAGAGACTTTTGAATAGACTTTTGAAAGCATTGCTTCGGCAGCCAGTCAAAGCAGGTGATCCCATGTACCAAGGCAGTGCCTCCCCGAATCCCAACGCGATGACTCACTGTCGTCATTTAAGCATTACCGCATTTAAGCTTGAATAATATTAAAAAACATCAGCATTCGTTTAAACATGCACTCTTAGAAAAAAAAGGTTTCTGTATTCACTAAGTAAACACCGTTTACTTGTCACGAAAACCCCTAACCGCCTAGTAAGTGAAGGTGGTAAAATGCAGATTAGTAAAACTTCCTAGTTTTCTAAGTAGTTCGTGAATAGTGCTGACTCAAATAACAAATGCATTACCAAATTTCACTTAAGGCGTGTTTATATGCGCATGTAGATTGCCACATCAACATAATTCTATTGCAGAAGTATAAGTAGAATAATAAGCGAAGTGCCAGATTCCATGTAGATTAATTAGTGGTCACTAATCACTTCGTGTAATTACCATGGCAAATATGCATCACCATACATAGAGGAAAGAACTAATCACAAACGACGACACGTACTCCCACATAGAATATCAAGACTTGGCCGGTATATCTACTGTACCGGCCATTTGAGAGAGAGAGAGAATTATTTTAATGGGGAGCTGGAGAGGTTTGCCTGGTTTTTCACTTGACAGGCTACTCAAGTGGCCGGGTGATGGCAATGATATCTGCAATGATAAACACACAACAAATGCAGTTACATAAACGCATAAGAGCCACATAACACATACAGTCACTCACACGCACTGCACTATTTGCAGGGTTTCGTTCAAGCCAGTGGCCCGTAAGAATTTCAGTAGCGCTTTTGTGGAGTCTAAGGCACTGGAGCTGTTCTGCCATGGGCCTATAGAATATTTTTCAACTCCAAGTTTGTGTTCTGTTGTATTTTTAAGGCCATCTTCAGAGACTGTCTCTCTGATGCGTGTATCGTGCACTCGCGGAGGAAATGATTGATGTCTTCAACGACATCACATTGTGCACAAAATGCTCAGTCTGACAGTCCAATTTTGTTCCTAAAGTAATTCGTATAAGCAACGTTTATTCGGATGCGATGTAAACATGCTTCACCTTGCCTGTTAAGGTTTCGCGGCATCCTGAAGTGCCATGATGGATCGATTTTGTACAGAGGTCCATATTATTGGCTAGGGTCTCTCCAGAGGGGTCACTGGAGGCACCGAGCGTGTGCCAACACTAGCATTGCAGTGTCTTGCCTAGGAAAAGGATCTGGACAATTTTTGCCGAAGTGTCAAGTCCCTTTTTGGCAGCATCATCAGCCCGGACGCTGCCTAGTAATCCGCAGTGGGCGGGTATTCAATGCAGAACAATGCGGTGATGGAGGTCACAGGCTTTCTTGCATAGGCGTTTGATGTCCGTGATGAGTTGGTTCTGTGTGCACGGACACTTCAGCGACTGCAGCGCTGCTCTTGAGTCAGTGAAGATGACCCAGGACTCGGCTGTCTGGTCAATGATGTAATTAATGGCAGCCCGCAGTGCAGCCAGTTCAGTGGCTGTAGATGAGGTGCCGTGACTGAGAGTGGCAGAGATGATGACATTGGCAAATGGAATCGAGACGTCAACGGCGGATGATGTAGACGTAACAGAGCCGTCAGTGTAAATATGACGATGAGCTCCGTAGCTGTTTTCCAAATGCTCTATAGAGTGAAATATATGAGTGCTGGTCCAGGTGTGCGTCTCTTGCTCTTGAACCCAAGCACAAAGGTGACTATGGTCACGAAGGAGTTGTCCACGATGGTTCTGCATGCATTGATATGCTCTGATAGTGTGGCGGAAGGAGGCTCCACACAGGACTACTGTTTGAAGCAAGCGGATGATCCGGCACTCTGGAGGCATAACGCAAGTGGACTCGAAGAAACTCCTGCTGTAGAATAACAGGAGCTGAAAGGCGCCTACTTTCAGCAAGGCTTCGGATGCTTGATGTGTTCTTTGGTAGGCCAAGGCACAACGTCAGGGCCTTTGCTTAGGCTCCAGTCAGTGCTTGTATGTTCGTTCGAGAAATTCCAGGTATCACAGGAAGGCTGTAACGTAGAAGACCTTCGCAGAGAGCGATATACATTAGCTATATGGCATTAACGGAACATCCACCGGCATTGCCTGATAACAAGCGAAAGATGCTCGCGTATTCCAAAGTGTGTGTGTGTGTGTGTGTGTGTGTGTGTGTGGAAAAGCTTAAGAGCCCTTCATTATTCGTAGGTGTTTTTTTCTGTTCTTCTTCTTATTAGTTATGCCGCAAACAGTACGAGACAGATAGCTACACTTTCCACTCCCGTGATCTGTTAACCACCGAAAAATTCTGCCCTGCTTACCCCTCATTACCAAGCACAGTGAACTGCACCGCCATTGCATAAAGCCTGGCGTGCTCATTTTATCGTGAATTCTCGTTCGTCTTCGTTTTTATATAAGTCTAGTGTGCACGACTCTACATGAAGCGCGCTCAAATAATCTCATATATCGGTTGCGACAGGATTTACTAAGACGCTTCATACCTTGGGATTACCTTCGCTCACGTGCGGCAAATGGAGCTGTTTCGAAAGCCCCCCCCCCCCCCCCTAGCGAGCTTCACAAGTTCGGCAACTGCAGATCTTCGCAGTCGCACGAGATGTCTTGCTGAATTGTTTTTTATTTATGGCACGTATACATAGAGATTTTTTTTTTTTTGCAGAGGCCTTTTACTGAGTGGGCTGAGTGTTCGGGAAACTTTTATTTTACCATCTCGGCAAGCGCAACACGAGAAAAATCGAAAGTAGGTGCTTTTTAGATCAGTTGATAACCGATTGCGTCATCAAATTTTTCAATGTTGTTTCTTCTACCTCATAAATTTTGCACCATGATGCCTTCTTGTGAATATTTCGTTTTCGACTACCACTGCAGTGTGAGCGCGTGAACACATGCAAAAATAGCACTCAAATCGATATATGTCGCGTCTGATTAACTTTGTAGATTACGAAATTTAATGAGTTCTCTTACTGACCTGCTAGAAAGATGAGAAGTGGTCATTCGAGAACCTCACCTGGAACTTGCGACATTTGGTCAAATTTCGATGTCGCACGCAAGTTACTTTTATGGAAGAAAACAAAAAATAGACTTTTGCTTTTATTCTCAGGCGAAAGTTACCTGCAAAGTATACATCAAGTCATCAGTGATAAACGTTTTTTATGTAACACTTACTTAACATTTGAAAGTAGACCGTATTCTTTTGAAATCAAAGCTTCAATTTTGAGAGAAGTGTTACTCCGTCAGCCAAGACTAAGGCTGAAAAAGAAAAAGAAACGGCGCTGAGATTATTGAACAGAGGAAAAAAAACACGCATGTACCCCGAAACGAGGAGCAGAGAGCGATTCACTCTGCATTGCGCGAATTGCGAATGCACGTCAAATCTTGATTCAAGGCGGGTTTTAAACAGATATGAGGAACGACACACCATAAATTTATGAAGCCAAAGTAATTTTCGCGCGATATTATTCTCTTTAGGCATTGATTTACTGAACTTCTTTTTAAAAAAGTAAAAAAGAGTACAATTACCTTGAATAGTGACTGCAGTCTTCGCGCATGTGCCATGTCCTATATAACTGTGTGTTTTTCATCAAATTTATTTTTATTTTTCTGTCAATATAACCTCCGCGCCCCGTTAGACACCTTTATTCCGTGTACCGTCAAATCAGCGTTTTATAAATTTCAGTATATACCAACAAGACAGCACTAGCACACACACTTTCTTTTTCAAATTAACGCACACTGATAACCCATATATATATATATATATATATATATATATATATATATATATATATATATATATATATATATATATATATATATATATATATATATATATATATATATATATATATATATTGAGCACGCCAGGCTTTATGCAATGGCGGTGCAGTTCACTGTGCTTGGTAATGAGGGGTAAGCAGGGCAGAATTTTTCGGTGGTTAACAGATCACGGGAGTGGAAAGTGTAGCTATCTGTCTCGTACTGTTTGCGGCATAACTAATAAGAAAAAGAACAGAAAAAATACCTACGAATAATGAAGGCCTCTTAAGCTTTTCCACACACACACACACACACTTTGGAATAGGCGAGCATCTTTCGCTTGTTATCAGGCAATGCCGGTGGATGTTCCGTTAATGCCATATAGCTAATGTATATCGCTCTCTGCGAAGGTCTTCTACGTTACAGCCTTCCTGTGATACCTGGAATTTCTCGAACGAACATACAAGCACTGACTGGAGCTTAAGCAAAGGCCCTGACGTTGTGCCTTGGCCTACCAAAGAACACATCAAGCATCCGAAGCCTTGCTGAAAGTAGGCGCCTTTCAGCTCCTGTTATTCTACAGCAGGAGTTTCTTCGAGTCCACTTGCGTTATGCCTCCAGAGTGCCGGATCATCCGCTTGCTTCAAACAGTAGTCCTGTGTGGAGCCTCCTCCCGCCACACTATCAGAGCATATCAATGCATGCAGAACCATCGTGGACAACTCCTTCGTGACCATAGTCACTTTTGTGCTTGGGTTCAAGAGCAAGAGACGCATACCTGGACCAGCACTCATATATTTCACTCTATAGAGCATTTGGAAAACAGCTACGGAGCTCATCGTCATATTTACACTGACGACTCTGTTACGTCTACATCATCCGCCGTTGGCGTCTCGATTCCATTTGCCAATGTCATCATCTCTGCCACTCTCAGTCACTGCACCTCATCTACAGCCACCGAACTGGCTGCACTGCGGGCTGCCATCAATTACATGATTGACCAGACAGCTGAGTCCTGGGTCATCTTCACTGACTCAAGAGCAGCGCTGCAGTCGCTGAAGTCTCCGTGCACACAGAACCAACTCATCACGGACATCAAACGCCTATGAAAGAAAGCCTGTGACCTCCATCACCGCATTGTTCTGCATTGGATACCCGCCCACTGCGGATTACTAGTGTAGCGGATGGAAAAGAAGGTCGCTGCTGGTGGTATCCCACCGGTGCCAACCAGTTGTTGCGGATGGGAAGGAAGTTGCTGCTGATGGCATCTGGCATCCCACCGCTGCCAACCAGTTGTTGCGAGTCGCGGCGACCGCAGTCTGCGGGTAGCGGGGCCGATCGCCGTCGTTCAACCACCACGCTCGTGGTTTGTGAAACCACTAGCTCTTCTCTTCTCTTCTGTCATCTCGACAACTCCCGTAATGATGTAAATAAATCCGTTAAGTTTGCTCAAAGCTCTCCCCTAGTCCTTGGCTCGACGGAGCGACGGCGATCGGCCCCGCTACCCGCAGACTGCGGTCGCCGCGAAGCGCTACACTAGGCAGCGTCCGGGCTGATGATGCTGCCAAAGAGGGACTTGACACTTCGGCAAAAATTGTTGAGATACCTTTTCCTAGGCAAGACACTGCACTGCTAGTGTTGGCACACGCTCGGTGCCTCCAGTGACCCCTCTGGAGAGACCCTAGCCAACAATATGGACCTCTGTACAAAATCGATCCATCATGGCACTTCAGGATGCCGCGAAACATTAACAGGCAAGGTGAAGCATGTTTACATCGCATCCGATTAAACGTTGCATATACGAATTACTTTAGGAACAAAATTGGACTGTCAGACTGAGCATTTTGTGCACAATGTGATGTCATTGAAGACATCAATCATTTCCTCCGTGAGTGCACGATACACGCATCAGAGAGACAGTCTCTGAAGATGGCCTTAAAAATACAACAGAACACAAACTTGGAGTTGAAAAATATTCTATAGGCCCATGGCAGAACAGCTCCAGTGCCTTAGACTCCACAAAAGCGCTACTGAAATTCTTACGGGCCACTGGCTTGAACGAAACCCTGCAAATAGTGCAGTGCGTGTGAGTGACTGTGTGTGTTATGTGGCTCTTATGCGTTTATGTAACTGTGTTTGTTGTGTGTTTATCATTGTAGATATCATTGCCATCACCCGGCCACTTGAGTAGCCTGTCAAGTGAAAAACCAGGCAAACCTCTCCAGCTCCCCATTAAAATAATTCTCTCTCTCTCCCAAATGGCCGGTACAGTAGATATACCGGCCAAGTCTTGATATTCTATGTGGGAGTACGTGTCCTCGTTTGTGATTAGTTCATTCCTCTATGTATGGTGATGCATACTTGCCATGGTAATTACACGAAGTGATTAGTGACCACTAATTAATCTACATGGACTCCGGCACTTCGCTTATTATTCTATTTATACTTCTGCAATAGAATTATCTTGATGTGGCAATCTACATGCGCATATAAACACGCCTTAAGTGAAATTTGGTAATGTATTTGTTATTCGAGTCAGCACTATTCACGAACTACTTAGCAACCTAGGAAGTTTTACTAATCTGCATTTTACCACCTTCACTTACTAGGCGGTTAGGGGTTTTCGTGGCAAGTAAACGGTGTTTAGTTAGTGAATACAGAAACCTTTTTTTTTCTAAGAGTGCATGTTTAAACGAATGCTGATGTTTTTTTGATATTATTCAAGCTTAAATGCGGTAATGCTTAAATGACGACAGTGAGTCATCGCGTTGGGATTCGGGGAGGCACTGCCTTGGTACATGGGATCGCCTGCTTTGACTGGCTGCCGAAGCAATGCTTTCAAAAGTCTCTGTACAGTTCATCTTGAACAACAGTTGATCGCACACACATTTCATACAGTTCATCATACAGTTCATCGTGTCTGAATGTGTGCTGCGCTGACCTATACATTGCGATAGTGTTTCGGGCAAAGGCACCCATGTGTGTAGGCTAGGGGGGGAGGGGCAATATTGCAAAAAAAGTGTCCGAATGTGTTCTGCGCTGACCTATACATTGCGATAGTGTTTCGGGCAAAGGCACCCATGTGTGTACGCAAAAATTACAATATTGCAAAAAAAGGAAGAGGGGGTGGAACGGCGCGCAATAGCTGGTGTACAAAAGCTTGCAGTAAACACAAGCGTTGCACCAGTGTTAACACGTGTCCCAACTTAGAGAAGCGCTTTTTTGTATATGCGTCGGAGTCACCCATGGCGGCAGAAGCAAAAACAAAGTGAAGGATGGGGAGATATTAGGCGGCTGAAGCGCAAGCGAGGCGGAAAAAGTCACACGGTGCAAGGTGGGTATGCCGCCACCGTAGTTCCGCATGGTGGACATGGTATAGGGCCGTGTTTAAGCAAAAAATTGTGAGAAACTTTGGAGCAACACAGTCTATATAAAGACAGAATTATAGTAGGTGCGTTGCTTATGAATGCTTGTAATCAGCCAAGCCCTTTTAAAGTACAACTTTGATGGTGAATTTTAGGGTACGTCTCACTTACTAATGTTTGAAGTTCGAAAAACAGCACGTCGACTAAACTGTGCTCTATTTTCGGATAAAGACGTAATTTCATTCACATTCCTCCAATCTTTGTGGCTATATACCATTCCCATTCCATTCCGGGGTCGCAAAAATGTGGAATAATTCCGGATTAATTCTGATTCCGTATTGGTGACTCCGCAACACTGCTCCCTATGATGTCAACGTAGTGTAACTTCATCCCCCCTCCTCTTTTAGGTCACTTCATCGCTTACCCTTCATCTTGCCTCCTCCCTACTAGACAAGGTCTCATAGAACAATCAATTTCATGGCGTGGTATAATTCATCGGATCATGAAATAGCTATCCGGACCTTGAGTCCTCGAAAAGATTTGAATTTTTGTCGAATCTATTTTCTATAGTGATCCACAAGCTGTGAATACGTGCGTAAAATCGATGTCCTCGTGGATCGTTCATCTCAACATTGCGTAGTGAAGAGATGCAGAGAAGTATTCATGGCTGAATGCATAATAATGAATTTCACGCCGACGACGACGAAGTGATTCTCTCACAGAACGCTTGTGCCCGTGTCTCAGTGTTTTCAATTTGTTTTCCTGGAAATCCTGGGAGCTGCCGCTCCCTCTTTTGCGGTGATGCTTCAGGACACACTTGAGAATGTTCCAGGCGTGCAACCGTCGCACCGGACTTCGTCGTCCAGGAAGCGTAGCAACGCGTCGAGCGACACCGACAGTGAGGCAACCGATTTGTATTCGGACGGCTTTGAGTCATCGGATGATGACTTCACGGTCGTCATGAATTGATCTACAAAACGAAGACTGCTGCGGATGGCATCGTCGGCAAGTGTTTCCACCGTTAAGACTGCACGACAGCGGTGGCCGCACACCATGCTGTTTATGCCTGAAGACCCTGCATCTAACTTGCGACTCCTCAACAGGCAAGTTCTTTCTGTGTTTCTCGAGGAAACCGCGCCGAATGAGATCAAAGACGTTAGTATCAATGCACGAAAGAATGTCCTTGCTGTAGACGTTATGCACCGTAGCGCACTGCAAAGCCTTCGGCACATAACAGAAATCGGCAACGTGAAAGTTCGGCCAATGGTCGCTACAGGTTGTAATGGCACTGTTGGCGTCATTTATGATGTGGATCTTTCCATCTCAGCTAATGACCTGCCAATACTAATAAAGCCAGCGACTGAAGGCACCCGCATTACGCACATTACCAGACTCGGCAACTCACGCTGCTTGAGGCTTGTGTTTGAGGGAGACAGCCTTCCCTCGTATGTCAAAGTTGGCCATGTTCGCCACTCAGTGCGTCCTTACATACCGAAGCCACTGCAATGCTACAAGTGCTTCAAGATGGGACACGTAAAAGGTGTCTGTGAGAACAAAGTTGTGTGTTCGCGGTGCGCTGAGTCTCACTCAAAAGACGCCTGCAGTGCCACCATACTACGATGTCCAAACTGCCACGGCGCTCATGAGGCCTCATCCAAAGATTGCCCGCGGGTGCGAAACGAGCACGCGGTACTCAGGCGTATGGTGCGGGACAATTCAACGCACAGAGAAGCTGCCGCTACACTACGCCGACGACGGCGTCGTGGGCGAAGACCATCACGGAAAAACGCCTCTACCGATAGAGAGATGTCATCCTCTATCAAAGAGGCTGACCCACAAACACCGAGCTCACTGAAGACGGATACTGCCAAACAGAAGAAAGGGACAGCAGTCGCGCCTTCCGAACAGTGGCCCTCTCTTCCACGACGTCAACCTACTTCGGAGCTGCATCAAATCCCGCCGCCCTCGACGACCCCTCAAACCAGTGATGCGATGAATGAAGATCAAGTGATAAGCTTGCTGCAATCGCTGATGAGTACCATGCGTGTCCTACTGAGTAATATGAAGACTTCTGCTGCGCAGACCGCACTGCATGTGCTGGACACCCTGAGTCCGGTGCTTGCAGCTCTAAGGTAAAAGCATGGCCAGCGAGGCACCGTCGTTTCGAGCGGAAGTCAAGAATGCGTCTGTTTTTCAGTGGAACGCCAGAGGACTGAAGTCGCGCATGTCTGATTTTAGACAATTTGTATTTGTGAACCGCTTCCCCATTATTGTGATTTGTGAACCCAACCTGTGTGCTTCAATCAAGCTGTCAGGATATGAGTGCTTTATGTCCTCCACTCACAGAGACTGCAGCAAAGTTATTGTATTCATGCGCCATGACCTCACTTACGTTCACCACAGAGTCTCGCCTGATCAAGGGAATCAGTATGTGTGCCTTACTGTGAAGAAGGATAAGGTTGCTTTCACGATTATTGGAGCTTACTTATCTCCATCAAGCCGCCTTGACTGCGAGCGCTTACGCGGTATTCTGACATCGACTCCAAGGCCATGGGTGATCACTGGCGACTTCAATGCCCACCATTTCCTATGGGGAAGCTCCAGGGACAACTCTAGAAGAAGAAAATTGGTGTCCTTAGCCTCGGAGTACGAACTCTGCGTTTGTAACGATGGAAGCCCTACATATTTACGCGGATCAGCCTATAGCAGCTGCCTGGACCTTACATTGGTTTCTCGCTCACTTATCAGGAAAGTGCACTGGTTTTCGGATCTGGAAACGCGGGGCAGCGACCATATACCAACTTACCTGTGTATAGAAGGTTAATTTCATCAGCTCCAAGTCCTCAAGAGGCCTCAAGTACACCGATTGGCCGAAATTCAAAATGTTAATGGAAGACTGCTGTACCGACGGCTCATCATATAACCCAGAGGACTCGATAAAGGATGTCCTGCAGAATACCACGCATACACATTTGACTAGTCACAAGTGCACCGATTTCGACATCGAGCTTGAGAAACTTCGCGCAATACGCCGTCGTGCAGAACGAAGGTACCGACGGACAAAGTGCATAGATGATTTGAGGCTGGCTAGACGCATTCAAAAGAAAATGCAGCGGCACATGGATAAACTGGCTAGGCGACGTTGGACATCCTTTTGCGAGTCGTTGGATCCACGAAAGCCCCTATCACTGATATGGCGAACTGTCCGGGGTCTTAGCACAACCTTGGGTCAGCGACACCCGTTTACATCTCTGGCTCTTCACCTTCGATGCAGAGAGATTGACGTCGCAGAATCTGTCTTTAGAAGAATTGCCGGTGATTCCAATTTCACAGTATCAAGAACGGGAACTTTTGACAACCCACCGCCCTCACGTGATCCTCGTATGGAATGCCAGTTTTCTATGGATGAGCTAGAGGTGGCACTGGCTCTGTGCAGACGTTCTTCAGCACCCGGTCCTGACGGCATTACCTATCGTGCCCTTTGTAATCTTGGAGACAAAGCTCGGAAGGCACTCTTACGCCTATACAACGACTCCTGGCAGACTGGTACTGTTCCCAAGGCATGGAAGTCAAGTCGCCTCATTCCACTTCTAAAGGCTGGTAAATCTCCTTTGGATATTGCCTCATACCGTCCTATCGCACTTGCCAGTTGTGTAGGAAAAACGATGGAACGAATGATTCTAACACGAATGGAGTGGTATTTAGAGCACTACGAAATCTATCCAGTATCCATGACCGGATTCAGGCGCGGCCATTCGTCAATCGACAACGTTGTTGATCTGGTGACATATGTTCAACACCAGAAAGCCTGTAAGAGACTGTGCGCCGCCCTGTTTCTAGACGTTAAGGGGGCTTACGACAATGTCACCCATGAAGCCATCCTTAGTGCTTTGGAAACAGTAGGTCTTGGTGGCAAGATATATATGTGGGTGTACAGCTACTTACAGCTGAGATCATTTTTCGTGATGACAGCGAATGGCCCAACACCTGATTATTACAGCAGCCGAGGAGTTCCTCAGGGAGGAGTGCTAAGCCCTACCCTTTTCAACTTAACTCTCATTGGTCTAGTCGAGCAGCTACCTAGCACTGTAGAACTTTCTGTCTATGCTGATGACATCTGCATTTGGACGTCAGGTGTGACAAGGCCTCAGCTTCGCGCCCGCCTTCAGAAGGCTGCTACAACGACGTCATGTTATCTTCGTAAACAAGGCCTCGAGGTGTCCTGCGGAAATTGTGCAGTGGTAGCGCTCACGCGGAAACCAATGTCTGCTTACAGTATATCGATTAATGAAGAATACATATCGTTCAGCAGAAGCCACAGGTTCTTGGGAGTCATAATAGATAGAAACCTGTCGTGGACTCTACACGTGAACTATGTGAAGAAGCGGCTGATCGCAACATGCCACATGCTCACATTCCTTGCAGGAAAAAATTGGGGAGTGCCCATACCATCCATGCTACAACTGTACAGAGTGCTGTTTATCGGATTCTTACGGTACAGCTTACCTGCAATGTCTAACACCGGCAAGACCAACCTGCGCGCAATTCAGAGCATTCAAGCCCAAGCACTTAAGATATGCCTTGGAATACCCCGCAGTGCTTCAACGGCTGAAACCATTGCCATCGCTCAAGATCACTCAATAAATACGCATATTATTACCGAGACAATGCGCATGCACCTCAGGCATTATGCCAGGACCCCTTCTCACCACCTGGCGAGCCTAGCTGCTGAAAGACCCCGCACGACATACGGCACTATTGTCTCCAAGCATCGTTCATCGTTTGCTGAGACATACACACCTGCATCAAAGCCACTGCTTCCTCCTTGGAGCTTGAGCCGGCCGCGAGTTCACTTAATGATTCCAGGAATGAGGAGAAAATCGGACTTACCGACACATGCCCTGAAACAACTGAGTCTATTCCTACTGGAAGAAAACTACAGTAACCACGTGCACATTTACACGGATGGCTCTACTACGCCGTCTAGTTCAGGTGGAGCAGTGGTTATACCATCACAAGGGATAACTCGGTGTTTTAAGACTTCACATGTGACAAGTTCCACGACGGCAGAACTCGAGGCTCTGCGCAATGCACTGGAACACATCAATTCAGAAGAAAGACCAGGTAAATGGGCTGTGTTTTCTGACTCAAAACCAGCGTTACAGTGCCTGATATCAGTTCTCCGACGCGGATGCCACGACCAGTTGACCTGCCAAACCGTGAAACTTCACCACCTGTTAATACAAAAAGGCCATGACATCGTCTTTCAGTGGTTACCTGGGCATAGTGGTATAGGCGGCAATGATTCTGCAGATCATGCTGCTCGCGCGTCACATAAAGAAGTGAACAGCGTTCCGATACCGCTTTCAAGAGCGGATGCGGCGAGGCAGATTCGTCAACTGGCCCGCAGTCTCACACTGACGGAGTGGAACACACCAAGCATACGACGTACACGACTGCACGAGCTCGACCCTTCACTACAACTCCGGCCTCCACCCGGCCTACAACGACGTGAAGCTTCGCTTCTCTATCGCCTTTGGCTGGGAGTTGCTTTCACGAAAGCTTACACCACGTTAATCAGAATTACTGACAGTGCGGCGTGCGATGTTTGCGGCACCGACGAAAATATCGAACACCTGCTGTGTCATTGTCCTCGATTTGCCTCAGAGAGACAAGTACTTGCCAACGCAATGCAGCGACTGGATGATCGGCCTCTTTCTGTGCAGGTGCTATTACAGCAACGTACTTATGCCTCGACAGCCCACAAGGCGGTGAAAGCCCTGCTGCGTTTCCTGAGAAAGACAGGCTTGTGTGAACGCCTCTGACATGCGGTAGAGTTCTACACGCTGCAGTGAAATTACTGTCAGTCTCTCCCCCACCCCCTTTTTTTCCTCTCTTCCCTCTTTCTCGTCTTTCTTGTCCCCTTCCTTTATCCCCCAGTGTAGGGTAGCCAACCGGATGTCTTTCTGGTTAACCTCCCTGCCTTCTCTCTTTTTGTTGCTTCCTCCTCACGCCGACGTCTGAATAAGAGAAGCATCAAACCGAAGTGAAAGATTTATGTATGCAAAAAAGCAAGAAGTAAATATTATTCACCAAACATTGTTTGCATGTCGCGGCGAATATATATATATATATATATATATATATATATATATATATATATATATATATATATATATATATATATATATAAGCATCTTTCATTTTTATGTCCCGGTTAAACTAGTAACATGCGTTATATAATTCAAACGTGCGTTTATGGGTTTTGGTTCAATCACATCATTTATGACACATGCGCGAAGGTTTCCGCATCAGCGACCAGATTGAACCAAACAGGCTATTTTACGACGCCGTTCGACGCAGAAAAGTAGAGCAGGCTAGCTCCATGACTACTTTTAACCTGCCATTTTGTTGCATTTACTAGCCATCGTTGATTGCATATTAAGCAGATCGTTTACAAGCTTTTTCTGTCATGTGAGCCAGTGTGCACGCGTCTTGCAACTGCAAGCTAGTGGCGTAGCCAGGGATTGGAACACATAGCCCGAACCCCCCCTCCCCCTAATTTTATTTCACCATGGCATACAGAGCGAAAAATGATTATTTCAAAAAGGTGCCCCTTCCCCCGCCTCCGAAAAATAATCTGCCAATGACCCTACAGCACGCGGGTTGATCCTCATCGAATCACCCTAATGCAATGCGCTGTGCGCGTGCAAATATTTCATTTTTCTACGGGACATATACGAAGGCGAATGTACATCAAGCTTGGATAGACATAACTGCAACCAAAATTGACATTTTGCGAAAATTAGGGTCTATTCAATAAAAAAAGCAGTTCTGGAACTTTGCGTGTTTCTGCCACGCAGAATGAATGGGTTCGAATCCTGCTGGAGCCATGACATTTATTTGCATTCATCGGGTTAACGCTGCCGATGTCAGCTTTTGTTAACCTTCTTGCGTTAAAATTACTTATGTCTGTTCTCGCCGTTCCTGCGTAGCTATTAACTGTGAATAACCTGTGGCACATACCCGCCCGTGGTATACGGGTATGTACCACACGCGTCTGACCGAAATGGTTTGATGATGTACGCGACGGGATTCTAACTTTCTGTCATGACCAATGAGTCATATTCGTCAGATTTATCTTACCCTCACATACTACTTTTGGTTTGGGAGATGATTTAGACTCCAACCAAAAGTTTTGAAGAAACCCGGCCACTCTCTCGGAACCCTTCCCCCGTGTATACCCATGGACTGCGCTGCATGCATGGCAAAACTAGAGAAAGAAAGGGGGGGAGGTCATTATTCGCCCCGCGAGTGGTTTGAAGACGCCGCTGCTACGTAGTCTTGGCAGTCAGTCACCCCTGAGGAAGGAACCAAGTCGGTTTCGAAACGTCGGGTTTCTTCAAAACTTTTGGTTGGAGTCTAAATCATCTCCCAGTTTCATACTCAACCAGACAGACTTCTGTCGAATGTTTCCATACAAGTTAATTTTGGTTGGCCCCAAGTTTAGGGTGAAGGTTGATTGATATGTGGGGTTTAACGTCCCAAAACCACTATATGATTATGAGAGACGCCGTAGTGGAGGGCTCCGGAAATTTAGACCACCTGGGGTTCTTTAACGTGCACTCAAATCTGAGCACACGGGCCTACAACATTTCCGCCTCCATCGGAAATGCTTTAAGGTTAACGGTGATCAAGGGCGGCGATGGCGCAATGGTTAAAGTATCAGCATCGCGTGCCAGAGGCCCTTGGTTCGAATCCCGATGCCACGCAGTTCCCAACCGGATTTAAAAAAAACACGGGTGGTGATAGAACTGCATTAAGAGGTCGGAGGTGCGGCCTCTCCGGTGACCACCACCGGTAACGCACTACCTCAGCAGAGAAGGATTGGCCACCCTGGTGCAGTACCTGGCCACTACCTCACACATGGATACGTCAATTACTTTAAGGCCCTCAAATCCCAGCGGCTGCGAAGCAACTGACCACGGCGGCGGTCAGATCTCCAACTAAGCAGAGCATGCTAAAAATATTTAGGTCCGGACAGGCCAGTATGTGAACCTGAACTTTCCAACGTTTAACGCTAGAACATTATCTAGTGCGGCAAGTCCAGCTGAACTATTCGAGGAGTTAGAGGGTGTTAAATGGGATGCAATAGGGCTCAGTGAGGTTAGGAGGGCAGATTAGGCCTATACAGTGCTAAAGAATGAGCACGTCCTTTGCTATCGTACCCGCGCGCTCGCGACATAGTTGAATGCCTCCTTCCTCCTGCCATTCCTTCCTTCTCCCTTCACAGAACACCTCCTCCTTCTCTAACTCCCCCTCCCCCATCTCCACACGGGGCCGTGTCGGTGCCTTCGTACTGAAAGACAATAACAGCTCCGCGCTTTTCTCTTCATTTTTTCTTCTCAAGAAGCTCTATAGTTGCTTGGCTGACAGGAAAAAAACTGGGCGTGGGGCTCCTTATCCACAGAAATATAGCTGGTAACACATATAGGAATGCTATACCATTATTGAAAAGGTGGTAAGTATAGTAATTAAACTCAATAAGAGATACAAAATGAAGGTGGTACATGCTTACACCTCTCCATCCAGCCATGATGACGCGTTCGTTGAAAGCTTCAATGAAGACCTGAAATCGGCAATGAGTAAAGTAAAAGCACAGTATACTATACTGAAGGTCGACTTCAATACCAAGGTAGACAAGAAGCAGGCATGAGACCAGGCAGTAGGAGATTATGGCATCGGTACTAGAAATGCCAGAGGGGAGTTATTAGTGGAATTCGCGGAACAAAATAGTTTACGGATCTTGAATACCTTCTACCAAAAACAAGGGAACCGTAAGTGGACATGGATGAGCCCTAATGGCGAAAGGAAGAAAGAAATAGAGTTTATACTGGTTGCACACCTGCAGGCATCGTGCAGCATGTGGAAGTGCTTGGCAAGGTACGATGCAGTGACCATAGAATGTTGCGGTCTCGAATTCGCCTATAGACTTGAAGAAGGAACTACAGAAACTGATATGCGAAAAGCCAATCAATGAGCTAGCACTGAGAGGGTAAGAGCCGAAATTCAGTCTCGCTTCATAACGGATACTCGACTCGCATCGAAGAAACCAGCCTTAGCGTTGATGCAATGAATGATTATCTAATGAGTATCATTACGGAGTGTACAGTGGAAGTTGGAGGCACGACCGTTAAACAGGACACTAGCAAGCTGTCCCAGAAGACGCAGAACCTCAATAGAAAACGTCAAAGCATGAACATATCTAATACAATAGACAAAATAGAATTGGCAGAGCTTCCGGAGTTGATTAATAAGCGTAAGGTATCCGATGTGAGAAGCTATGAAATGAAGAGAATTGAACACGCTCTAATGAGCGGAGGAAGCGTCATAGCGGTAAAGAGGAAACTTGCGATAGGCAAAAACCAGATGTATGCACCAAGGGACAAGGAAGGCAAAGTAACTACCAGTATAGATAGGATAGTTAAAATAGCGGAGGCGTTTTACAGAGATCTGTACAGTAGCTGGGACAACCACGATCATAATATAAGAACTAGCAGTAACCCCGATGACATCTCACCAGTAATGACAGAAGAAGTCAGAAAAACCTTGGAGGGAATGCGAAGAGCCTAAGCTGCTGGTGAGGATCAGGTAAAATCAGATCTGCTGAAAGATGGATGACAGATAGAGTTAGAAGAACTAGCCACCCTGTTTTCGAAGTGTCTCCTGACGGGAAGAGTAGCAGAATCTTGGAAGAACGCTAACATCATCGTAATATATACTCAAGAAAGGAGATGACAAGGACTTAAAAAATTACAGGCCGATCAGCTCGCTCTTCGTCATGTACAAGCTATTTACAAAGGTAATTGCTAACAGAATTAAGATAACATTAGAATTCAATCAACCAAAGGAACAAGCAGGATTTCTAACAGACTACTCAATAATTGACGACATTCATACTATAAATCAGGTAATATAGAAATGATCGGAATACAGCCAACCACTGTACATAGCCTTCATTGATTGCGAGAAGGCATTTTATTCAGTAGAAATATCAGCCGTCATGCAACCACTGTGAAATTAGGGCGTCGACGAAGCATATATATCCTGGAAGAAATCTACAGGGGATCAACAGCCACCATAGTTCTCCATAATGAAAGCGATAGAATACTAATCAAGATAGATGTAAGACAGGGGGATACAATCTCCCCAATGCTACGCTACAGCTCTCTCTCTCTCTCTCTCTCTCTCTCTCTCTATATATATATATATATATATATATATATATATATATATATATATAATTTACCGCATATTTACCGAAGGTTTTCAGAGGTTTAGAATGGGAGGAGTTAGGGATAAGAGTTATTGGAGAGCGCCTTAGTAACTTGAACTTCACCGATGGCATTGCATTGCTGAGCAACTCAGGGGACGAATTGCAACTCATGATTACGGATTCTGACAAGGAGAGCAGAAAGGTAGGTCTTAAAATTAATCTGCAGAAAACTAAAGTAACGTACAACAATCTCGGAACAGAACAGCGCCTCCAGATATGTAATAGTGCACGTGTAAAAGACTAGGTCTACTTGGGACAGGTAATAACCGTGATGCCAAACCACGCGAATGAAGTAACTAGAAAAATAAGAATGGGGTGAGGCACATTTGGCAAGCACTCTCAAATCATGACTGGTAGATTGCCACTATCCCTCAAGAGGAAAGTATATAACACCTGCATGTTGCCGGTACTTACCTAGGGAGCAGAAACTCGGAGACTTACAAAGAGGGTTCAGCTTAAATTGAGGACGACATTGAGAGCGATGGATATAAAATCATAGGTGTAACCTTAAGAGACAAAATGAGAGCAGAGTGGATCAGGGAACAAACCAGGATTAAGGATATCATAGTTGAAATCAACAAGAGCAAATGGACCTGAGCCGGGCACGTAGTGCGTAGGCAGAATAACCGCTGTTCACTAAGGGTAACAGTCTGGATTCCCAGAGAAGGGTTAGGGGGAGAAAGTTAGATAGACAGATGAGATTAAGAAGTTTGCGGGTATAAAGTGGCAGCAGGAAGCACAGGACCGAGTTGAATGGCGCAACAAGGGAGGGGCTTTTGTCCTGCAGTAGACATAGTCAGACTGATGATGATAATGATGATGATGGGGTTGATCACGACAGCACCGATACGTAGGGGGATAGATAGATAGATAGATAGAGAGATAGATAGATGCGTTTACAATAGGCAAAAAATGTTTCGCTTTTAAAACAACTACATAAATAGGCGGCCTATATAGAAGAGCGCGGAAGGTGTGTCATTGAACGCTTGCGCGAGTCTTGTTGCTTTGAAAAAAAAATATTTCTGGCGGTTTTCTTTATTTATATTGCCCCGCTGCAATGGTCTAGTGGCTAAGGTACTCGGCTGCTGACCCGCAGGTCCCGGGATTGAATCCCGGCTGCGGCGGCTGCATTTAGAATGGAGGCGAAAATGTTGTAGGCCAGTGTGCTCAGATTTGTGTGCACGTTAAAGAACCCCAGGTGGTCGAAATTTCCAGAGCCCTCCACTACGGCGTCTCTCGTAATATATGGTGGGTTTGAGACGCTAAACCCCACATATCATCATCATCTTTTATTTATATTGCAAGACGTGTGGTTGCGCACCAGCATTCGGCAGATGTATGATCGTGTGTGCCGCAGTCTTTATCAGTTTACAAGCAAAATTATTGAGGCTAACGTTATACCCCACAAAGGGTCAGTATGTGCCTCAATACACCGTGTGAAAAAGAGCTTGATTTGTTGAACGGTGAATGCGCATCCGGCGAACTATCATGTAGTTTTTCTGCAACTTGGAAGACTGTTCAGCTTTTTTTTTTATTGCGATAGTGATTATATGGACACTCTCCGCTGGATTTTGCCGCCGGCGTCACTGTCACTCACCGTATATGTATACGTATCTATATATATAAAAACGCAAGAAAGAAAAAAATCTTTAAATAGACTCCGGTGCGCAGATCCGAACGTGTAACCTCCGAGTCAGTGAATTCGAGGCGTTAACCATGCACTGAGCCACCGAGCAGCATATCTTCCAACGTTCAAACGGCAACCTATTTACATCTACCATTTACCGCTGGTCATTGAGACATCCCGGAGAGGGGGGGGGGGGGCTATTGTGTTTTCAGCATTACCGCCAAGATGGCGCAGTGAACGCGCGTCGCCACAACATCACGACGCGGCGGCGCACGCTCCCATCTTCCACGCGTACTTTGCCCTTCAGAGTGGAGAAGGCTGACGCTCGCTCGCGGGCCCTTATCTCGCTTTGGGGACGATCATACGTTTTGGCTGGCGGTGGGCTTTCACTAGAATGTTTCTGTTGTAGTTACCGGGCGCACCAAAGTCACAACAATCGTTGCGCAGTCTCCGTTTGCGAAAAGAGTGCGCTTTTCAACACAGCGAAGTAACAACTGAGACGCTTGTTCGCGTTCATCTGTACCTTAGAGTACGTGTCTTGCGTCATTTGTGCGTGGGAAATGCGGGGTACGTTTCGATCTGCTTGCCATTCTGCGCGTGACCTTCGAATTTGTTGCTATCGCATTCATTGCTTCGCATTTGCGGCGAAGCTGTGACTTTTTTTGTCACGAATATTTCGTCCTGTCTTTGGTTTTACATGTGCTATGCGAGGCATATAATGCGAAATCAGGTCATCGAATAAGCATCAGTCGATAGCTCGGCGCTCATCATGTCTTTTGAATGCGAATGCAATTCTTAGTCGGGCTATGTCAGGCATCCGCCGGGATCCATCCACGGCCCTCTCACATAGCAACAGCTGCGAGCGCGCCACGTTCTTAGCAACCGGGGCGCGCACCATGTCACGCTTCGGCGTCGGCAGCTGTCAACGACAGCTGCGGGCGCACACGCTTATTTTAACCATTCACGCTAGCTACTAGAGCTGGAAACGCATACTGCGTTTCTCGCGACAGAAAAACACCACGTGTGGCAAAGGACGCTATCGGCTTCACGGTGTAATAAAAAGAAAACATTCTTCTAACGTTGGATTTTCACGTGCGAAACGCCGTTATGACGCTACGCAACGGATTCGCATTACCTCACGATTCCCTTCGAGGAGGATGGCGCATTTGAGAGGCGAAATTACTCTTAGTCTAACCTTGTCACGCGTAACCGAGAGAAAAGACGAGAAAGAAAGAAGGCAGTATCTTCCGAACAGTATAATAGACGGCGCTGTCTGATATAAGTGCATACAAACTGAGGATATTCTAGATGGCGCTCCACCACCACTCTCCGATTGGCTGCTGCGCGGGCTGTGCCTGGGTACGCGGAGAACAAGTGTTTCTCTCAGTCTTCTCGATAGTCGCCGTGCGTGGCATATCGTTGATGGGGCATGGACGAAGCAGAGTGACGGGCGCGTTGAAGACGCTTGCGCTCGGCTCGAGTCTCGTCGATGTCACCCGCGCGCCGTGTGCATTCTCGAACGCGATCGGATGCATGCACGGACAGACGGACACTTCGCCCCACTCACCATCATTCTCTCTGTGGATATGCTGGCTTTTTTCCCTTCCTGGCTTATGTCCCCATTCTTAATGTTCAAATTGAGGCTCTTAGTTGTACTTACACAACAGAAGAGGAGGAAATAGCTACGACTGTTTGTGCAACCAAAAAGGGAGTACGACTCAGCGACATAGGGAAGAATGGAAAAGAAGATACGACATCTGTGGTTTTACGTCCCAAAAATACGATTGTGAGCCTTAATGCATTGAAAAAAAAAATAAACGATATTTCTGGCGGTTCTCTTGATTTGTATTGCAAGACCTAGCTGTGGTTGCACACCAGCATTCGGCAGATGTGTGAACTGCAGTCTTAATCAGTTTACAAGCAAGATGATTGAGGTTAATGCTACGGCACAAAGTGTCAGTATGTGCCTCAATACACCATGTGGAAAAGCTTGATTTTGTTGAACAGCTAACACGTATCCGGCGAACTATCATGTACTTTTCTACAAGTTGGAAGACTGTTTTTTTCATTTTTTGGCACGAGTGTTTCGTTCCACCTATGGTTTCACGTGTGTGATGCGAGCCCTACAGTGCGCAATGGGGTCATCAAATAAAAATTGGTAGATCCCACATACAGTCGGAATTGATGATATGCGAAGCATGAATGAGGAATGTTAAATTGACACATTAAATTCAGCTCAACGTTACGAAGTGAATGTAAATTATGCCGTACATGACTATGTCATTAGTATCATGTTTGCGCCTGGCATTTGTGCTCAGTCGTTAATTCATGTCACGTAATGCCAAATTTGGTATATGTGAAGCTAGCGAAACTGCCGCGAGCATGCTATGAGCATAGAGTGTAGTCATGTTTTACATGACACGCTTGTCATGATTATCATGTTTGTACGTGTCATTTATCTTCGTCGTCTATTCACGTCACATAATACTAAATTTGGTATATTTGAAAGTAGTGAAACGGCTGCGAGTGCATCATGTCACACCATACCAGTTTTGCGATATGTCGTGAACGAAACCACCGCTAATCAGTTATGTTCAACATACAATCATGTTATCCCATACCAATTTTGGTACAGATCCCATTATCCATATGGCCAGGAGAGCTAAAAGTCATAGGTGGCTAGCAGGAGACATACATACATACAGACAGACAGATAGAGAGATAGATAGGGCTCGCCGAATTTCGGTAAGGAATGCTTCGCATTTAAAATTTGTCGGTAGCTCAGCGCTCAACCCGTCTTTTTTCTTCCTGGCTTATGTCGCTTCACTCAATGTTCAAACTTAGGCTCCCGAGTTGTACTTGCGAAACAGAAGAGTAGGAAAGGAAGTACGAGTGTTGCTGCAACTCGAAAGGGAGCAAGACTCTGGGTCATAGGAAAAAGGGGAAAAGAAAATATGACATCTGGGGTTTTACGTCCCAAAAACGACAATATGAATATGAGGCACACCAAAGTAGAGGGCCCTAGAAATTTTGACCATCTGGCGTTTTTTTTTTACGTGCACCGACATCGCCGAGTACACAAGTCGCCACCAGTTCGCCTCCATCCAAATGCAACTGCTGCGGCCAGCATCGAATCCGCGACCTGCGAGTCAGCAGCCGAACGTAACCACTAATCCACCATGGCGGACAGATGGGAAAGAGGAGTGAAAAAAAGATACACAAGGAGAAGCCAGCTACCCGAGTAATGAGTACCCAA
The DNA here is from genome assembly GCA_013436015.1 of Rhipicephalus annulatus. Classification (NCBI taxonomy): domain Eukaryota; kingdom Metazoa; phylum Arthropoda; class Arachnida; order Ixodida; family Ixodidae; genus Rhipicephalus; species Rhipicephalus annulatus. Next base: position 79,983 of record WOVY01011726.1, read on the forward strand.
AACACAGATCGCCAAGATGAAGAACCGTTAGGTGCATGACGGCACTATGAACCAAACCATGGGCAGATACAGAAGGCCATCCTGATGTTCTGACCACCACCCACTTATTCATTTCATCTAGAGCCCCAAGAAAAGGAGCCATTATGACCCTCAATAAACCGACTCCCCGTCGAAAAATCCTGTATACGCTTCCGAACCCAGTACTAATGACATTTTGGTTCCACATTGTGTGCAATGTTCTCTATTAAAAAAATTTAAAAAATATTTCTAATGAAATCACTGGGTGACAGGCATTTCTGTTGGCAAGGCTTTTACTGCACTACAAGATATGGATCCTTAGAAACCAGCAGACAGCCACTTTTCAGAAATATTAGCACAGCACAACATAACTGAGGTCAGATGACAGTATACAACACAGGCTGTTATCTGTCATCATCCCTTTTCAGTTGTGGAAGTATGTTGTTTAAGCACCATCTAACCCAAGGTACTGCTTCATCCCTTTTCAGTTAAAGCTACTCTGAACATGGCATCAAGGGTGTGTAAGACATCCTACTAAACCCCATACATATACAATGTCATAATCTATTGAGTATTCCACCATTTTATATATAAATTACTTGTGTAGCTTTGATAGGCTTCAGGATAACTTCAGGCTTCAGGATAACACCAGTCATATATCCTTGCTTTAACAGACCAGTCATGAAAAATGAACCAAAAGTCCTATTGTAAGGCCTTCAGTGCACTTGACCCTTTGGCATACATGCAACTACGAACATTGATAAAATACTTGTTGAGCCTCATGCTAAGACACCACACCAAAGGGCATTATAACTCAAGTGCTAGATAAACAGTTAAAAACTGAAATTTTGGAAGATTGCATTTAAAGCACTTATAACAGGGTACTAGTCATGATAAACCAGGAGGACATCATAAAGAAATGCTGCAAGCTCAGAAAGCCACCCGCACAATACAGTACATTCTACATATTGAGTTGCCTCCATGCTCAACAGCTTTGACAAAACATACCACTGCATAGCCTAAGGAAAAAAAGTGCTGCAGTACATATTTATCACGTATTTCTATTGAAATAATGCTGACACGCCTACTAAGTGCTTGTACACTTTACTGATATACCCAAACCAGATGGTCATTAATGCTGTGTTAAAACATGTTGCATAACGAGATCCAAAAAACATTGCACAATAAATTAAAAAAGGGGGGAGGGGGGGCTACAGAAGGGGACATATTCCTTAGCTGTAAGAAAATTTGCCTGTGCTTTCAAAGTCACATGAAGGATGCTGAAGAGCACTTCGTCCTTTGTGAGCAGGTAGCAATAGGTTGAATAGAATATGCTGGTCTCCTAATAATGCTGAAGAAATACTGCTAGCACATCAAGAGTCCCTATCACTGTACTGTGCTGGCTGTTTTCTTCTCATTTCCGTTTGTTCCTCTTGTGAATTTGACACCTTCACATGTAGGTCAATGGGCTTGTCATATCCCATCAAGCGTTCCAGAGCATCAGCGTCCTGGATGTTTTGCACCTCTACAAACAATGGGTGACCTTTAGCCAGAAGGGTTGTAAATGGGCCAGGGATAGCAGGCACTTTTATGTCATCCGCAATAAAGTTAATGTGTTTCTTGCGGTTCAGCAGGGTCAATGTCGTTGCGTTGAACTCCTTCGTGTCGGGGTCGTACGTAAGTTCAGTCACATATCTAAATTACAAAACAAAAAAAGGAGGCTATTAGTAACATTATACCGATCGAAACTTCCGAATAGAAACGTTAATATTACCGCACATTGTACTACAAAAGAAAATTCAGTTTTACCAATACTGCTAAGAAGATTTTTGAAGTAAAATGAGCTGCATCAAAATATTATGAGTGATGGTCACAGAAGCTGGCCAAAAAAAAAAAAAATCTAACACACCAGAAGTATCGTCCTGGTACCTTATTTAAATGCTGCCAATCATATCACGGATTATAGCTTGTAATGGACATTAAAAATGATTTGGTTGCGCCAAATCATCGTTTTACTCGGAATCAATAAAAGCAAGTTATAAAAGATGGCATGGCAAAAATCTGCAGTACTTGCCTCCCGTTTGACCTTTCATTACTTTATACAGCAGGCAACGAATATACGACTTCTAAACAGTAAGATTTCTTTTCACCCATATCTATCCTCAAATTAACGTAAACAGCCCATGTAACTTGACAAGTATCCTAAAGAATGGATAGGAATACCTCCTGGTGATGTAGTGCAGCATCAGCGGGGTGACGAAGATAAAGAATGATGCGCATGACACTACAATCACGGTTGCGCCCAATGATGCTCCACTTAGCTTCTGAAGTAAAATGGGCTGCGCCAGAATACCAAGGAAGCTTGTGGTCAAGGACAGGCCTTTCACCATTTTCACTGTGGAGCGAATGGAGCCCAAGTAGACGAGGGTTTTATTCTTTTCACCATTGTTCTGTTCCCGACGCGTCGACGTTGACAGGTGGCTCCTTTGCATTACAGGAGAAACCCCTGGTTGCTGGAAGAACAAGAAACAAAAGCTTGTGACTATTCCATGGTATGAATACATCATGCGCGCACGTTAATACCGTTTGCATAGTTCACGCGTTCTCCCAATTCTCGTCAGCTGCGTATATTATCTCAAATTCTAATTACGCCAAACTCAAAGCTATCGGGAATACACACACCAATGCCAACAAAGTCAACTTACAGCGTGCTTTACGTATCGATGGTCGCATCTGAAATCCCGTAAGGTTACTACAGATTTCTGGAACGAAAGCTTAGGAAGCCTTCTTACAAGGGTGACGACACTCATTTTCAACACTTAGTAAATTATGATTCAGTGAGTCCAAAATCGAGAGAGATCACACGATTCACACCGGCATAGGGCATTCAATGGCTTTCGGATACCATGCGCTGCTCTAAAATCCTAAGCTGGGAAGCTGAAATAACCGTGATCGTGCTTTTGTTTAAGATACACGCTGCAAATACGTAGCGCTGAGCTCGTAAGCGAGCCAGCGCTACGTTTTATTAGACATAAACTTTAAGTAAAAAAAATGTTTCGTAGGTTACTTATTACAAAATTATTTGTGTAAATCAAACTAATTTAGGTTTATTAGGTGTGTTTTTAGTAACAAAAGATTTAGTACTTTTTGTAGCATGATGCATTTTTTGCACAAGTGAACAAGTCAACCAACGGCTAGCCAAGCCAAGCGATGCCGAATGCGCTATTGATTTGCGGATACGCGTCAGATTACGTGCACTGTGTGTCGGTAGAGTGGTTCCCTGCGAGAATCGCGGCAGATCACTAATTACTCGTAAGAGACTGATCAGGGATCAGCTGTCAAAGCACCGTTTATGCACTGACCCCCGAGCTGTGAAAATGGGCGTTTCTTGTACGGCGAAAGTTAACCTACTGAGGAACTTGGGTGTTGATTGAAACTGCTGGAGCGACAATCGCGTTCCATGGAAAATGTTGCTGTCAGTCTTCACAGGTGTCATCGGCTTAGCTGTACATATCGTGTTTCTATTCTCAATATTTGATATTTATTTTAAGTCGCCCATCATTCACGGACTGCCGGCGTATGAAGTGCCGTTGCCTTCGCCAGCTTCGAGGCTGGTGCTCATCGTTGCAGATGGTCTTCGCGCGGATAAGATATTCGAACTTCAGAAAAATGGAACATCAAGAGCGCCATACCTGAGGTAAAAAATTAGTGTTAGTTTAAAATTTACGTCAGCGACGATTCACGAGCGCTGTGAGGGTGTTGTGCACGTTTCTAATGGTGTGATATGTTTGCGGGCCAACTGCTCTACGCGCATCTGGGGAGTCGTGAACTTCGTCTGCAGGGCGCGCTCCATGCGAAGTCTGGTTGTGTTGTAATCTTGACTTGTTGTACATAATGCAGAGAATTTGAGCCAGCCAAAAGACGAAGGGGAAAAGTGGCACACATCAGTAAAATCTAGTGTTACAGCGTTGTGTAGTTGGCCTCCTGGTATTATTGTAAATGAGCAAGTGCAATCATATTTGTTCTTATAGCTATGCTTTTAAGTAGCTGATTACCGCAGCTTACATTCACAGCTAGCAAAGGAGCTACGAATCAAAATTGTCGACATTGTGTGCATACTGAAATACCGATTACTGGTGCCCAACTTTCGTTTTCTTAAATTGTATGCATGTTTGCTTGCAGTGAATCAACAACTCTTTGTGCCAATTTAGTTTACCCAGGTCTTCGTTACTTTTGTTTTGACCTTTCATTTTTTTAATTGTACAAAATTAGGTTCCATAATGGCGATAGCGGAGAAATAAATGCTAAGTTCTGTGCTATTGCCGTTTCTAGACAGTGTGTATGATGTGACACTATTGCCATGATCATAAACAGTCATCAGCTTTTCTTAACACTACTGTCATGCATTTTATTTGCCAAGAATTTGATAATATATATATACATATATATATATATATATAATTCATTGCTAGTACATAGCTAGTAAGGTAACTATGCAGTTGTGATATTTCAATTTCACGTATATCTTACTAAGATTGTGCAGCACTTTCATATCATATTTAGTTGACCCTTGTTAATTTGTAGTATGTCACAGATGTAGAGTGGGGTGACGACTGAAAATTGGCCTTCTAGACATAATTCAAGTCAACATTGTGTGATGTGCTATGTGCTATAATATTACTAAATCCAAAATTTGTTCTCAAAGGAGAAATTTTAGCCAAATATTGTCTGTTCATATATAATTTGTTAAAACTATAATGTTCAAACAAAAGAAACAAGTTGCAAAAAATTACCTCTGCAAATGATTCCCAGTTGATCCTTGTCATGCCTTCTTTATCAAAAAAATGTTATCTTATATAACACTTTTAACTGTAAAACATATCAATGTTGAAGCTGTTAATGTTAAGTCTTTCACTCTGGCAAATGCTTCGCCTTTATTTTTTAGGATGTAAGTAGAATATTGACAATATTCTTTTGCGCTCATGGCATGCATAGCTCATTTCATATTTCACTGAAATTATTAGCTTTGTTTCATAAAAAAGGTTCCATAAAAGATAAAACTTTGAGAGGTTTGCAAGTTGCTGAAAATATAAGCACTTTCAACCTGCTCTGTATGATGCTAATTGTTTCATCTGAGACATTTGTAGAAACATTTTAAAACATTATTTGTGTAAGTTAGCTCCTGTGACTTTCAAGATTTAGGACATTGTCAGAACTAATTACATTGCTCGAGTGCAGATAAAGGAGAACAAGCGGACAAACAATTTAGTGTGAGATAAGGCTACCCATTTAATTTCACAAACCGATTATCATTTCGAGATGGTTTATTTTGGAATTTTATACTCAGTATTTAGCTTGAAAACTTTGAGGAATTGTTTTACTCCTTCATAAGACAGGCACTTACAGGAGTACTGACACGAAAATTTTCAATTCTAGTTTTCCTGCATGAAATAATAGGTGAAGCCTTTAAAATCCTAGGAAATGTATTGCTAAGTGTGAGTTCACCCTGAAAAAGTAAAAGCATGTTTTTGAAAGATAGTTTCGATTCATACGATTCATGTCACTTCATCGTATGAGCTTCTTGTCATGTCCTTGCGCAAAATATTATGTCATTTTCACGGCCGTTCTGCCATGAAAACTGTGGCTTTGCTTCGTTGGGGATGTAGAATTGGCCATTTTGAATGTTTTTGTGATGCAAAAGCGGTCATTTTAAAAATTTCAGTACTTAACACCATGGCAACTAGCCAGACTGCTGCTTGAAGTCGCCATAATATTTATTGTAGCCTGACGTCAGGCTAGTGTCGATGGCAGTAGGTGCACAATGAGGAAATTGTCTCTAATGACAAAATAAAATATCAGCATTTGACGCACTTCACACTTGCTTAGAATCTTCTTTGTACACAGGAAGTTTGTACGGCAAAGTAAAGTTGCTTTGGAAAGAAGGTATTGGTACCCCTTTATGTTCAGTGAATTCAGTGTTTTACCATGTGTCTCGTCTCAAGCAGGAGCGCCTAGGTTCTTGCACAAACATTTAGAACAAACTTTATGCTAATCAATGAAGTTCCCTCTTTGTGGTTAAAATATACAAACTTTGGAGGTCGAGGAAAACAATTTTCCTGACCTTTGAGAGCTTGAAAGCTCCTAGCAGTTGTTCCATTGTGTTTTACTGTGTATCAGAATTTTTTAGTAAAATGTGATACATTATACATGCTGTCTCTCCTCCCATTCTCTGGATGCTTTTCAGGTAAATAAAGGAATTTCTTGTGGGTTTGGTAGACACTGCATATGCGTTCTGATGCAATAATTAGCATCACTATGGAAATACAGGAATATTTGGTCTTTTTTTTTAAATAAGTACATAAGAATGTTTTGGTGCAACAATGCAACTTGTATTTTTCTTTTTCTTTACAGGTCAATTATCACTGAAAAAGGAAGCTGGGGAGTGTCGCACACACGTGTGCCAACTGAGTCAAGGCCTGGCCATGTTGCCCTCATAGCAGGATTTTATGAAGATGTCAGTGCAGTCACCAAAGGATGGAAGCAAAATCCTGTAGAATTTGATTCAGTGTTCAACAGAAGTCGACATGTCTGGGCATGGGGTGCAGCAGACATGGTACACCTATTCACAAAGGGTATGGCAAATCATCTTGAGGCTACCAATTGCATTTTTACAACACAAAAAAAGCTGCCAAGCATAGTTGTGGTTCTTTTAATGTAATCCTACTCTCAACTATTAAGCCAATGCTTTATTTGTGGTGGGACCACTGGGAAAGAAAAGTTATTGCTCCTATGAGAGTTTAATGCATTTTCCTACATACATGCATGCTGTTACCTGATTGAAACTTTCACACATTGTTCTAAATCACTGCAACAGAAATACCTAATGTCTTGGATGTAGCTTCAGCTATCCACCTAGTTTCTGTACAAAATTTTTGCTGTGCATAAATCTTGTACAAGCTTTTCTGCTACACTTAGTATTTGCATGCTCGCAGCAGTAGTCATAGAATTTCCTCTCTTGTCTGACCTCATATATTAACTGCTGTGGGCATGTTATGTTTCCCAGAGTGCAATATGTTTTATTATTTTTTTGCTGTTGTTTTTCGCTTCTATACTGTGCAACACTTATAGAAGGTAACACTGTATTCAAATGGGCATTGAAACTACATTACATTGTTTTACACACCAGTTCTCCGAATACATTCCTAAGTATGCTGTTAGTCTTTATTGTGATTGTCCAATTTTTCTTAGATAAAAAGCTAGGCATGAGCTATACACAAGATCAAAAAGCTTTTTGATAATGTGTTAAAATTGCGACACATTTGCTGGTGTAGCTGCAGGTTTATGCAGGTGGGGACCGTTGTGTGTTTGTAATCATCCCACTGTTTGCAAAGGCTGAGTAGCCGAGCAGCCTTTCTCATTTTTTTTTTCAGTTTATTTTATGTCCTAGAACAGAAGCTTGGGCTAGTTGGTGGTTCATCATTGTTCAGGAAAAACAGCACTATAAACAGATGAGGACTAAGGAGGACACAATGCCAATGCTGACTCACAACTAAACATTTATAGGAAGGTGCATGTTTACATATATAAAGCAGCTGACCCAGTCATGTGACATACCATGGCATCCGCACAGCAGAGCAACCAGGATCTACAAAAATAGCTAATCATCTAAACATGTAGAGTGTGAGGACATCTGAAAAAAAAAAGCAAACTATTTACAGGCAAGAAACTTCCATGAGAGTCCCACAAAAATAATTGCTTTAATGTGGCAGCTTTGAATCTGTGTAAAGCTTCCTTTTCACCAAGGGCCACCGACGCTCTAAACAGATGAGGACACGATACAGATGCTAACTCACAAATAAAAAAAAACACTTCCTCCTTTCATCTATTTAAGAATCTTTCACAACCTTCCTACTGCATTTGTCCTGATGGCTAAGCAAACAAGTGGTTTTCGCTGTCATTGGTTGGCAGCCACACTCTCTCAAATGAACTGGCAAGTACAAATCCCCAGAAGCCATTAGAAGAGCACTGACATCAAATTTCAGAATCAAGGTGTGGCCTTCATTCGATAGCTCGGTGTGTATAGGTTCTCCTGGCCAAATTTGACTCGCGTTTGAGAGCTTATTAGAACTTGCAGTGCGGCTGCGACATCAACATTAGTGCTACATGTTTGGTGTGATACATTCTACGCATACCATACTGAGTGACAATATGCTAGTAGCGACGACATGTACAATCTGAGTGTTCTTATCGTGGCGCCACTTGGCGCCGAAGCCTGGAAACGCACTCACTCATCATGTCTGGTCTTCGTCGCACTGCTTTGAATGATTTCGTGAAATTACCAAGATGCAAACCATCCATAAGAGATTAGCTCATTAGTCAGCATGTTGGCGAACTGTTGTGAGTTGCAGTCATATGGTTCGAAGAGCGGAAAAAGCGCAATGAAGGTGTCTTTGCATTACACGTATGTTACAGACCAACACCGCCACAAGCTATCAAAGTGAAGTAGCGAATAGACAGATATCGTTGCTAACAAGTAACATGCTGTTATTGTTAATAATAGTAAATTGTAGTTCGTCCGTAGACTTCCTTGCGTCGCATAATACCGGGTTACTGCCGCCACAACCGTGAGAGTGCTTGAGAGGCTAGATAGGTGGGGCCATCTGGAGACGCAAAGAAGTACCTGGCAAGCAGGAAACATATTCTATTTCTCCGCTGGTGCGCATTCCCTATACCGATATTCCATTGACCCCTTTCCGTAAACCTGAATGCTGTGCATACCAGAACACACCAATATAGCTAATTGAGACTTAGATGAGAGCGCTGCCAAAGCATGCATCCTCAGGCACCTCCCCATTTCTGCTTGAAACGGAGTTCATTTTGGAATCGCTATTCTGCAAAGGATGGATCAAAGCAAAAATGATTCGCAACGCTGCGAATAATGGCGATTCCAAGCTACAAACTGTCGTATTCAACCCTAGCCGGAACAAACGGCAATGCAGGTGACAAGGTCTGCCTGAATATGTGCACCTAGCAGACAAAATGTTTGTAGAGCAGCTGATCCTGACGTCACTCTTTTCTGTGGTCAGCTGTGGCGGGATCTAAGGTGACCGCAAGATAGTGCTCCCAGTGCCAAAAAGTGGCGGGACTGCCGCCTGATTTGAATTGTGCTAGATACCAGTAATATAAACCAATAAAAGTGATAATTATTCGTTCTTCTATTGCATTATAGGTCGCAATTCGCTCCTAGGGGTTCGATAGCTACTTGCTGACACAAAAGTCTTGACATGAGTAAATTCGATGTCAGTGCTCTTATAACGAAGATAAGTGTTTCTTTAGTCTAACATTAATGAACCGCCCAGTTTGTCCTATGTAAGCCCTTCTGCATGATAATCACACCCTATATATGCAACACATGATTTACAATGAGCTTATCTATTGTTTTTCTTGTTTGAATGATTTCTTCCGAACAAGAAGTGTATTCTGGTAGTCCTGCTGACCACCAATGCACGTAATCATTAAAGTTATTGTCATAGAACGTAAAGGCTTACATTGAGTTTTCATTTCTTGATATGCAAAATTTGACGTCATGGACATTAAGCTGACCAGAAGAAGGTGCCAGTGTCTGATGGGATACTGGTGAATCTTAAAACTGATATTATGTAGTACTGATATGTGCATCAACAGCCATCTGTTATGCACATGAAATACGTTTGCTATTTGTGAACAGTCCGGCCTGTTTGGGCGTTGTTGTTTTTTTTTGAAGTAGTGATGGCTTCTGATAGTCTGTATAACTAACAACCAAAATAATTGGCTTGGGCACTTGGTGCAGATACTGAATTGAAATGAGCAAATTGTTTCTGTAAAACTGATGTGCCGAGCCCTAGCCAGCACATCAATATCTGCTGTATTATTTAGCTTTTATTCTTGAATTTCAGTTGCAAAGATAAATATGCTTTTGTATCGCAGTATACCCTCAAATGTCGTAGCTTCATTTCATTAAAGAATATATTGTGGTCTTCAAGCTGGTCATGTCAATAATCAGTTTTTTTTATGATTGTTTTGCTCGAGAGCTTGGTTTAAACTTCAAATTCTACTCTTGCACAATAGGGGACCATGAAAAGCATGTTCATGCGCACACTTATGATACAAATGAGATTGACTTTGCGGATGAGGATGCCTCCAGGCTTGACTTATGGGTATTTGGAAAGATCCAGGTATGAATATACATTCCTGCACTGAGGCGGGCCTTTAAATTATTGCATGTAGAATGTGCTTTATATTCTCCATTATGAATATTATCTGCCTATCAGTATAATTTGGAAATTTTAATCAGAATTTTTTAACACTCTGTCTCTGCCAAGAAAAAATAAATAAAATATGAGTCCTGCTACATTTTCCGTAGCCTGCTCTGACTTGAATATGTTTCTCAGAAAGGAGAAGAGGAAAAAGCAGTGCACAGGGCTCTGTCTTTTCTTCTTCTTTTTTCTGAGTTCTTTTCATTTTCTGATTTTGCTTTAAAAGTATGGTGAGTATGTTTGTAGGGCACTAAAATGGCCATGACGGTAGACTATTTGAGCTAACCACAGACTGTTATTTTACAACTTGCGAGAGATTTTTGAATAGACAGGATTCACCAGTGATTGCAGTTAGAACCTCATTACCAGTATTTAATAACTTCTGGTTTGTTTCAGGAGTTTCTGCACAGTGCAGCAGATAATCAGACACTGACTGAAATGCTCAGGCAGGACAAAATAGTTTTCTTTTTGCACCTTCTTGGTTTGGATACCATAGGACACGGTTATAACCCTGACTCCACGTAAGTACATTGTATCTAACATATTTGTTACTTTGCTTGCACATGGGTTATTCCCCATTCTTTTCTTTCTAGAGAGTACTATGAAAACATTGCATTGGTTGACCGAAACATCAAGCATATGGTAAAGCTCATTGAAGAGTTTTATCAAGAAGATGGCAAAACTGCTTATATCTTTACATCGGATCATGGAATGACGGATTGGGGTATGTTGTATTTTTACATATTTAACTGCGCTTTTAATGGGCTTTGCTCAATATTCTTTGAAATTGTCACCTTATAACATTTTCAGAGATGAAGAGCCTGTAAGAAGACCATCCAACATAGTTTTTTTTTTTTTCAATGTTATCACATGTTATAAGAGTGATAGTATGTGTACTCGCTTTTCCTTGCTGACAGCTCTCAATACTAGAGGCAACATGGTGCATTGTGTTCTCTCTATGTTTTCACCTCTGGCGGTATAGGGACTGGCCAGGATGTTGCTAAAATGACGGTTATCGATGGAAGGACTAATGGCCTGTTTCCACAGAACCCTTATCAGTGGCAATGGAGGCCTCATTCTCCTAGCCATGTGCAGTGGGAATAAAAAGTTCTTTAACTTTGATGATGAAACTTGCTTAGATATTGTACAGTTTGTCTGTGGTGTCTTCCACCTATAGAAAGCACACAACCTTTATTGCTTTTCAAATTCTGAGCCTGTCATGGGATCGAATCCCGGCCACAGTGGCTGTATTTTTGATGGATGTGAAAAAGCTTGAGGCTTAGATTTATGTGCACAGTAAAAAACACCAGGTTGCCAAAATTTCCGGAGCCCTCCACTACAGTGTCTCTCATAATCAAATTGTGGTTTGCAACGTCAAACTACTACAATTACTATTAAATGCTAAGCCTAGGAACTGTGTATATTTCACATGCATGGGAACATGCTCTGGTGACGACTCTAGTGGCAGTTCATAGTTGCCACTTTTTGTGTTGGTTTTCCTTGTAGAGAGCCTTTGAAGGTGAAATATTGTTTTGTCTTCTTTTGCATGAGTATGTTTAATGCAAATTTCTTTGTACACTTACCTATTGAAGATCGTCTTCACAATTCTCAATTGGTTTAGTCTGTATTATTAGTTCAGTAAATAAAAAAAAGTAAGTAATATAATTGTGGCAATACCACAAATATATTTGAATTACTCCTTATTTGGAGGCTGCCATTACGTATGTGGAAATGGCAACAGTAATGTCTGTGCGATTTTAATTGCTTTAATTAAAAGAAATTCATTTTTTTCTTTGCAGTTATTTCTGTATTGCTAAATCCCATTTTATTGAAGTTGTGTCAAACATAAAAGAAACTAGCCCCCGAAAATTCCCTTCCTTCAACCAAGTAACCATGCCCCGCCACGGTGGTTCAGTAGCTAAGGTACTTGGCTGCTGACCAGCAGGTCGTGCGTTCGAATCCCGGCTGCGGCGACTGCATTTCCGATGGAGGCGAAAATGTTGTAGGCCCGTGTGCTCAGATTTGGGTGCACGTTAAAGAACCCCAGCTGGTCTAAATTTCCGGAGCCCTCCACTACTGCGTCTCTCATAATTATATGGTGGTTTTGGGACGTCAAACTCCACATATCAATCAACTAAGTAACCACGGATATCAGGTAGGCATACAATGGGACGTACATGTCGGATATTCCGGAAATCCATCAAATGTCCACGGATGTACACTGTCACTGTACATCTGATGGACGTACATCACATGTACGAAGGGAACAAATTTATACGTTCGCTCTACATCCATTGAGGACAGCCAACATAGACATTGACCGGCCCTTTAAAGAATATATATATATATATATATATATATGACGCTATGATGAATGGGAGATGTGGCCTGGCTCATATGTCATGTTTATTCCATTAAGCACTTGTTCCTCATCTACTTCTAACCATCCCTGCCTTCTTATGTCACAGGATTCCCCCCCCCCCCCCCCCCCCTGAAAGAAGTCGCGTTAGACGAACAGAAACGAAAAGTGAATATGCATGACTTAGAAGTGAACACTGTCAAAAAGGGAAGATCGTTCCATGTCCCACGAAGTTTCCGCAAACACACTATAGCATCGCAAGAGAGTGCAGCAGTCCGGTAAGTGCTGGAGTTTTGGTGGGCAAGGCTGACTGTTGCGTACTGGAAAACACAAGTACATCTTTAATGTGGAAACTGCAGATGATGAAACTGCTTGTAGTCTTGCGAGGAATGAATGTGGTGTGAAGGCTTTGGAGTGCCAGCAGCATGATTTGCATAGGCGTCGTGCTCTTTGCCTTAATTGGTGCACATGCAGCACCACCAGTCTGCATGTTTGTTGACCAAGACTCGTGCGATGATTTCTGCATCCTTCGGGAATACAGAGTGTGGTTTTGCACTTTTTTCGTCAGTTAGTCTCTTGTTGTCTCAACAACTTTTATTGTAGACTGAGTCTTGATCTCTTCTGAAGAAAACTTGTGCGAGGTTCCTTTTTTGCGAAAATGTCTTGAATTAGATGACTTGTTTGTCTTAAGCGAGACATCTTGAATTTGTCGTCGCTTCACTTGACTCGTTTGAAGACACCCTTGTTTAATTATTGAGTGTTCTTACAAAGGTATTTCCGTTCGTCGTGGTCCTTGTTGATGTAGCCCTTGGAGACTCTGTTGTTCTTGGGCCTGATTTTGCTGGCATTGATGGTGTTGCTGCAGAACGAGCTGAGGTGGCAGCCGTTTTCGACCATGGCACTGATTTTCTGGGCAATTTGATGTGGTGTCCAGTAGGCAGATGGTAGTCTGTGGACTGTTATGTGGCATTTCGGGTAATGAAGGTTGTGCGCTAGAATTTACTGGAGGATCTTCGGAGGCTCTTGTGACGCCGTTCCTAATGAACGCTTCTGGCTTTCAGCAATGTGTGTGATTTGATGCTTCCGAGCCTCCTGTGTTGACTCTCAGGTGTCCATGCACTGGATGGTGACACCGCAGCAAGCGTGGCTTGGTCAGATTTCAGTAGGAAATGTTTGTCTTTCTGTGTAACTAACGAGTTAAGCTGTTCTGACGCATACACCTGCACAGAAGGGCCAGAGCCTGGCTGAGTATCTTTCGAGTTCCTCGCCTCTATATCAACCGTAGTGAGCATGTGAGATGCGACAGCGTTGTGAGCAACTGAAGAGCCAAGCGACGGGAAAGCAGGAGGTGTTCGAAGTGTCCAAGATGGAGAATACAGTAAACAGGTTGGCTCTGTAACGTGAGTGCTACGGTGTAGTGATGATGTAAAGGTTGGTTTTCAATTGGGAAGTTGCAAAACGCGGTGCGGTATTGGGTACACTTTTCCTGCAAACAGATCTGGCTGCCTTTCAGTGAGATGGTGCTTTTTTTTTTTAATTGGTCTTGTTTCAAAGGCCGATTCATTTTTAGTGTCCCAATGCGTGAGCAGTTCTTTAGGCTATGGCGCCCAAGTGCGATTGTTTCTAAATGGTTGAAAATAAGAAAGTCTGTATCATAGTTGCGAAAACGGGCGATCATCTCTTCTTTTATCTTTTGCCACGATTCGTTGTTTTCGAATATGTGTGTAAAGTAAAACTCGAAAGCCTCACTGGAGATGTAGTCAGTGAAGTTGGTAATCATCTCCCGTTCCGACCATGATGCAGCAGTAGCATGGAGCTCGAACAGGTAGAATCAGTCCTACATGGGTCCATCGTCCGCTGCTCCAGTGTACTTTGGGGTGGCAAGGTCAGTCGATGGTTCTGTCATGATGGTTGCAACGGTGTCCAGTGGTGATGCACTTCTTTGGTCCATGTTCGGTTACTGCGTCTCGCTGAGGTCTTCAATGATGATGGCCAGTTGATGAAGTGATTGCAAGGTCTTCATCCTGTCGACTCGTGTGACGCTATGATGAATGAGAGGCGTGGCCTAGCTCATATGCCATGTTTATTCTATTAAGCACTTCTTCCTTATCTACTTCTCCTAACCATCCCTGCCTTCTTATGTCACAAACACACACACACACGTATATATATATGTATGTATGTATGTATATATATATATATATATATATATATATATATATATATATATATATATATATGTAATGTTTGTGCATGTATGCATATACAGCTAGTGCATATTCAAGAAAAACCTTTCATGTGAACAATGTACCCACACAGCCTACTCGGAGGCTTGTCTTTTTTTTGTGGGAGCTTTCCTGCTAAAAATGAATTCTAAAAAAGTGGAGTTCAACTGGGCTTTCAAGAACAATTTAACCTTTATTATCAACATATATCAGGGCTAAAAAGCACATAACTCAGTCTGCAGCCGCGGTTGTGAAAGTGTGTGTACGTAGTCTTAAAAGATTTCAGTGTTCAATGCCCTTCCGCCTTCAAGTGTGATGACTTCTTAGGTGGCAGCAATTGCGTCTTTGCGGGTAGATTAAATTACTAGCAACAAACCTAACTTGCATGTGTTTATGGCAATGTTATTTCAGTAACCACAATATGTGCATATAGACAAGAAGAGGAGAAAAACTAGTGGTTGTAGCACATGCTTCTAAAGAAGGTGTCCAGGCACTGACCACGTGTGTATTAAAGTGGTTAATAGCAAAGAATATGTGAGCAAATGAAAAGCTAGAAATATGCCATGTGTCAGCAGGGCTTACACAAATGATGAACAATAGTCAATGTGAACAGATAAATGTCCGATATGAGACGTAAAGAACAGGTATGTAACACGAGGCCTTATCTGTGCCGTGCGAGTGAGCGGGGTTGCTGCTGCCTGCTGTGGTAATCTCTGACAAAAACAGTGGTGGGCTGTGCTGCGTTTTGGTGTTTCTTGTAGAAAAGTCTTCCTTTGTAACTTCACATGTTGCTGTTGATGTCCACACAGGCGCGCTTAAAAAAAAAAATCTGCCTTCTGCCACTTGGAGACCAGCTCAGCGTACATACCTTCGACGTGACACGAACACCCTCCTTTCGCATGCTCCTTCCCTCAGTGCGCGCTGCTGGTCAAGCAGGTTTCAGAAAAACGGGCACAATGACGCGTGTTTTCTCCCAACATATCCAGAGGGGCATGGCTATCATGAAGTGTACGCTTGAGGAATGCCCAAGGCTGGTGCATGGAAGTTTGCCTACTTAATGACTGCTATGACGCACTCGATCCGCATTTTTGTCAGTTCACATGCGATAATAATAACACTAAATACATTGTTTCTTACAACATACGATATACATATTGAATCAACCAGATTGTTTTTCCTCAGAAAGCAAAAATTATTTGGCATCCTGGGATCAAATGCTGTGCCGAAATTTGAAGTTTATAGTAGCATTTCTGATGAAATTTTACAAGATTGTCAGCCGGGATTCTGCAGATCTATATATATTTTCACTACATTCTAATTTTACAATAATTGATGAGCAAAAATGCACATATTGTTGGCATGTTCTTATATAGACAGCCAGTCAACGTTCAAAACCTAGCCCCGCCACGGTTGTCTAGTGGCTAAGGTACTCGGCTGCTGACCCGCAGGTCGCGGGATCAAATCCCGGCTGTGGCGGCTGCATTTCCGATGGAGGCGGAAATGTTGTAGGCCCGTATACTCAGATTTGGGTGCACGTTAAAGAACCCCAGGTGGTCAAAATTTCCGGAGCCCTCCACTACGGCGTCTCTCATAATCAAATAGTGGTTTTGGGACGTTAAACCCCACAAAATCAATCAACGTTCAAAACCTAATGTCCGGTCGGACATCCACTTCGGCTGCCCAGAAAACAGCCACACGGGACATAGATTTTCACAGCATGCTCATTGGCCAGCCATGTCGGATATTCATACAACCGGGCATTTGTATTCAGGATGGACCGCCAGCAGATATCCGTGGTTACTTAAGCATTCATTTACAATAGTAGTAAACTAGTACTTCCACTTAGTGTGTTTTAATATGAATGTAATTTTGGGACTAAAATGAAATTTTCATCTCTTACCAAGGTAATCATGGAGCAGGAAACCCCTCTGAAACTGAAACGCCTCTTATTGCCTGGGGAGCAGGGATTGCACCACCACGGTTATCAGGGCGTGATGGCTACTACGATGGATACTCGGAAGGTACAAGTCTTATGTCTGTTCCAAGTGTCAAGAAACATATTTCATGTTGTTGACATGTGTCGTTCCCAGTGCTTTTTTACTGCCATCTTAATGATGCAGCTAAACCAGATTTGTTGGTACTGGCAAAGTCCATTCACTAGAGCTTGTTCTAACATAGAATACACTTCAATATATGACCTGTAAAAAAACCAAGATACTCAGTTACAGCGAAATGTACCACTTAGTGTGGCACTAAGTACAATACTTGCATAGAAAAAACTGAGTTTTTGTCAACATATATGTAGGTTTCTTATACTTACAGTTAGATATACAGACTAATTATTTTATAGGTAGATGTTCTGTCTAACCCGCTGGTAGCAGGATCGAAACCCGGCTGCGGCGGCTGCATTTTTAATGGAGGCGAAAATGCTGTAGGATTGTAGGCTCAAATTTGGGTGCAGGTTAAAGAACCCTAGATGATTGGAATTTCTGCATCCCTCCACTACAGCCTTTCCCATAATCATACCTGGTTTTGGGATGTTAAACGCCACATATTATCATTAGATATACTGTCTATCTTAGTGTGGTTTTTATTTAATCTATTTCACTGGCATGTCAGTAAACCAAAGGTTCAAGAACATTGATTCGTGAACATTGGGGTGAAACAGCGTAGACGATGGGTCAAAAGACATACAGGACACAGCCGTGCACCCTGTATGCCCCTTGTCCTGTTGTCTGTGCTGTTTTGTCACAATGTAAGGAGGTTTTTATTAAACTGAAAATTCAAGCTGACCATTCACAAATGTGAAGCGATTTTAGTGACGTCTGCATCTTTAGCAATTGGAACTTTTGTTCATGATGCTGTTGAGAATAGTTTATGATCTGTGCTTACTTTTAAACTAGTTTTTTAGGTCTATGTAGGACACCACAAGCTATACTTATAAAAAACAAGAAATATTGCAAACAGAGGCCCAACACACAGGTAGTGCAGCATAGGGATGCACAGCACAAAATGTGATTTTGACCATAGTGCAAGGTCAGATAGCGCAGTACCGCATATTAAGACTCCCATTTTTCTTCCCAATAGTATAGTCTGTTTTCACGAAGACGAGGAACATAGCCTTGAACTGGTGCATTTTTTTCTGTTTCTCTCTTGTCCACATATCTGTGCGCCCTGGCATTGCTGCTGCTGGTGTGTGGGGCTTTCTGCATTTTGCATGTTGCATTGTGCAGCACGTGCAAGGTCAATTTGCTATCATTTTTTGATGCGCTTAAGCAATTGTGCTGCTGAAAATAAAATTTTCGGACAAAAGGAGGTCGACAGGCTACCACTGCGTTCTTTTTGGCAGCAACAACAACTATCAAAAGCATAAAAGACTTACAGTCGAGACATGCGAAATGCATCATGTTTCTAAATGATTTTGTGTGTTGTGTGCATTCTGATCCAAAAATTAGTTTATTTATTATGAACTATTTGTTGGAGCAGAATAGCCACTAGACAGTGTCTGCTCTTGTGGCTATTCCTTCATCACACCAGTTGGGATTCTGCTTGGGTACTGGTTCACTTCATCATCTGCATCAAAGAAGAAATTTCACAGCTGTTGGTTAACGCAGAAAATATATTGCCAAGAATTCTCGTGTAACATCAACATCCTTCATTCCCATCCCATGCAACAGCACACGAGTTACAACACCTGCGGCTTGAAATCTAAGTGCTTGCAATTGTGAGATTATCGAGTTCGCATGTTGTTTTGAAAGAGAGGCTTTAATGTAATACGTACTATGTGTAAAGTTTGAGATCATAATAGTGCGATGATAAAAGAACAAGATAAGAAAAAATAAGGGGATGTTGGTAAACGGCATAAGAAAAAAATATATATTGTGTGCCTAAAAAAACGTTTGGTTTTAACAACTACATATTTAACAGGCAAGCAGCAAAATGTGTTTTGCATGAAAGATTGAAACTGGGTTCTCGGCATAGTGCAACATGTCACTACCCATGCTAGGTTTTAGTATTGCATAATTATATCTGTACAGTTGCTTTAATATATTCTTGCTGCACTTATTTTGTCTGACTGTAACACTATAGCAGCAAGTCAACTTTTCTTATAATGGATGAGAACTCACGCACTAAAAAATATTAGAGCCACTTATCAAAGGCTATGTCATTTTCACATTGCTGTGGCCTGGCCTAAATATATGCAAGATAACAAGAAGAAATAATACAAAGTTGTCTAAGTGCATTCTAAATCTTCTGGGACATGATGTTTTCTATTTATTTGAAAATTTCCATCACATGGCTGTGGCACTTTGTTGTTTAAGTTGGGAACAGCTCTGTGCTTTTCCGTACATCATTTAAAGCTCTTGGACTAAGTTTTGTCGTTTCACAGAGACGTTATAGTACGGTAGTACTCCGTGAGATATGGCGTAGTGAAGTATAGAATGGAGAAAAAATGCGTCGACATAAGTTAAGGAATCAATATACCAAGTTTGGACCTGCTGTGGAGCACATGGATGAGATTCAGTTGGGGATGCAAAATGACCTAGAAAAAACATTACCGTATTTGCTCGCATAATCCTCGCACTTTTTTTGCCGGAAAATCGACGCAAAGTTGGGAGGTGCGAGAATTACGCGGGGAAATCTTTCCACGAAAACGTACAGAGCGAAAAAGAAAACCAAGTGGCTGCAAATCGGGATTCTCACACTAGCAACTAATAGCAAGCTTTAAGAAGTATTAATTAAAACTTACCTCAACAATAAAAGCAGAGGTTCAACACAAGACAAGATTTGTTTGAGACACAAAAAGTGGAAGCAAATAGTCGAGAATACGCAAAGCTTGTGGACGTTGCGGGTGTAGCGATAGCGTTCGTCGCTGAACAGGAGCCCTCAAAAAGTAAGCGCAGGACGTGAGTATTGGGCTGATGACTTTTTAACAGAATCGTCCGCAGTTTCCTTCTGAAGAAATAAAGTTTACCATCAATCCCAGTTTTAGGCACACGGCAGGCCCAATGCATCTTGGTGGCTTTCAGCTGCCGTCACCAGTAGCGAACACAAAACTCGTAGACTCCGAAGGACCTAGCGGCGGCCCTGTGGCCGTTGTTTAGTGCATGGTCTATCACTTGCAACTTGAAAGCAGCCGTGTAGCTTGAGTATCGCCTCATAACCTGACAAGGTTACCGACACAACATGCCAAACACGCCGCGACGCGCACTGGCCACTTCGGCTTGGCTTGGATTCGATTGAATCTCTGTGCAATAGTACGCTTGATGGTTAAGAGATGGCACGGGCTATCATTATACAAAGGGATTAGCCTCAAATCATCATCATCATCATCAGTGGCTGGAACAAGCGAACGACAGTATTGTGGCAGTTTTCAGGGGTGCGATAATTACTCGAGGAAAAAAAGAAATCGTATTTTTGTTGGGCGATGTGGAGGGTGCGAGAATTATGCGAGTGCGATGATTACGCGAGTAAATACGATATGTGCTTCAGCTTGCTCAAAATAAGGTTGTGTTGCTTCAGAAAAAGTCCCAAGCCATAAGCATGGTGAACTTCAGATATATTGGATGTTTATTTATTTTATGGATATTTAGTTCAAAACATCAAGGTCATTTTTCTCAAAACATGCTTTTTTTTTGCATTCTACAGTTACGTGAACAGTGATAACTTTCCTTGTAATAAATGTTTTCACACCAACTTTTGCATGCTTTCTTTTATGGATGGATCTGTGCATTCAAGCAGGATAATTGAAACAGAGCCGAAATGTTTCTACTCTGGCCAATTTTGTGAATATCAACTCTATCAGTCTTTTTATGAAAACACACCTTACCTTAGAGATGTCTGCATCGTGAAGGTTGATGCGCAGAATGTTGTCTTCACTACTATGTACTTGCTAAATCGGGTATAAGTCATACCGACCATTTTATACTTATGATTGTTGGTGCAACATATATATTTTATCACATTGTGAGATTTATAAATTATATTGTTTACATTTCTAACAATTTCGTTATTACAAACTAAGTTTACAGAAGGCCTGCTAGCGAAAACCATAATTAAAACTTATGAGCTATAACTCTAAATTGTGAATTTTTTTCTTGAAAGTGGTGACCTTCATTAAAGACGAGCTGAAATGTTTTTGCTTCACACTTATAAGGATCCAAAGTAACGCGTGGTAGCGCTGCTACTCTGGACAGGCAGCACCATCTCTGGCTGAAAAATATAAATTGGCGATGTATGTCACGCTTCTTCCCTTCTTTCCGCCGCTCTGCCCCTCGCTTCTGTGGACATGCAGTGCTCTCGCACAGTGCTTGAGAGTGCCACGCACCGCTTGAAAGAAATTTCCCAGCTGGACATGTAAAGTACTTCGAAAGGCGAACGTAATCAAATCAGAAAAGTTTGTTAATCACGTTTACGTTGTGGAGCTCACGACAATGACGCCCGACTTAATGCGAAATGCATTTCTAAAGTCTCCGACATTGCCGTGTACGATAGGCCAAAGTAAGCTTCTTCTGTCAATAAATATACCTAATACTCTATCTGCAGTTCCAAATGAAGCCACGCACATGATAGATGTTCTACGCTGTCAGCTATGAAAAACATGATTCTTGTTTCGATGTACATGCTGGCAGTAGCAAACGCATACTGTCATGAACGAACTTACGTGGCATGCGAAAAAGAAACAAGGATGACAAGGCCATAGCACTGAAAAGACTGATAAGGTTATAGTCATGCCCTCCGTAGCATGACTATAACCTTAACGCTGGCTTAGCTGCGAGGCAGCTAGCCTAGCTATAACCACTGCAAAGCAGGTTGAATTGCTACCCTCATGTTGTTTTTTTTCTCGATTCTCGCATTGTGCTTGCACTCCCGTTTTATGAGAATATCGAGTGTACAGGTGTATAAGGCCTGCTGCGCGAATGTGGCTCAGCGTGAGAAGTGTCGTATTTCAGACACGATGTGATATTGGGTGCATGATGAGCTCACTTAATTAGCGCACACGTAAACACACACTGGAAGCACTCTACAAAGTGTAACACGCATACACATGGTGCGCGTGAAAAAAAACACACATCTCCAAATGTATTAAGCGCCAGTTCGATTCAGTGGCTCGAATAAATACCACCCTAATGAAGTGACAAAAAAGAGCAAACCAGGATGTCAAAGTTTGCTGAAAGTGCACAGACGTTCGTTCTAGCGCGATGATGCAGCCTTCCCGATGCGTGAATTGCAGGTGGCGAACCTTTGACAATTTGACAATGTGTGCAGTTCAATTGAAAGCAACCAACAATGCAACGCCAACCGTGGTATGACTTATGTTAGTGTAAACATCCAACAATGACAGCTACGTCTCATAAACACACGGAATCAAAACACAAAGTTGTTTCAACTTACAACTGTTATTGGACTTCTAAAATACATGGAGACAGCGAACTATCATTGCTGAAGTCCTTACATGGACACACTGTGTTGCACACTGATTCAGGTAGTCGAAACAAATTATTTCAAGCAAATTGAGACAATGAAAAACGGAAGGCGAGACAAAGCTAGAACTTACTTTATTCTTTTAACTGCGGTGATCCACACATGTTTTCTTTCTCTCTTGTATGGCTTCTACGGCAACTGAAAGTTTTACAGGTGGATCACGTGTCTTGGTACTGTCTGCACTCTCGTGGCACAGAACTATAGTTCGGACCTCACTGACGCTTTCGTGTGGTCGGCAAAGTAACATCGAACAGCAAGCGTCTTGTTCCAGTGCGCCAAGCTGACAGAACAGCATCAAAGTTCTCCACACCGAGTCAATGCGTGCCGCACGTGCTCTTGCTGCGGTGAAACACACTGAATCGTCTGCGCCCTCTGCTGCGCATATATCTCCAGTTTTCCTGAGCTTGCCGCAGCGCAGCATTGTTGTCGTTCCGCTAAGCTGAGCTTTGGGTCCCTCTGTTGTGTGAAGCAAATTAAGTATGAAGCAAGAGAGATTAGGACCAACAACCTACCAGATGTGTTTGCTATGGACACACACACCCACACACCAGGTGTTTCAGGAAATGTGTCCGAAATTCGCAAAAATCAGAGAGCTGCAATGTTTGTTTGATGCCATGATGCCTTCACAATGACTTTTTCTGTAACCACAGGCATATTAAGGTGGCTGAATAGATCATTTGGGGCAGTAATTAAAATGATAAGTTAATTAACATCTTCATTAGCGGAGTTCTGTAGTTATGGTAAATAGAGGAATTGAAGCTCTTCATGTGATGAGCTATCGCAGCTTTGCGATGTAAAAGTGGCCAAAGCGGGGGCATAATAATTATATATTTTTAAAAACTTCAGGCATATCTGAGTTTACTTTACTAAAGTTCACTGGATATAGGTATACCTCTGGATGTACCATAGGACTATTTTTGATTATATATAGAATATATAGAATAAAGAACAGCGAGGAAACTTGCAGTGATGTGTAAGCATTTTATGTTGCTATCTGCATCAAGGGACACTATCTTATCATAATGCATAGAAAAATGAAGACTATGTCCAATTGGTGGAATAATATTTAGCCCACAGAAATATATTTTTGTATCCTCCTTTTGATTTGTAGGAGTTATAAGATTGTCATTATCTTTTATGCCTGTCAGCACATAAGCAACATGCAATCTCGTTTTTTTCTCTCTCTTTTCCTACAGCTTGGAACCTTTCACTATACAGAAGAGTGGACATCAATCAGGCTGATGTGGCACCTCTCATGGCTATTCTCTTGGGTGTGCCTATCCCAATCAATTCCCTAGTGAGTATTTTAGCATTAATCACAATTGTAAACTTGAGATGTATTCTCTGTTATGTATATTTTTTATATGTGTGTGTAAATTGTTTTAATCAAGTGCATTTGTGCAGGGCGTCTTGCCTGTTGAATACCTCAACACTGACTGGCACTTCAGAGCAGTGGCACTTCTTACAAATGCTAGGCAAATCCTAGCACAGTTCCAACAGCAAAAACAGATTATAGAAGACACAACATTCTCTCTTTTCTTTCGTCAGTTCAGGTGAGGTCGAACTATTTTGAATTTTGTTAAACATCTTCTGTGGCTCTGGTTCTGATGAAGTTTTCACATTTTGTCTTTATTTTAGGGACATGATGCCCAAAAGGCAGCATGAGCTGATTGAGATGATTGAGACTTTACTCAAGCAGTCGAGGTACAAAGAGGCAGTAAGTGATAAACACCATGCTGCATATCCTTTTCTTAAAAGAAATTTTCATATAATTGTAAACTTACCAACTGTTTCAAATTATCTAGAAGTGCTAGTGAAAACTAATTTTCGAAACACTGACGCAAGGTGAGGGTTTGAGCCATCATGCGCTATTTGTGACACGCAGTACATTTATACAAGTGGTGATGTAGAGTACTTGAATATATATGAGTTTACTTTGAATGGTGGTTATAAAACAATGCAGAAAGAAAGTCATATTGCATTCAGCGATATGTAGTAGTCTGTCTTTTATAAAGGTTGATCGCTTCATCAAAAATGACACAGGCAAAGAGAAAGACTAGCATGCGTGCTGCAGGGAAATAATTACAGAGCGATGGAATGTTATAGATACAGTAGACTCTCAGTAAACAGAAATCTGTTAAAAGTTAAAACGGAACTGCTACTTGAATGGAACAACTGTCTCTGATACAATCTGTTTCGTACTTGTATTCTTCACCCCTATTCATCACTCAGTAAACAGAACTCCTGTTAAATGAAAGGTATTTGTACCAGTACATTCAACTTGCATTTATTTAGAGTCTACTGGACTGTGTATTCTTGTGTCCTGAATTTTCAGCATATTCTGTGAAATCTATCTGCTTAGGGACTGCAGCCAATCTTCCTGGCACACACTCTGTCACTGTAGCCACGTGCTATATACTACTATGTTGCTGCTGCACAATCAATAGGGAATTATTTTGTTTGTTTGTGTGTGTGTGTGTGTTTGTCTCTTGAGTGTTTGTAGTTTGTTCAAAACACCATCATACCAAATAAAATGCCAGAATCACTACTGTTGTGGTCTGGGTCCTGTGGGTCTCGTCGTTGGTAGCTGGCTCCCATCGGACTCGTCCCTTATAGCGAGAAGCAATGCTTATATGGGAAAACAGAGAACAGACGTTTATTTACATTAGAGAGAGGTCAATAAGAAAGTTTAGATATATAGTGGCGTTCTTCGTACATGGCGAGCTCTCCACTCGAAAAAGCACCGAATGAGCCGTGGGGGCTCATTATAAAGGGTCTGTCCTCCCCAGATCCCTAGATCGGGGACCGCGTACAGATGGCACCGTCCAATCACGGACCACACATTACCCGCGAGGGTGACGAGCACGCACGGTCCACGCGAATGTTCAAAACTGAAGCGTGGTCACCGCACGGCCATGTGGCACGAACGCGGCTCCCCCCCCGTCAAGGTGTGTCGCTGGGCGAGGGGTCTGGAGTTGATGACTGCATCCATCGAAAGGGCCGCCGTAAACAAGCTTCAAAGGGTGCCGAACGACTCGTTCAATTAGCGGGACGATTCCCGGCCGCCGCCGCCGCCGTCATCTTCCAAAGAAGAAGCTGCACCGGTGGTCTCCCGAACTGCTCACGGCGCCGCGGCGGCAGGACGCCGCACCCTCCGGCCAGGTGGGAACAATACATGGCGGACACCGGCCGCCCACCCGTTTGGCGACTCAAAAGGAACATCAAAAGGAACGCCGATCCATTGTCAGACCTGGCGCCGGTCCTAACAGCCTCTCCGCCGGGGAAAGAAGATCCCGAGGTGCAGTGGCCAGCAGGTACTGTGCAGCGGGATCTGTATTGCAGCTTGTCGGCTCTTCCTCTATTATTTTTGTCCCGAACACTGGATCCGATGATCATTGACCAAGAGGGCGTTGCTCGCAGGGATGAGGTGACCCCTCTCCACCATATTTTCCGCCCACCACCAATGAGGAACTGCGGAAACTGCGCCGAAAGCACACCCACACACGAGCAAGCACACGGCAATTCCCTACTCAGAATCACCAGACTTAGATTCACCTGTGGAAGTCATTTCCTTCTACCTCAACTTTATTCCTGTGGCCCCCGCCGAGTCGCAACACCACATCAGCCACTTTTGAAGACATTAAACAAAACACTTGACACATGTTTGGATAAATACAGAAAACTAGTGGGCCTCAAATCGAGGATAGAAAGCAGAAAATCGTTTTGAAGCCCTCGGGGTACTAGGGACAACGACTCAGACCATCTGCGTTGCTGTTGAGTTTACCCTTCTTGTAATGGATATCAAAGGTGTATTGTTGAAGAGCTAAGCTCCAGCGCAAAAGACGGCCGTTTTTCGATGACATGGACTGTAGCCATGTGAGGGGACAGTGGTCAGTCTCTATTGTGAACCTAGAACCGGCGATGTAGCAAGCTAGCTTCTGCACAGCCCAAACAACGCAGGCACATTCCTTTTCTGAGGCACTGTATGCTTCCTCACGAACAGAAAGCTTTCTACTGGCATACAGTACAGGGTGTTCCTGGTCGTTCTCTCCCCTCTGACAAAGCACGACACCCATACCCCGGTCGCTGGCGTCACACTGAAGAATGAACGGCTTAGAGTAGTCAGGCGCGCTCAACACTGGCTGACTTTTTAGTGCCTTCTTTAGCGTAGAAAATGCATGTTCCTTGGCCCCATCCCATTTTACGGTCTGGGGTTCAGTCTTTCTAAGAGCGTCTGTCAAGGAACTTGCAATGTCAGAGTAACGCGGGATATACCTTTGATAATAACCGGCCAATCCAAGAAACGACCGAATGTCTTTCTTGGTTCGTGGTTGGGGAAAGTTGTCTATTGCGGCCAGCTTTACTTCTGACGGCCGGCGGTAGCCTTGGCCTATTACATGCCCTAGATAAGCTACCTCAGCGCGCCCCAATTGGCATTTCGCAACCTTCACTGTTAAGCCGGCCTCACGCAGACGACATAGCACAGCTCGCAAGTGTTTCATGTGGTCTATCCAGGAAGAAGAAAAAATAGCAATATCATCTAGGTACGGGAGGGCAAAGTCCTCCATACCCTGTAACACTTTGTCCATTAGGCCAGAAAAGCAATAAGGGGGATTCTTTAATCCAAAACTAAGGACCTTCGGCCGAAATGTTCCCATCGGGGAAATAAACGCCGCAAGCCTACTAGCCCTTTCAGTTAGAGGCACCTGCCAGTATCCCCTGACTAAATCCAAAGTCGAGATGAAATTGGCACTGCTGACTTGCTCAAGCCTTTCCTCAATATGCGGAATTGGATAAGTTTGGTCCTTTGTAATCGAGTTGAGCCTCCGATAGTCAATACACGGTCGCGGCTCTTTCCCTGGGACCTCAACCAAGATCAGAGGCGAGGTGTAATCACTCTCTCCTGGCTCGATCACTCCTAGCTCGAGCATTCGGTTTATCTCCGCGGCCATTATTTCCCGTTGCCTCGGGGAAACGCGGTAAGCTTTAGAACGAATTGGTTCCGAAGATGTCAGCTCAATATCATGAACTAGGGCTTTGGTTCTGCCAGGTGTGTCTGAAAATGTTTCTTTAAAGTCAAACAATAGTTCCTTCAGTTCCGCTTTCTGATCTGGCTCCAACTCCGCCTGCTCTACCAGGTTACTAATAGTCTCGCCAATGTCTTTGTTTTCTGTTGTTAACTCCGGGAAATCAATAGGCATTTCTTCCGGTTGATTGAGCGACATGTTTACAACGGCATGCCTCTGCTGGTACGGTTTGAGCAGATTAGTGTGGTACACCTGTTGCGTTTTACGCCTTCCCAGTCCAGTAACCAAGTAATTTGTGTCTGACAATTTCTGAACTACCTCAACAGGTCCCTCCCACTGGACCTGAAGTTTATTCTTCAGTGAGGGTTTCAGTATCATCACTTTTTCCCCTACTCGAAAGCTTCGCGTCCGGGCTGTCTTGTCATAATAGCGCTTAGCGTTGTTTTGAGCTCTGCGCATTTCCTGCTCCGCTAGTTCTTGAGCTGCGTGAAGTCGGTCTAACAGCTCAAGCACGTATGCTACTACCGAAGGGTCGTCCGCCCGGCCCTCCCAAGATTCTCGAACAATGCGAAGTGGGGAGCGAAGAGCACGTCCGTAAACAAGCTCCGCAGGCGAAAACCCTGTTGATTCGTGAGGAGCGATCCGAAGCGCGAACATAGCTGCGGGCAAGCAAGCCTCCCAATCCTCTTTTTGCTCATAACAAAGGGCGCGTAGCAGCCGTTTCATGACTGAATGTACCTTTTCTACAGCATTTGACTGAGGGTGGTACACTGAACTGTGGATGATTTTAACGCCACACTTTTCTAGAAATGTCGAGGTTAGTGCACTTGTAAAAACAGATCCCTGGTCGGACTGAATTTCTGCGGGGAAGCCTACACGTGCAAAGATAGATAAAAGCGCTTTAACTACCTCCTCCGAGCTGAGCTCCTTTAACGGTACTGCTTCCGGGAATTTCGTGGCCGGGCAGAGCACTGTGAGTATGTGCCGGTACCCGGACTGCGTTACAGGAAGTGGACCCACTGTGTCTATAACTAGCCTGCGAAACGGTTCTGTGATAATGGGGACCAGCTTCATAGGTGCTTTAGCCTTATCCCCTGGCTTGCCAACGCGTTGGCACGTGTCGCAGCTTCTTACAAATGCCTCCACCTCCCGAAAGCAGCCGGGCCAGTAAAACTCCCGTAACAAACATTCTTTTGTTTTTTTGATGCCGAGATGCCCTGACCACAAACCTCCGTGGACCAGGTGCAGCAGCTCCTTGCGGAAAGGATACGGTACGACTAGCTGATTAAACCGAACTCCTTTTCGACTTGTGTACTTTCTGTACAAGACGCCCCCCTTCTTGGTGAACTGAATGTTTTGCTTAGCCACCCCTTCCTTCGCGTCTGGCGTTAAGTTACGGAGAGTGGAGTCATTTTCCTGTTCCACTATCAGTTCTGTAGGACTTACATTTAACAGCTTTATAGTGCATTCTACTTCTCGAGATGCCTCGGATTCATCCGGTTTCTTACATCTTTCTTTAGATATTGTGTTTTGAGGCTCCATTATAGGGCGGTCCAGTTTCGTGCCAGGTAAAGAAGGCTCTGCCGCTGAAGCTGTTTCGTCTGCCACCGGATCTTTACAAACTGTCTGAGCGGCGAGCTCCCTTGCTTTGGATCGAGTTAAGGCCTGTACGATACCCTCACTGAACCCAATTCCTTTTTGTCGCAGCAAGTACTCTGATTTATTTGAGAACAAATACGGGTATTGCACTGGGAGATGTGCCGAAACGGCAGCTTCAGTGTCTAGAACACCGAAAGGGCCTTCGATGCGGACTCTTGCTACTGGGAGACAGGCACTGTTTGTCTCTACTGCTTGTCTTATCCACGCGCATTCTCCTGTAAACTGACTCTCCTCGACATAGGACGGGTGCACTACATCCATAGTGGCGGCCGAATCGCGGAGCACGCGGCACGGTTGGCCATTCACGACTAGGTCTCGGATGTATGGTTCTAGCAATTTCATGTTTTCGTCATTACTACAGAGTGACATTAACACAACTTTCGGGTTCTTACAACCCAAAGAAATATGCCCCGTCTGTTGGCAGTTATAGCAAACTATCGGCTTCTTGGCCTCGAACGCCTTTTTCTGTTGCCCTTCCGCCCTTTTCTCGGGTGCTTCTTCCTTTCTCTTGTTTTTCTCATCACCGCTTCCTTTGGAGTCTAAACCCTCCTTCGGCATATACCGACCCGACTTTGTCCATCGCGGAGGCTTGTCGGCCCGATATTTACTAATCTCCCTCCTAGGGACATCCTTGCCTTCGAGGGCACGGCGATTTACGTACTCCTCTGCGAGCTCTGCCGCTCTCGTGATAGTATCTACTCCTTGTCTATCCTGAACCCAGTACCTAATGTTTTCAGGTAGACGCCGAAAGAATTGTTCCAACGCAAAACACTGCAGAGTCTTTTCCGCGTCGCCAAGCGCACCCTCCTCTCTAAGCCATTCCTCCAGATTTACCTTTAAGGTGTACGCAAACTCTGGGTATGACTCGTCTTTGGCTTTCTCGATCTCACGAAATTTTCGCCTGAACGCCTCCGCTGACAGTCTGTACTTTTTGAGCAGACTCGCTTTGACTCTGTCATAGTCGTCTGCGTCTTCTTTACCCATACGGGCTATAATGTCAGCTACTTCACACGGCAGCAGCGTAAGCAAGCGCTGGGGCCACGTGTTTTTAGCAAAATTTTCCCTCTCGCACGTGCGCTCAAAGTGCACCAGAAAAAGACCCATGTCCCCTCCTACCGCGTAGGATGGCATCAAATCTGTCATTCGGCGCTCTCTTTCTCGTGCCACTGCGCTAGCTCCGTTCATTGATTGAGCCTTTGCTAGTTCAATTTCTAGGCGTTTCATTTCCATACGATCGATACGTTCTCTTTCCTCTTTCTCCTCACGACGTCTCTGTTCCTCTTTTTCCTCCCGGAGCCTCTGCTCCTCTTTTTCCTCACGGAGCCTCTGCTCCTCTTTCCTTTGCGTAATAGCCTCCAAGCATTCGCTCAGCTCATCGTCATCTGCCCCGATCTTCTCGATGGCGTCAATGATCTCCTGCTTTCTTTTCGTCTCGGCAATTACCTGGCCCAGCTCTCGGGCCAACTCTAACAACTCTGGCTTTTTTAGTCCCTTCAAATTCATGGCGGTCCTTGGTGCTGCTAACTCTTTTAACTAAACAACTTTGACGTACTATCAATACTTCCGTCAACCGTTACCAAATCACTGCTTTGTTTACAATCCCACGCAAAGCCTGGTGATATCTCAGCAAACTTTGACGTACTATCAATACTTCCGTCAACCGTTACCAAATCACTGCTTTGTTTACAATCCTACGCAAAGCCTGGTGATATCTCAGCAAAGAAAAGCAGTGCACTCACCCTATGCAGTCATGAATTCGGACGCGTTCCTTCCCGTGTTGTCAGAGATGCCACGAAGCAGTTTTGTCCGACTCTAGGTCCTCCAGACAGCAGGTCTCAGCATTGCCTCCTGGTCGATGAGCTCGATCCCACCGCTGCCATCCAGTTGTTGTGGTCTGGGTCCTGTGGGTCTCGTCGTTGGTAGCTGGCTCCCATCGGACTCGTCCCTTATAGCGAGAAGCAATGCTTATATGGGAAAACAGAGAACAGACGTTTATTTACATTAGAGAGAGGTCAATAAGAAAGTTTAGATATATAGTGGCGTTCTTCGTACATGGCGAGCTCTCCACTCGAAAAAGCACCGAATGAGCCGTGGGGGCTCATTATAAAGGGTCTGTCCTCCCCAGAT
The DNA here is from genome assembly GCA_013436015.1 of Rhipicephalus annulatus. NCBI lineage: Eukaryota > Metazoa > Arthropoda > Arachnida > Ixodida > Ixodidae > Rhipicephalus > Rhipicephalus annulatus. The sequence goes on from WOVY01011726.1 coordinate 111,178, forward strand.
CCCTAGATCGGGGACCGCGTACAGATGGCACCGTCCAATCACGGACCACACATTACCCGCGAGGGTGACGAGCACGCACGGTCCACGCGAATGTTCAAAACTGAAGCGTGGTCACCGCACGGCCATGTGGCACGAACGCGGCTCCCCCCCCGTCAAGGTGTGTCGCTGGGCGAGGGGTCTGGAGTTGATGACTGCATCCATCGAAAGGGCCGCCGTAAACAAGCTTCAAAGGGTGCCGAACGACTCGTTCAATTAGCGGGACGATTCCCGGCCGCCGCCGCCGCCGTCATCTTCCAAAGAAGAAGCTGCACCGGTGGTCTCCCGAACTGCTCACGGCGCCGCGGCGGCAGGACGCCGCACCCTCCGGCCAGGTGGGAACAATACATGGCGGACACCGGCCGCCCACCCGTTTGGCGACTCAAAAGGAACATCAAAAGGAACGCCGATCCATTGTCAGACCTGGCGCCGGTCCTAACACTACATCATTTATATCAGCACTAAGCGGCTTGTCTTCGCTTTACAAAACTTCATGCACTCTCGTATAAGATACAAAATAAGTGTTTTTATTATGAGGCAGCCGAAGTCTTGCTGTAATTATATAAAAAGTGAATGTATGTATGAATTGTCTAGAAGTTTCTATCATTTCGAAATTCGTAAATTGATACTTTAAAATTTGTAACTATAAGCATACTGCACAATGTATAACAAGCTATCTTTGGACAGATTTCCGGATGCAAGAATTGCTATGGAATTGATTTCATAGAAAATATGCAGTAATATTTCTGTGCAGTAGCATAGAAAATGCTACTGTGCAGTTGATTTCAAATGATAACACGCATTTCTGCCCGATGTAGAAAGTCCCTTTTCTTTACCCCTCCTTTTATGTGTGGAGCACTTTAGGCACCCGGCTTGTCTTTCCATACATCTCATGTGGCGTGATCACACTTGCAGTAAAGGGCTCAGTACAGGCCATAACAAGGCTCAAAACCAGATTAAATGAATGAACGAAATCTAAACTAATATAAATAACAGAAATAACTAAAAAGTAGCCATGATAAACTTAAAATCGCTAGAAATGTTACGAAGACATGTCACTGACTTCGGCTACACACAAGAGAGGGCGTCACACACTCGCCGAGCAAGCAAATGCCTCACCTCCTGCGCGTCGCGAGTGCTGCATTGCTGCATCTGATAAGTGATATGACCTGATGGAACTCGTTGCAGACGACACGCATTTTAACTGCTGTACAAGTAAGACATTCAGTATAAAGGGCAGCAAAAGGTAGTGCACATGTTGTACACTGAGTTTGGGGATCTTCCTAACAAGATTCTATATGTGCTGGGCAAACCCTACATGGTTATTTCAAACATTGGCGTCATCGATGCTTTGGTAAACAAAGCAGTGGGAACTCTTCGAACGGGAATTGCTGGGTGGCCAGGCTGCGTACTTTCCCAGGTCTTACAGTCATGGAGCTGTCATACTTTTTTTTGTTTACAGGGCAAGTGACAGGTGACTGCATTTATACTGATACACCATTTATTAATGTTCTTTGTTAGAGGGTACCATTTTCTAAATGCTGAATTTTTTAAATGCATATTGTGCTTTTTATTTTTTACACTTTTATAGGTACAAGTCATCGAAAAGTTCATTGAGCTATCTCTAAAAGGGCTTGTGTACTATCAAAAGTATGACAGATTGACCTTGAGGTAGGTTTGTTCATGCATATGTCACTTGAATGGCTTCATGTGTAATGTAATGCAGGTGCTATTTTGTACACTGTTAATCACCATGGGCAGAAACCCATGTTGTCAATACATCACAAAGGGTGAAATTGAGAAAACACGGTCTTATTTAGTCACTGCATTCAGTTTTTTAGAAGGTGCAGTTTATTTGTTGAGTATAGTTCTTTAAAAAATGCTAGTATGCTCATCTGAATATGTGGCTTTTTTTTAGCATTGCAGTAGCGCTTGGATTCACTGGCTGGATGGCATTTGTAATTCTTCTTATTCTACGCAACTATACTGGCATCATGTGCAAATCATTAGAAAGTCAGTCGAACAAGAGGAGTCAAGATTGGCAAGGAAAAGTGAAGATTATTTCTACATCCATTTTAGTGCTTTTTTTGTCAACGATGCTCCTCTATGGTGAGAGTGCACCCAGAGTTTTGAAGCTGATACTTAGATATTGATTCTTAAATTTTTTTTTTAAATTTGCATCCTGCAGGGTTCTGAGTTGTGCAATTTTACTTGCAAGGTCATGCCAGTCTATGTATTGACTCTGACACCAAGTCTGATCATGTATACATAGATATAAATGATGGGATTGCACGTTTTTCATGGGCATATAGCACAGATTCAAGTGAAGTAAAAATTATGAAAGAAGGAGGGGGGGGGGGAGGCAGTGACATTGTGGTAGGGGAAGGTTTGACTTTATTTTATAAAGGGTTTTTTCTAGACGATACAGATTTTTATAAAAATTTATATGATGGTCAGGCACCTGCCATCTTTGCTCATAAACTATATGTAGAAAGATGAAAATACTTTGTTGTATCATAAGTGCCATTAAAATAATAATAATAAAATGTGTTAATTAGATTTCTTATTGTTAATATCAGGCCAGTTGTTTATATGAAAAAAATCTAGGATATGCCATTCTCTTGATAATCCAGAAACATTTATTTAAGATACTAATCATCGAAACTGAATTCTTCAGTCCAGGTGATTCTGAAACTGAGCATGCAAGGCATGTACGAAATGTGGCCACTATGTTAGTCAGGCCGGAATTCCCTATAATGAACGCTGAAAAATTCATGTCACAGCAGAATCAGATCAAGGAAAATGGCAAGTCATCTGAAATACACAAATGAACTTCTTATGCTTGAGGTACGGTGCTTTTGTTTCCTTCTTATAAGGACACTAAAGGCAAATGGCAATTTACGTCATAGTGAAAGCTCAAGGCATGACAACGTCTCAAACGTCAATATTATCAACAACAGTGCCTTACTTGGCTAGAAATTAAGCTGAATATATCGCACGACGTGCGCTATGAGTGGGACAATTGCGAAATGATCTCGGTGATGCGAGAGTGTTCAAGTACAATTAATCACTAGTAATCAAACTAGCTGCAACAAAAAAAACTTTCTGTGCATTAACGGATGTAAGAAATAAAAATTCTGCTTATCCATTTCTGTTTGATTTATGGAAAAAAGAATTGCCTAGTGTTACTATGAGGAAGGGTGCAAATGGTTCAAAAGTTCAGTTTTCGGCTGGTTAGGGTGGATAGGTGGTGTTATCTACCGGATCCTAGTTGATCCAAGCAAGCAAAACTATGGCCTTTGTGATGGCATTGAGTTGCTTAATGGCCTTTGTACCTACTGTGGCTCCCACTAATTTCCCTCTGCTGCTACTGGTGTCGACAGCCACATAGTAAAGGCGGGCATCGTTAGGCATGGATGGTAACAGTGACGTCTGACAGTCCACTTTTGGGCGAAGGATTTGAAGTGTGCTAATGCTATGCGCACTATTAAAACATGATTTTATTTTAAAAAAAAGCACTACCTTGGCATCAAAGTGTGACTACGAGGTTTCTGGATGGCTATTTTAGCAATCAATGTCGACATAATATTTGCCTTTAGTGTCCGTTTAAACTTTGTCCGTTTAAACTTTAAATAGGTGCAAGGAACTCCTTAACTTGTTTGTGAAAAGGAGTGTCACAGTGTGTGTCCACGAGTTTTATGCGGTGCAGTAACTTCAGGTGCGTCCGAGTATCTCTTCCATAGAGTTCATGTGCAAAGACACCAGGTGCTTGACTGCCATAGCATTTTTGTAACATATCTTTATTGTAATAAAAATAATATATAAACAAACCATCTATTATAGCATTTCATTAGATAGATCCACAGGAACATCACCTATGATACAGCATTCCACAAATTCTATAAAAGTTAATGTAAAGCCCTTAAAGATGTCTTGTTGTGGTAATTGTACTTGTTTTACAATCTCTTCTTTTAATATGAAATCTGCAGAGAAATACTTATTCATCATACCTAGATTAGAACTGTGTTGTCTGTCACAGATGTTCTGGAGTATTACAATACCATAATCGTGCCTTTAGCATTAAATCGTGACAGAATGGCACTATAGCAAATTTGAATTTTCGAAGGAATAGTTTTCTAGCTAACCTGACATATCTCTTCTCATTTCAGTGCAAAATGCACGTGTTATGTACTATTTTTACTTCCTCATCCCGATTATTCTATGGACAATGGTTTTTTATGAGTAAGTATTGCACGAATTTCCACGATTGTAACAGGAGGTTGTTACGAACACAATGTTTATTTATGGCATTAGAAACTAAAGGCTTTAGGCTGACTCCCTGAAGTTCATGCCCTTGCACTCTGTTACTTTCAATGGTAAGTTGAATGCTGCTAAAAAAGGTACACAGGTTTTGCTGTTTTCAGTGTTGCCCCATGTAGTTTACTGTGAGCATAATCATGCCTGTAGGGTCATACAGAGTGGTGTTTTCAGGCACAGGTAAAATTGAGGCTATATCAATAAATGACTGTTTCGGAAACATTTTTGATACTGCCATTACCAACATCCTCTAAAACATTCATTTAAAGATACATAAACATTGACGTAAAGAAAAGGGCTGCTTGCTGCTCTTGATCTAAGTTTAGAGTGACTGAGGCAAGCTTTAAGGAAAAGACAGAAAGAGAGAAGAGTTGTTCAGGGAACAAATGAGAGTTAAGCACATCATAGTTGAAATCCAGAAGAGACATGGGCCAGGCACGTTGCGCATGGACAGCATAACTGCTGGTCATTAAAGGTAACTGACTGGATTCTAAGAGAAGGCAAACGTGCGAGGGCCAGGAAGAATGTTAGGTGGGCTGATGAGATTAAGAAATTTGCAGCTATAACGTGGTAGCAGCAAACACAGGACCAGGTTGGTTGGTGAAACACAAGAGAGTCCTTCGTCCTGCAGTGGGCATAGTCAGGCTCATCATGATGATAATGATGAACATAATACAGAACTAAAAATGTTGCTCTGGAGTGTCTTTTTGAGGTCGTAGAGTGCAATCTGATATCTGCAAAAAACTTGCTGCACTTTGGCAGCAGAACCAGATATTTTCATTGTCGGCAACTCTGCATCTGCAGACCGGTTTTGAAAATCTAAACTGAAGCAAGGTTTTATAAACCATTGTAAGCTTGCATACAGCACCAACTAAGACGAAAGATCTTTATTGTTCTTTCTGTCCTGTTATCTTTGTCTGCATTGTACGCAATTTTACATTGAAATCATAGCCTAGGCAACTGCACTGTATTTGCCTTCATCATAAAAGACATGTTATGGTATTTGAAAAAGGTAATTCAGTTTCAAGGATTGTCATCGTCTAATTTAGCATTTGGGCATTTTGCTGGCATTTAGGAAAAATTTGGCAGAAAAATTAAGTTATTCATGTAATTTTTATTTTCTGGCTCTCTGAGTGTGACCTAATGTTTATTGTGGTTGGTATAACTATTTCTGCCTTAATTTCTAGGCTTGATGTCTACTACGAAGCTAAAGCATACCTGAGGCGTTTCAACGTAAAAATGTGGTTTCTTACTATGACCGTGGTTGCAATTTCGGCAATGGAGCTTGTGGTAAGATCCTTATTCTCTAAACTGTTTAATACTAAAAATAGCACTAGTTTTCCCACAAGTTTTCATTAAAATGCACCCTTGTTTTTTTGAAAACAGGTCATCACCTTTTTCTACAGAGGTATTATGTCTCTTGGGCTCCTGGTGATAGGCTTCTGGCCTTTCAGCACCACTTTATCAAAGGTATGTGTTGCATTGTTAGAATATTTTTATCAGTAATAATTTCAAGCACTAATTGAAACAATGAAGAAAAATGTTAAGCTCGATTGGGGAACAGCACTTTTTAAGTACATTACTGTCATATTCAGTAAGGCCTTATAAACCAGAAATTCAAAAATGAAATGCAGGCTTGAGGTGCTCTTGCTGGTTCCTTGTAACCTCATGAGATTTTGGCAAAATCTCGCCTGTCATTAGTTTATTGATAAGCATGGATTACACTACATTCCAGAAAGATCCAATGTTAAAGTTAGCCTTAAGAACTTTCCGAATACAGTATATAGCATAAACATGCAGAATAATTTGAAATTCATTATCTACTGCTACTGTATTTACTTTCATAATTTGCCCAATTTTTTTTAACACGAAAGTGTTTTATGCTGGGGTCCACCACGACTCTGCTAATGTACTTCAGTCACGGAAATGACATTGAAAAATATATACCAAGAGATTCTACAGAAAAAAAACAGAAGTCAAGCATCTGTCATGCGGAATTGAACCAGCAAACTCTCGATTCTCAGTGCGTAACGCTAACCACTATGCCACAAAACGTACGTTGCCTGGTATGCTAACAGCAAGCCAATTATATATTCACCATAAACCGTTTGGCAATCCTCAGAGCTTCGAAACTTTAACGTGTTTTCATTATTAGTAGTGAGATGGTGTGATAAGCTCACGTTGGGCGCACCCTAAAGGTCGTCGTCTCCACGAAGCGCCGCTTCCACAGAGCGTGGTCTCTCCTACGCGGGCGCTTATCAGACTTGTAATTTGGGAGAGAATGAAGGTCACTTCGCACGCTGCCACGGCCGTGCTTACGAAAGGAGCGCGCTGCTGACAGACGACTCAGAAAAAATTGTGACAGTTGTTCGCGCTTGTCCTGTGTATCTTGTGCGCCCATTTTGTGCGTGTTTCTTTCTGTGTGAACAGCATGCTTTAAGTGTCTAGCTGTGACAGTTAGTCTGCACTCGTACTGTGTATGCTAATTTCGTGCATGCTTTCTGCTTGAAGTGTGCGCTGCAAGTTTTGAGCTGCTTGCCGTTCCTAACCTGACTTCACAATTTGATGCTGTTGCCGAAACAATGCACAATAAATGAGTCAACTACCTATGTAAAGACACATTTCACTTTCGTGTTATACCGATTCCTATATACTAGGGGGATAAGCCACGTTTTTTTTTTTTTTGCAAACTTAAGGCTTTAAAAGCGAGGGGGGAGCAAATTACATGGAGAATTACAAGTTACGTAGAGCACACTTCAAAATAATGCACACTATGTAATCCTTATTTGCATTATACATAAAAAAAAGACAATGTATCATACCGAAAAAACAAAGAGTGCTTGTTTATTTAACAGAACATATACATACTTTAGCTATATCTGGTCGAGCTCTGGTCAGAATGACCACATGAGCAGCAACTTCCAAAAGTGAGAGGATGCATGCTTACTTTACATGCTCCAATGATTAAACTGTATGGATAGGCAAAAATTCATTGAATGAATAAAAGAAGGAATAACTTCATTAACTTCATTACAGAAGTTGTGCATACAAGGCCAGGGGATACAGTTCGCTGTGTAAAGCATTGTGCACATGTATGGTAGGGTAAACCCCCCAAAATGTCGAACTTGCAATTTTGACAGTGAAAAATTCATTGCACTCTGAGGAACAAACCTGTGGAAGCCTGACATCGAGCGACCGCTCCAAGCGGTTTAAATTCTGTTTCAAAGTGCGCCGCGCGCCCTCTGGCATACGCAGTACGCGCTAATAAAACTTCGTTTTTCTCGATTGATATGTGGGGTTCAGTGTCCCGAAAGCATCATATGAATATGAGAGATGCAACTTCTTTTTTGTCAGATTGCGTTTTTTGTAAACTTTCGAACTTTTATCTTCTTTTTCTCAAAAAGTACGGAATCAATTCTGATAAAACTTTGCATGCATGAGCTGCAACAAGTTGGAAACAATCTGAAATAAAAAAATTGCTCATTTTGTAAAAAGTGAAGCTGTAAGAAAGTTACGCAGCAATATGCACCCTCTGTGCATTGTGAATGCAGCTATTTTACTTTCTTTCACCTTAACTCACTAAAGGATGTCCTATTTCTTTAGTCCAGATATAACATACGTGTATCTACAATAACAGTACTGAATATCTTCACTTCCTTTCGGTGGTAGCAGAAAAAAGGTAAATTGAATAAGTGAACCCACTTAAAAATTTGTGAGTGGGTCATATGAAGGATAAGCAACGTAGGTTTAAAGAAAATACTATTCCGTGATACGCAGTGGCGTTCTTATGAGCATGTCAAATTTGATGTGAATGCGTGCAGCTGCTTGTAAAATATTATATTAAAACAGACATATACGACTTGCCCTACCATACGCTTTAACAGTTAATTACTTATCAAACTTGTCTATAAAGCAAAGTATCTCTCTATATCAATTGCTTCGCTAGAATGAAAACAGAAGTGCTCATCTACAGACATTTTCCATTTGAACGGATCATGATTCACACAATCGCTAAAACAATGCTGCAGAACAGTGAGTTAGAGGCAAACAAAATACTGCTTGTTGATTTGCTTGTTAAAATGTACAATAGACCCTCAATAATTCAGACTTTCGATTAATTAGAATGAATGATAAATTTTTGTTGGGCCTACTTGTTGGTCCATTATGTATTTAAAGCCACCTAATTCAAATTTACCCGCCTTATAAATTTGGTCAATTCAAACTTTTTTTTTGTCCATGCTTAGAAATGTCCACTGCCTTTATTGCTTCTAGCTGGACAATCATGTTTTTATGTCACTAGCAGTGGCAAATAAATGCTGATTGCCTGCCTACAATATGGCCAAATTAGGAAAACTGCACCCGCCAACAATCTCATGTCGACTCAGCTAGAGGAAAAAAAGAAACATGACTGGGATTCGTCTGTCACAGGCATTAGTAAAACACAAAAGTGAAACATGTCTTTACAAAGCTTGTTGGGCATCAGTTCTGGATTGTTTTACCACAAGGCAAATGAATGAATGCTGTAGCAATGTACTGTCGCGCGAAGAACAGCAAGCATCTCAAAACTTGCAGCTCACTCCTCAAGAAGAAAGGTGGCACGAAAAGGACATACACAGAAGTGCGAACTAATTGCTCACACACAAAGAAGGACGCACGAAACAAGCACACAAGTTTATACATAGGCTAGCGCAAACTGTCGATGATATCTGGGGCTTAGCCTCCCAAAACCACAGTATAATTAATGTTCTGCAAAAGGACCTGTTGCTGGGCTAGTTGTTGTTGGATCACATTCATAATATAGCGCATTAAAACGACAAGATGAACACAAAGAATGACACACTACAAGCGCTACCAAACATTTAAAATACGAATCGAGCACCACAGTTCGGTACGTAAAATCTTGCGTACCCGCTTGACATGTTGCCATTATGGATAGATGGCTCCGAAAAAAGAGCCGACCTCAGGTGGGTACAGGCCCTTCCTTATACAAAAGCCCAAGTGCCTAGCGCGACACATAACCACCACGATGTCGGCCACAAGTGAGTCCGCATTTGGAAGACCACAAGGAACACAATAAGTAAAAGGAAAGTTCACGGGTAAGCAAGATTTTATGTTCCGAACTGTGGTGCTAGATTTGTATTTTAAGCATTTGGTAGCGCTTATGGTGTGTCATCTTGTCGTTTTCTTGCGCTATATTATGAATGTGATCTGACACAAACTAGCCCAGAAACAAGTCCTTCTGCAGAACATTGCTTGTACAGTGAGCCTTGCTTTGCCTTATTGTGTTCCTTCTTGTAAAAAACAAGGCACGAAAAACTAACACACAAAACATACTCACAGGTACAAATGAACGCAAATATGCATCTCAGTTGTTACTTCGCTGTATTTGAAAAGCATGCTCTTTTCGCAAATGAAGACTGTGCAAGGATTGCAGTGACCTTTGTGCACCCGGTAACTACAACAGAATTATTCCAGTAAAAGCCAAAGGCCAGCCAAGACGTACGATCCTCCCCTATGCGAGATAAGGGCATGCGAGGGAGCATCCACCCCCTCCTCTCCACAGGGCAAAGTGCGCGTGGGACATGAGAGCACGTGCCGCTGCGTCGTGATTAGGTGGCAATGCGCGCTCATTGCGCCATCTTGCTGGTAATGTTAAAAGCACGATAGGTCCCCCCCTCCCCGGGATGCCCATCACTAGCGGTAAGTGGTAGATATAAATAGCTTGCCATTTGAACATTAAGGGATGTGCTCCTCCGTGGCTCAGTGGTTAATGCCTCGCATTCTTGTTTCAGAGGTCCCAAGTTCGATACCGTGCACCGGAGTCTTTTTTTGGGATTTTTTTCTTTCTTGAATTTTCATATATATATAGATACGTATACATATACGAAGAGTGACGGCGATGCTGACACTGGTGGGAAAATCTAGCCGAAAGTGCCCATATAATTGTTATTGCAGTAAAAATGAGGGGGCCCGTTGCCCTAAATGTTTATTTGTTTTAGACACCACCGTCTAGCTCTTGTGGTGGTGTAGTAAGTAGGTTGACACGCAGTTGGGGAAAGCCGCCGCGCCGTAGATCATTAGTTCGAAATCCCATTTTGTTATTTGTTACTTTTGTTTTTTTTGGGTAATGCATCAAGATTCACGTTACCGCCCTGAAGGAGTCGTAATCGTGCTTTTATGCAAGAAAATCATGTTGCTGTTTGTGCCGGTTGTTAGACAGCTCTACCACATTGATTTTTCTAGGTGAAGTGGATACGTTGTTGGTGTGCAACATGATGCGTGGTTGGTGTTCGACTTCAGTTAGTAATGTTGCCTATTTTAAAGAAAGAATCGCGCTGGGCAATATCGTACAATAGAGCGAAGGGAGGAGCCGCTCGCCAGCAAAAACCTGGGTGATTAGCTGAGTCTAGGTTCTCACTGACGGACCCAGCTCGCTAAGTGGCAGCCACCGCAGAGCCCTGGTCTGAGCTCCTCCTACCGCGAAATTCACTGCAGTACTAAAAGTGTAGTGTGTTCACCACCACCCTTAAAAGCACGTGGACAGACACAACCGCATCGAGGCAATTGATACAGCTGTAATGATCTAATTATGAGGTGGCCCGTTTTAACAATGCTGCCTATAGTGACGGGCCTCAACATAGTGCTGCTGTTTGTGCTCTTAGTGAAGTGATTGGAAAAGTTCTAATTGTTTTTTTTTTCCTTTACTGCTGCTCGAAGTGACTGCGTTCAAGCTTCCTCAGCGTTCATCTTCTCTCAGCGTAGTATACATCGATGCTGCTAGACGCACTTTTATATTTGTGTATTCATTTCATTAACTCGGTGAAACCTTGTTACACTTTGTGGTTTACCCCAGCCCTCATCTGCACCCGCCAGCACTTGCAAATTGAAGCAACCAGACAACCCACACCTTAGGCATGCTCGCATTTTAATTGGTGAGAACAATACGGAACATGTTTTGATCCTGCAGAACAAGTGTCATCTCAGGATGGGAAGGCAGCTACAAAGAGCACACCACCGTGCGAGTATCTATTGCACCGTAGAGAGCTCGAATGTCTATATGCGTTTGCATAGCAATAGCACACATTTATGAGACGAATGTGACGTGCATTTTCCCTTTGTTTAAGGAAGCCGATTTGATCACATGAAGCCTGTGTGTGTGATTTCAAGCAAAGTATGTCCGAAGTCAGAGCTACATGTATTATAGTCTTATGTATTGTGGTTTTGGGACTTACTGAATCATACTGTCCAAGTACCCAGCCCTCAGGACTGTAAACACATTCTATCTTAACCTGCACAACATTTAGAATCAGCCCATATGTCCCTTTATTCAGAGACACCAAAAATAGGTGGAACGGATCGATTTGGAAACATCACATTATGTGTAACAAATTATTAGTTGTAGCTACAGTATAAATACAAAACGACAGAAACTTTGACGGGGCTGGTTTTCCTATGCGAAAATAACCATATAAACCGGAATATAAGTAGAACTATTTTCAATAAAACAACAAGCTAAAGTCGCCCCTCGTCTTATATAGCGGTGTCTAGCCCACAGTGCACCACTGTCTGGCAACATGTGGCCTGCATGTGCATGAGAAGCTGGACACGGCCATATTTGCATTCAAATTCAATAGCAGGTTGTTTTTATTTTTCTCTCTTGTTTTTTTGTATTCGTGATTTACCTCCGATCTGTTCTAAGTTCTCGCTCCGCTTGACATTGTGTTTCATTTTTAGTGGTCTTTGTTTCGTTCACTGAATATGAGTAGCAGTACGAGAAGGCAGTACTCAGCTGCGTTTAAAATAAAGGTTGTTGAGTTCGCAGAAGCAAATGGGAATATGGCTGCTCAGTGCCGCTTTAGTGTATCAGAAAAAAGTGTGCACTATTGGAGGGTGAGAAAGGGAAGCTGCAGATGTGCAATCCTCGGAAAATGTCATTTCATAGGCGAAGTGCAGTTCATTCGCAGCTGGAGAATATGCTAGGGAACTTTGTGTGGTGTTACGAGCCGCGTCGGTGGCCGCAGCGGACCCAGTAGGTAGCATGGAGCTGGGTGGTGGTCGTCATTCCGCAGGCCACGGGGACGTTCAGAACCCTCGAGAGCTGAGGCAGAGGGACAGGCGTAAAGGAAAACTTAACAAGACGTTTATTTGCAACATGTTGGACAGTAACGTCCGAACGACGACTCTTCTCGCGACACTCTCCTGTTTTTTTCTGGCGGGCTGCTCTCCTTGCCTCGCCGTGCAGTTCCGAATATATAGGCGGAATGTCTCTTCGGGGAACCAACCACTCATGGAGAGCACAACACAAGTGTCCCTTCACACACGTGGCAGATGCACGTGGCACACGCGCGGGGACTCGGAAGCGACCACACAGGAGAAATTCACGGCAGTCCTTACTGTAGCACACAACCGGCCTTCCGCACATTCCAGAGGGGCCCGCCCGTAGCCACTGCCCCGCAGGCAAAGCGCACAGCCGAGACAAACAGAGCCGGTGCAGGTGACAACCCGCCCCCACACAGAATGTCCGAGATTCCGGGAAGGCACGCTTGGGGGCAACCGGCCCAAGGACTTCATTACTGCTTTGTAACAGCTTCCCCGGCGGCCGGCCGAGACCTCGACGTACGAAGGTCATCCACTTTTGTGGGGAGAGGTCGATGAAGACAATGCTGGTGTGCTGAAGCCGTGGACACCTCGATGCGGCTCTGCTGCAATCCTCTGGTACCCTGGTGATCTGCAGCCTCTGGTAGCGTCGTCCAAAATTGGAGAAAGGCTCCCGCTCTGCTGGCCAACATTCCTTCTCGAAAGACAGCACATGTGTCCACCACGCGAGAAACACAATTGCCAAGCAGGCAAGCGCCCATACTCTCTTCCTGAGACCCACCAGGCTTTTAATTCATCCAAAACGACCTGTTCTTCATTACAATAGCCGCAGCAATTCTAACAACCCAACCTGAAATAGGCTGCTCAAATTCACAAACACGTGTCGTGATGAAGCACAAATACAAAAAAAAGCAATTGTAAACCCGTCACACACACACAAAAAAAATGGAACCTAAATACCCAAGCCAGATTACCTGACGCCATCAAGATCCCTAGAAACAACGACTTAAGCCGTCAGCGTTGCCATTCAATTTGCCTCTCTTGTAACGAATTTCGAAAGAGTATTGTTGCAATAGCAAGCTCCAGCGAAGTAGCCGGCCGTTCTTAGGCGACATCGTTTGCAACCACGTGAGGGGACAGTGGTCCGTCTCGATAATAAACTCTGATTCCGCGAGATAGCATGCGAGCTTCTGAACCGCCCATACAACACAGGCGCATTCTTTCTCTGAAGCGCTATAGGCTTCCTCCCTTACAGTTAGTTTGCGGCTTGCATATAGCACGGCATGTTCCTCTCTTGCGTCGTTTCTCTGACACAATACTACGCCCATGCCGCGGTCACTGCATCGCACTGAACCACAAAGGGTCTAGCATAGTCGGGGGCTTGAAGTACAGGTTGGCTCATGAGCGCATTTTTCAGCGCTAAGAATGCCCTCGCTTTCTTTTCATCCCACTCCAGAATTTGAGGTTCGGTTTTTCTAAGAGCGTCAGTAAGCGGGCTGGCAAGCTCTGAATAACGGGGAATGTAATGCTGGTAGTACCCTGCCAATCCTAGGAACGACCGCACATCTGTCTTTGTCCGGGGCTGCGGAAAATTATTAACTGCCGCCACTTTGACATCGGAAGGTCCGCGGTGGCCCTGCCCCACTATGTGACCCAGGCAAGTAACCTCTGCTCGGCCAAGTTGGCACTTCCGAGCCTTCACGGTCAGACCTGCTTCGCGGAAACGTTTCACTGCTCGCAAGTGGGTGAGATGTTCGGACCATGACCCTGAAAATACTGCTACATCATCCAGATAAGGCAGGGCAAACCCCTCTAAACCCCGCAATACCTTGTCCATGAGAGCCGAGAAACAGTAGGGGGCATTCTTGAAGCCGAAGCTCAACACCTTGGGGCGGTATGTTCCTATGGGAGAAATAAACGCCGCATATCTGCTGGCCCTTTCGGTCAAAGGCACCTGCCAATAACCCCGAACGATGTTGTACTTAGCACTGCTTACTGCCTCAATTCTTTCCTCTATATTTGGTATGGGGTAGGTCTGATCCTTCGTTATGTGATTTAACCTCCGGTAATCAACGCATGGTCGCGGATCTTTCCCAGGAACCTCCACTAATATAAGCGGAGAGGTATAATCGCTTTCACAAGCTTCAATCACATCGAGCTCGAGCATTCTTTTAATCTCGGTCTCAATAATGGCACGCTGACGCGGTGACACTCGATACGCCTTTGTCCGCACGGGCTGAGTGGCCGTAAGCTCTATGTCATGCACTACCAAATTTGTTCGGCCCGGTTTCTCCGAGAACATGTCCTCATATTCTATCAGGAGGCTTTCTAGGTCACGCTTCTCGTTAGCTGTGAGCTCAGCTACCTCAACCATGGCCTTGAGCGTTTGACCAGCGTTATCCTCCTTTCTTTCCGCTCCCGAAAAGGGGAAATCTAGTGGTGGCTCTTCGGGCACGTTTACCGCTATGTTTACGACAACCTCTCTCTCTCGATACGGTTTGAGCAGATTGCTGTGGTAGATCTGCTGCGTCTTACGTCTACCGGGCATCTTTACCAGATAGTTTGTGTCGGACAGCCTTTGAACGACTTCCGCCAGACCTTCCCATTGGACATCTAGCTTATTCATTGGTGAAGGTTTCAGCCGCATTACTTGATCTCCAGCTTCAAACCGGCGTGATCTTGCCGACCTGTCGTAGTAGCGTTTGGCCCGAGCCTGTGCCTTGCTCATCTCATCCCCTGCCAGCTCCTGTGCTCTATGTAATCTTTCTAGCAGAGTTAGCACATATTCAAGCACCGTAGGGTCCTCCGCTCGCCCTTCCCATGACTCCCGAAGAATACGGAGTGGGGATCGCAGAGAGCGACCGTAGACCAATTCTGCCGGGGTAAATCCAGTGGCTTCATGAGGTGCAGTCCTGAGCGCAAACATGGTTGCTGGCAAGCACACATGCCAGTCGACTTTGCGCTCGAAACAGAGTGCTCGAAGGACGCGTTTCATTACCGAGTGTAACTTTTCTACTGGGTTTGACTGGGGGTGATACACCGAGCTGTGAATTAATCGGATTCCACATTTCTCTAAGAAAGTTGTAGTCAGTGCACTCGTAAAAACGGTCCCTTGATCGGACTGTATTTCAGCGGGAACACCAACGCGTGCGAAAATAGACAACAGCGCGTTTACCACTTCTACCGAGCTCAGTTCCTTTAAAGGCACTGCCTCAGGAAACTTGGTCGCGGGACAAATTACTGTTAAGACATGACGGTAACCGGATGTTGTTGTTGGAAGAGGCCCTACTGTGTCGATCACGAGTCGTCGAAAGGGCTCAGTGATCACTGGCACGAGCTTCATTGGGGCACGAACCTTATCCCCTGGTTTTCCTACACGCTGACAGGTGTCGCAGGTTCTGACAAAATTCTCTATTTCCCGGAAACAACCCGGCCAATAGTATTCCTGCAGCAGGCGATCCTTCGTTTTTTTGACCCCCAAGTGACCCGACCATGAGCTACCGTGAGCTAAGTGTAAAAGATCACGGCGGTAACGTTCCGGTACCACTAACTGATCAAACTGCACCCGTCTGCGATCTAGATACTTACGATAAAGTATCCCGGCCCTGTTCTGATACATCACGTTTTTCTTTGAAATACCCTCATTAGTCCGACTCCTTATATTTTGAAGAGTGGGGTCTGCTCTTTACTGCTCTATAAGGGACGATCGATCCACTCTCAGCCAAGTCTGCAGGCTACTAGATGCAGGAGTAATCATTTCCTCACACACCCCTCCAGATTCAAGAGGGTCTTCCTCGTTTTCATCCGCGCCTTCATCGCTCACTTGATCAGTGCTTGTTGTGATCGTGTCTACCGTGTTCGTGGGCTCTCCTTCTCCGGCTTTCTCGGTGATTCTCGAGGGAGCATCGAGCGGTGCGGCTCTAGTTGCGAGTTCTCGCGCCTTTGAGCAAGTGAGCGCGCACACAACCCCATCCCCGTACGCTAGGTTCTTCTGTCCTAGTAACGAATCGGATCTGTTTGAAAACAAGTATGCATACTGCTTTGGCAAATAAGCAGATACTGCAGCCTCTGTGTGCAATGCGCCAAAGGGGCCCTCGATGCATACCTTAGCAATCGGAAGGCATACGCTTGATGGTTCCGCTGCTTGTTTAATCCAAGCGCACTCTCCTGTGAAATGTTCAGCTTCAACATACGAAGGATGGACCACGTCCATTATCGCTGCCGAATCCCGCAGCACGCGACACTCTTTTCCATTTACTATCAGCTCTCTGATATATGGTTCCAGCAGTCGCATGTTTTCACCCTCGCTGTCGACTGAGAAGCAAACAACTTTTGGACTCTTGCAGACGGCCGCAATGTGACCTGGCTTGTGGCATTTATAGCACACAAGTGGTCGCCTCTTTTCAAACGCACTGTTTTGGTGCTTTTCCTCAACCGTGGTCTCATTACTTACCTCCCATTGCTTTTCGGGGCCAGTGTTGCGCTCTCGATTCTCTTGGACTGAATGTCCCCTCCCCCCAGTTGCCTTTTTGATTTGGCCCTCTCACAGGGGAATTTTTCTTCTATCAAGCGCGCGGCGCGAAACAAAATCCTCCGCTAGCTCCGCGGCCCTCGACACAGTGGTTACCTCCTCCCTGTCTTGCACCCAGAGCCTAACGTCTTGGGGCAAACGACGGTAAAACTGCTCGAGTCCGAAACACTCCACGATTTTCTCTTTATGCTCGAACGCCTTAGCCTCTTTGAGCCACTCCCTCATATTAGACATTAATTTGTATGCGAAATCAGCATACGACTCGTCTTTCTGCTTTACGGCGTTCCGGAACTTCTGCCTGAATGCTTCTGCTGACAATCTATATTTCTTTAGCAGGCTCGACTTAACTTGGTCGTAATCATCTGCTTCCTCTTTTGTCAAGCGGGCAATTACCTCGGCAGCCTCACAGGGTAGTAGGGTAAGCAAGCACTGTGGCCACATCGTTTTGGTAACACGCGACTTCTCGCATGTGCGCTCGAAATTTACCAAGAACAGACCCATGTCCTCTCCGGAGCGGTAAGGTTGCATTAGGTCTTTCATCCTGAACGACTTCCGTTCTACTCCGCTAGACGCTTCGCTACCTTCACTACTACCTCGAGCCTTGAGCAGCTCGATTTCAAGGCGTTTCCTCTCAAGATCCCTTTCTTCTACTTCGCGTATGAGCTTCTGATTTCTCTCTTCAGTTTTGCGCCTTTCATGTTCGTCTATCAGCGCTAGAAACTCTGAGAGCTCGTCGTCGTCTGCGTTAAGGTTCTCAATAGCCTCGATAATCTCTGGCTTTCTCATTTGTTCACGAATATCCAAACCCAAACATTTAGCTAACTCTAGCAAAAGCGGTTTTTTCAGTGCCTTCAGATTCATGGTTGCTACAAGTGCAGCTAACTTCACTACTACTAGGACGCTACGTTCCCATGCACAGGTCAACGTAGAGTAGTTATCCAAATTTACCACCTTTCCTACAAAACTCTAGATAAAGCCTGGTAAAATCTCAGTGAAGAAAAGTCAAGCACTCACCGCACTCTGCAGCCATGATCTCAGCGGAGACGATCCCGATGCTGGCCCGAGCTTGTTGCGACTTGGCGTGAGCAGAATCCTGTCGCTGCCATCCAGTTGTTACGAGCCGCGTCGGTGGCCGCAGCGGACCCAGTAGGTAGCATGGAGCTGGGTGGTGGTCGTCATTCCGCAGGCCACGGGGACGTTCAGAACCCTCGAGAGCTGAGGCAGAGGGACAGGCGTAAAGGAAAACTTAACAAGACGTTTATTTGCAACATGTTGGACAGTAACGTCCGAACGGCGACTCTTCTCGCGACACTCTCCTGTTTTCTTCTGGCGGGCTGCTCTCCTTGCCTCGTCGTGCAGTTCCGAATATATAGGGGGAATGTCTCTTCGGGGAACCAACCACTCATGGAGAGCACAACACAAGTGTCCCTTCACACACGTGGCAGATGCACGTGGCACACGCGCGGGGACTCGGAAGCGACCACACAGGAGAAATTCACGGCAGTCCCTACTGTAGCACACAACCGGCCTTCCGCACATTCCAGAGGGGCCCGCCCGTAGCCACTGCCCCGCAGGCAAAGCGCACAGCCGAGACAGAGCCGGTGCAGGTGACAACCCGCCCCCACACAGAATGTCCGAGATTCCGGGAAGGCACGCTTGGGGGCATCTGGCCCAAGGACTTCGTTACTGCTTTGTAACAGTGGGAAGTTCATGCGTGCTCGCTGCCGGTGACCGTGGATACCATTCGCAAGAAAGCTGTGGAACTCGCTCGAAAAGCTGGGCTCACGAAAGAAGTTTGGTGCACCAAACTCTTGGGTGCGTTGATTCATGAGACGCGAAGGATTTCCTTTCCGGTGGTGCACATCCATCTGTCAGAGGTTTCCAGACGAGTTCGAGGACAAGCTTATAAACTTTCAGGGCTTCTTGAACCGGCTTCGGGAGCAGAACGACATGATAAGGCAGGTTGACAATGCCGATGAGACCCCCGTGTGGTTTGACATGCCTTCATCGACCGTGATCATGCAGCGTGGCGCCAAGGATATGAAGCTGTTGTCCACTGGCAATGAGCATTCGCGCTTCACCGTCATGCTGGCATGCATGGCAGATGGGAGAAAGCTTCCGCCCTTCATCATTTTCAAACATAAGACAATGCCGAAGAAAGCGTTCTCGCCCGGTGTTGTCGTTCGCGTCAACAAAAAGGGATACATGGACGAGGCCGTGATGCTCAAATGGATACGAGTTGTCTGGAACTGTCAGCCAGGTGCACTGCTGCGTCTTGTAGCATGCTGGTGTTAGATGAATTTTGTGGTCACTTAACCGAAGCTGTGAAGCACGCACTGGGCGATGGAAAAACGGACCTCGCCGTGATACCAGGTGGTATTACGTCCTCACTCTAACCGATCGACCTGCTAAACAAGCCGTTCAAGGACCGAGTGTGGCTGGAGTATCAAAAGTGGATGTCCGGTGACAGCTCAAAGACACCGACGGGCCGCCTACTGAGGCCTCCGCTTGCGACTGTTTGTGGCTGGGTGCTTTCCGCCTGGCGTTCCTTGCCAGATTCCATGGTGGAAAATGCTTTTAAGAAATGGTCCATCAGCAACTGGCTGTATGGCACGGAAGACAATGCACTGTGGGAGGCGGCCAGCAACAAACTCTCGTCTTCAGAAGACAGTGGTGCTTCGTCTGACGATTAGGAACAGTTGTGATGGTGGTTGAGGGGAGCTCCGACGATTGGGGTGCGGTGCGCCCTATTCGCAAATAATTGTCGTTCGGCAATTTTGGGTTGTTTTCCTTTTTTTTCTTTCTCGGTGACGTGAACTTGGGGGGTCGACCTATATTCCCACTCGACCTATAGTCTGGTTTATACGGAAATTTAATTCACCCGTCAACAGAATCTGCTCACCCAGTGCAGTATCTATTGGAAATCATCGGGGAGAAGTCTTCATTCCACGTTAGATATAAAAGAAGGTTGATAGTTATATCCCCGATGAATAAACATTATTATCATTTAAAAACAAGTAACAGTACTCAAACAATACTGAGAGTACAAAATAAAAGAGTGCGATTCGAATTGAAGTGGGACACCAAAGACACTGCACCACAAAATTCACATGGTAGAGCTGTCTAACAACCGGCACAAACGGCGACATGATTTTATTGCGATAGCAATTATGTGGACACTCTTGGCTAAATTTTGCCGCCGGAGTCGCCGTCACTCAGCGTATATGTATATGTATCTATATATATGAAAACGCAAGAAAAAGAAAGATAATCCAGAAAGATACTCCGGCGCGTGGAATCGAACGTCAGACCTCTGAATTGTGAGTGCGAGGCTTTAGCCACTGAGCCACGAAGGAGCACCTCCTTCAACGTTCAAGCGGCAAGGTTTTTATATATACCCCTTACCGCTGGTGATGGGCATCTAAGGGAAACTATCTTATCTTCAGCATCACCAGGAAGATAATGCAATGAGCGCACGTCACCACATCGTCACGACGCAGCGACACATGCACTCATCTTCCTGCATATTACCCGCAGAGAAGAAGAAGAGGGGATGCTCATGCGTGTACTTGCTTATCTCGTGGTGGGGACAATCGTACGCCTTGGCTAGCCTTGGGCTTTCACCGGAACGTCCTGTTGTAGTTACCAGGCGCACACAGGTCACTGCAATATTTTCACAGTGTCCGTTTGCGAAAAGGGTGTGCTTGTCAGATGCAGCGATGTAACAACTGAGATGCTTATTCACATTCATCTGTTTCTGTGAGTATGTTTCGTGTGTCATTTGTGCATGAGAAACGCGAGGCACGTTTTGATCTGCTTGCCATTCAGCGCCTGACCTTCCAATTTGTTGCTATCGTGTTTATTGCTTCGCCTTGGCGGCAAAGCTATGACTTTTTTCTTGCTAAAAAGCAAAATTACAATTCCTTCAAAGCAGCAACGTTAATCTTGATGCATTACCCCAAAAAGAAAGAATAAAGTAAAAAATAACAAAACGGTACTTAAAACTGACGACCTGCGGCACCATCGCTTTATCAACTGCGCGTCAAGCCACTACACCACTAAAACAGCTAAACGGTGGTGTCTAAAATGACTACAAATTTACGGCAACGGCCCCCCTCATTTTTACTATTACACTACAGTGACGGGGCCTGTTGCTATAGCTATATCGTTATTATGATGCGTCTCCTTACTGTTTCAATTTCACTATGCTGACGGGCTCCGTCACTATAATCGCGATTACACTACGCTGATAGGCCCTCTCACTTTAACAATAGTACTGCACTGACGGGCCCTGTTACTGTAGTCACAGTTATACTGCACTGACGGGCCCCGTCACCATAGTCACTGCCAATATGATTATGAGGGACGTCTTAGTCGAAGGCTCCAGAAATGTCGACCACTGGGGGTTCTTTAACTTGCACCTAAATATAAGTACACGGGCAAACGTGAAATAACAATTGCCGCAGTCTGAGCAGCAAACTTTTTTCACAAAAGTGATCGTTGCAGTGAGTGTAATGACTTTTGTGCTCTCTGAAACTTTTAACGCCAGCACAAGGCATAAAAACTGTCGAGATCACCATATATAAACGGGCGTGCTTTGCAACACAGGGAGCTACAACCTTTAAATTGCACCCTTGTGCATGTTGCACATTCTCACTAATCATAACGAAAATATGTTTAAGCTGGTGATGTCCAAGTAATGCTCATAGTAAATGGTATATGCTTGAGGCCCGTGTAATTAGATTTAGGTGCAGGTTAAAGATCCCCGTGTGATCGAAATTTCCAGAGCCCTCCACTACGACATCTCTCGTAATCATTAGTGGGTTTGGAAGGTTAAACCTCAACAATTATTATTATTATATTGTAAATGGTGTATATAAATAGCTCGCTATTAGTACTTCAAGGAACGTACGGTTCTTGGCCAAATCATTTTGCGCCATGCGCTGCACAATGAGAGGTCATTGGTTTGACTCTCTATAACGGAAGATTTTCGTGTAAGTTTTTTCCTTTGCCATCTGTTAGTCTATATTTAGCAACATTATATTCAAGATGAAAATGCGTCAGTTGAGCAATGGTGGATGCCAGCTTAAAGCACTTTCGTGTCACAGTAGCTTTTAGCCCGAAATAAAAATGAAAGACGGCCCCGCGGCGGTGGTCTAGCGGCTAAGGTACTCGGCTGCTGACCCGCAGATCGCTGGTTCGAATCCCGGCTGCGGCGGCTGCATTTTCGTTGGAGGTGGAAATGTAGGCCCGTGTGCTCAGATTTCAGTGCACGTTAAAGAACCCCAGGTGGTCGAAATTTCTGGAGCCCTCCACTATGGCGTCTCTCATAATCATGTGGTAGTTTTGGGACGTTAAACCCCACATATCAATCAAACATGAGAGACGGACAAGCGCCGGACAAGAGACGAACATTATATGTGCGCTTGTCTGTCTCTCGTGCTTATTTCGTGCTAAAAACTACCGTAAGAATGAACCAACTCGCTCAACAAGTCACTCTATTTTTGTGTTAAAAGAAAACTGCCCAACCCCTCTCTTATCGTGACGTGGGGCATGTGGAGCTTGTTGAACCCTGTGCCATAAACCGATCCTTTGTGAAATCTCTGTCAAAACACAACCCAGCCTCTCTTCTTCTCTTGTGTCCGTGTAACTGTGCGCTGTTTTAAAATATGTTCAAATACTGTCGCCTAATTTACCCAGCTTTCAGTCCTTCTATGTATGAATTGACCTGGCTTCTTGATCCGCTGAATTTTGCTCGTAAAACCTTGGAATCCAGATTGAAAACTGTTGTGATAGAAATACAACTTTGCAAACAAAAAGTACATTTCGTATGGCTGTTGCTAAAGGCTACCGTTTAGGCTACCGTTTAGGCTACCTAAAGGCGTTTAGGCTACCTAAAGGCTACCGTTTAGGGTGTAGACTTATATTTTAAGTATTATTTTTTTATCTTTCAGAAAATGTGTTGTACCTGGTTGATAGGATGTGTTGTGCTTGGGATATTTCCTCTTTTGCCTGTGATTGGCAAACAGCACAACTATACGTTGGTGTGAGTATGACACAGGCTCTGTTGATTTAGCTGCTTTCTCAGTTTCATTGCATGCATATTATAAATTCTTGAAGCTTTTTTGTGGATTGTTCTCAGAGGAAGGCTGTATTTATATAAGTCCTGCAGTAAAAAGTGCTTTTTTGAGGAACTGTATGTGCACATGATTGGGCAGGGAGGGGAAGCACATATTTTTATTTTTTTTCAAGGGCAGAAGTTGTATCCATGTACACTACCTTAATGCGAAGATGTTTAAATATAGCTCTTTGTGCTTGTAAATTTACTCATGATGAAGGATAGGTTTGTTCAAAATATACAATTCAGTCTCAGTTTTTATTCTTTGTGGGCTCTTACAAACGCCTAGTAGTATTGCGTGTCTAAACACTTATGTTCGTCTGTGTGTGTTGGTTTGAAAGTTAGTTCAAAAAATAGAGAGACAGCAGCTGTTCTCATTTAAGTCCTGTCATTCAGTTTACCTGATTCTTCTAGCTTTCAGCAAAAATCCTGTCTTTGGGGTTGACAGAAGTTAATAGGCTGCTACATCTCGTATTTCTGTCAAAAGCTTGTTTCTTGTTGTTCATATATGAAAGTTCTGACACTTTGTATTCTTCAATTGGCTACATGTTTGTATCGATTTTCGAATGCTTTGGCTATGTTTAACTGTGCGTTATTCTCTGCTTTGTTCTGTCTTAAAATGGGCAGCTGTGTGTGTTTTTCTCCCTTTAACATTTAGTTAGTGGCAGGAAATAAGGGCTTCGTGCATATTGGTGCCCCATTTCTTTTTTATAAAAACACAGTGTTTTTTTCCTAATGTCTTTTATTTCTCTAGTAATTGCCTGTCTCAATAACTGTGTTTTTGTTTTCAGGACACTTTCTGGCTGGGTCAGCATCATTATATTTTCATATTGTGCCAGAAGGTATGTATTCTTGTCCTTAGAGGCTTGTTTCTTCTAAAACAATATTCAATGCAAGTTTTTGCATTTGAAACAGTGTATTGTTTTTTAATAGCATAGTTCCACAGTTATCTGTGGAACTTGCACAGATTACCAAGTCGCACATGAAGCTCTTTGTAAAGCACTGCACATTAATGGATATGGAAAGGGCTGTTGAGATATCACAAACAATTCACTGTGGATCCTGATGTGTAAATTCTTATAGAACATATTATGCCACAGATCCACCCACAATAGATTTCATAAAAAGCTTCTGAGTGTTGACTTCACATTAACAAGACAGTAACTTAGCATTATTTAGTGTGGGCGCTGCTTCAGTTTAATATTCCTTCATTGCACAGGTTCATTGTGCCACTAAAAGATATCTTAACTTCTCAAATATTTCGAAGTTTCTTTAGTTTTGTTTTTTAATTAGCCTAACTTTTTCTTTCTGTTTTCTTTCATTTATCAGCAACTTTTTGTGCCAGGGAGATCGCTTTCTCTGATAAAAAGCTTGTGGAGAAGCAGCAAGATGAAATCTTCAGCTTTTGAAAGCTACGATGCACTTCACTTCTTCACTGAAAACGTAACAGAATTTCGTCTCATAAGCATCAGGCAGCTAAGACATATGTTTCTCTGCCCCGACGCAGTAGTCTAGTGGTTAAGGTACTCGGCTGCTGACCCACAGGTCGCGGGATCGAATCCCGGCTACGGCGGCTGCATTTCCAATGGAGGCGGAAATGCTGTAGGCTAGTGTGCTCAGATTTGGGTGCACGTTAGAGAACCCCAGGTGGTCAAAATTTCCGGAGCCCTTCACTACGGCGTCTCTCATAATCATATCATGCTTTTGGGACGTTGAACTCCACATATCAATCAATCGACATATGTTTCTCTAAGAAACACCGACATAGTATAAAAGATACAGTTCACTCAAAATGAACCTGCTTCCACAAGCTCAGTGTGCCGTTTTCTTGCCTGATATCTTCAGACAACTTACCAGCATTCTAAAGTGTCTACATGACAAGCCTGATCATTTAGCAATCCTTACTTTGTTTTCTATATTCTTTATTACTTTTTTGCTGTATTGAGTGTAGCTATGAAAATTGTTGTACAAGATTCATTAACAACATTAAAAATAAAAGTTAGTAACACATCTTTAGCCTTGTAAATGTTAGGGATAGTACATTCCTAATGTTGTCCTGCAACACTTCCTATGTCTTCTTCCAGGCCAGAAATGGGATTAATTAGAAACAGCAGGCAAATACCAAAAGAACCGCAAAGGTCTCTTATTCTGACTGCAGTTCAGGTAAGCAAACAGTACATAATCCCTCGCATCCATGTAGTTCCTATATCATTTGAAGTTTATTTACTTTATTTATTTATTTACAGTACCTTGGGGGGCACAGATTATACTTGATGTATATATATATATAATCAGGTCTAACAGACAATAATGCTAAGAAATGTATAGGGGAAGTTTTTAGAACCAATGTAAATTAAATAAGAAGAAAGAAAAGTGGGTGAAAAAAATAACTTGCCGTAAGCAGGAACTTATTTTTTCACCCACTTTTCTTTCTTCTTATTCACTTTACATTGGTTCTAATCTAATAACTTGCCTGTACATTCCTTGGCATTATTGTCTGTTAGATCTCATTAATATTGTGTGAAAACACGGAAAAATGAGCCCTTATGTATACACCTCTTTTCTCTCTCTCTCTCTCTCTATATATATATATATATATATATATATATATATGAATTTTCAAAGAAAATACAATTCAACTCCTGAACATATAAGCGCAGTACATACTAGAAAAGTAAATTATAATGCAAAAGATAATTTTATAGTAACTATAAACCAGCAATAGTACAACAAAAAAGAAAAAGAAAACTGACAAATGAGTTTACTGCAAACAAATGCACAGAAGGCAAAAAAAATTGGCCCCGTTTCTGTATCTAATCTGGAAATGTCGTCGAAAGACGATAGTCTTGTGTGTGGAGAGAGTGAACAAAACATTTATTTGATGTTCTGCGCAAGAAAATCGGTGAATTGTATTCCGGAGGCGCTGCGTTAGAGTGCCTCGAGCGTGCAGCAGAGGCGAACGAGCACATCAAGTCACGTCACACGTGAGACATCAGCGGCATCTGGCAGTTTCTTTTGGAAAACAAAGAGCGTGGCCGTGTGCGCCCGTCTCAGAAATGATAAGGTATAGAACACGAGGCGACGGGTAGGTGCCACGACCATCTCGTCTTAGCAAAGCATTGGAAACTCTTCTCGTTCTGTGCAAGCGTTGCATGGTAAGCGCAGTGTGATAAGCACTACGGTCCTTAAAATTACTTATGTATGCGTTTTCTAGTAAAAGATGCATATGCAGAATATATGCGTGTTGTTATGGTGCCCCAGACATGCGCAATAATTGCTTTTCAATTGACAAATGTACAAGCATGTACGCTCAACCTTGAGCAACATTGGTGGTCGCTGCGGATGGCGTCGGCCGTTTCAAGTACCCGATGCCTGTAAGAGTGGACAAACCGACAAATGTACAGACACACAGACGGACAGACAGACAGACCAAAATTTTTGCGTTGAAGGTCCCTGAGAAAGACCATCGTCTTTAAAAAGGCAGAGAAAGGAGGGAAAGAAACTATTTCTAACAGCCCTATAGACACAGATGATTATGAAAATGCAATACAGCAGTTTTCGGTGCGCAAATTTTTTTTAAGAGTATGGCAGAACTTTGCGTGCTCCTGCTCTGATGCAAGATCATCTGACAAATCATTCCACAAATGAATAGCTTGTGAAAGAGCCGATTGGTTGAAAGCATTAGTATTACGTTACATGGTGTGATAAACTAAAGCTGTTATGAAGTCGGCTCAAAGTTCAATGAGCTAGAGTTAGCTGAACCGATGGCATCATGCTGGCGTGAACCAATTTATTGAGTAGTGATAAAAGTGAAATGTCACTAGCAATTAACAGCTTTGCTTCATCGGTAGCTCCTTATAATTATAGCATGAGAAGAATCGCCAGAGAGACAGGCTTTTTGTATGGCAATTTGGAACACACATTGAAATTTCACATGAAATTTTTCCTTAATTTTTCCACCGGTAACACACATCCACCAAAGGGAGGCAATTTTGTTATGATTGTTGTGCCATAACAGTGTTGTATACTATTTTAGAATCGTGCTGTAGTTATTGTTGATTGACCAAATTTTTTCTGTTGTTGTGACTGGGGTATCTAAAGCAAAAAATGTTATTCTTTCATTACTGCTGCATATGCATGTATTGGTGGCAACTATGTCACTGGCTATAGCTGATACATTATTATACAGCCGTGATTACTGTTCATCTCAAGTGGCCTTCTTGTTTAGAATTGACCAGAGGAGGATTACTTGTGTGTTACAAGAAAGATTTCAGATGACTAAATTCCAGGACAGGAAGGTAATAAAGTGTTTCTGTTAATAAGTTTGTTTAAAAATAAGAAGTCGTAATCAAGATCATTAATATTCACTATAATGCTCTGAAACATACCATTGTACTTACCAAAGCCACATCACTATAGGTTCGAGTGCTCTGGTTAAAGTGCAAGGAAAAGGAAGAAGAGACATTATTTATATGCCAGCCAATGGTAGAATTGTTGGAAAGGGACAGTATCCCCAGTTTAGGATGTTGTTTCCCAGAGTCGATAACGTTGTCCTGTTCACTAGACAGTGTACAAGATCAATAAATATTCAAAAGTAATGGTAGCACAAATTATCTATTACTAGTTCATGCTCAGTTTTTTGTTATTATCATCATCATCATTGTATATATTGAAATGTTGGTATTGCAGTGAATACGTCAGCAAGGGGGGGGAGGGGGGCATTAAATAAAGTTAAAACTTATTTTGGGTGAACTTGGGCACAGCAAAGCATATAACGCTCACAGTACACTGATAGTGGCGAGCACAGTCATCAATTGTCGAATGTCCGGCCTGGTGACCTAACACATTCGCTATTAATATACGTACACGGTAAAGTTCTGTGCAATCTTCAGAATACTCTACTGTTAGTGTCATGCACATAGTCTCATTCTAGTAACCTAAAACATTCTAAAATGTTCCGATAGATGGATGCTGGCTTTTGCCAAGCAGTAACATGTGTGACTGTTTTTGGCTGTGAAAATCGGTCAGACAGATAAACACTGGTAAATTAATAAAAGTGTAAATGTTATAATTTTGTATTTACTACAAGATGAACATCTCTCCAAGCAATCTCAAGTTGCTCATTTTATGCCCGTAAGTTTCTTAATATCACCATAAAACGTAATTCTATAACTTCTTTAGTTATGCTTTTCTACCCTGGGCACCACTTCTCTTCATTTAATGGTTCAGAAGTTGCCGGCCCATTTGCTCTCTGAC
The DNA here is from genome assembly GCA_013436015.1 of Rhipicephalus annulatus. Classification (NCBI taxonomy): domain Eukaryota; kingdom Metazoa; phylum Arthropoda; class Arachnida; order Ixodida; family Ixodidae; genus Rhipicephalus; species Rhipicephalus annulatus. The sequence continues at coordinate 139,533 of WOVY01011726.1, forward strand.
CTATACTGTGTTCCTTATTTTTGCTACAGTGATTCTTTTGTTACATGTCTTATTGTGCAGTTCTTAGCTTGCTTCTTCTCAAATTATTTGTTAGGTTTAATATTTTATGCTCATTGGTCACTCCTGGTTCATTACAGTAATTTTATGCCTTTTATTTACAAGAACAAGATTGGTAAATGAATTTTAATTTGGAAGAACCTGCAAATGAACTTGATCATGCGTTAAGTGCTGCGCCAATGGGAACGACAAACGAAAGGGAAGGAGTAAACACGACTAGTGCTGTTTTACAAAAGGCTGGTCACGTTTTTTTTTCTAGAGACATCATCTCTTGCAAGTGTTCGATAATAAAATTCAATGTCACTCAAGTCGGTCGACTGGCTGCTGGCACATGACTCCTCTTTCTTTCTAATATGGAAGGCTTCAACATATCTCTGGCTACCTGCTGTCTGTGATGTGTTAGCATCATTGTGTCTTCAAAATGGTGGAAGCGACCACACTTGTGGCAATGGTCTGCGAGGGTAGATGGTCGATCTTCAGTTAGTGTGCATGTATGCTCTTTTAATCTATGCATTTGTCGCTCTGCCCAGTGTAGGTTTTGCAGCTAGACAGTGGTATTTGGTACACAGTTTCCACCTCATACTCCACAAACTTGTTTATATGCTTCACCCTGCGTCCTGCATTCCATGCACAAGTTTCCTTCTTCCGATTTATTCGTCGTTCCTGTGCACACTGCACTTTATGCATGATGAATATGTACCAACTGGCTCAAAGTGCCATTTTATTGCAATGTGCACTTGAGCCTAAGTTTAACTGTAACATTTCTAATGACCCATGTTTCTTGTGACCTAAACATACCCTTGAATGCCCTGCAGAGGCTGAATGTTTAAAAAATATTTTTCTAGTGGCAGCAAATGCAGCACAATTTGAAATTTTTTAAAAAAATAACTAGCCATGCAGTTTTTATATCGTGTACTGTGTGCAACTTTGAGTCTGGAGGCTGATTTGTTTAAACTGATTGATTGTTGATGACTGCCGAAGTGACAGCGTGTTGTCCTTGCTATTTTATGGAGTACTGTTTACTTGGTTCTTTTATGATGTTATAATAAGCTAGTACATTAATTACAGCCACAGTTCTTTCTAATAGCCATAACGAATCCTCCAAACTAGATGTTTCCTTTTCTTTAAGGTTGTTTTGATTTGGATCGAATTCTCCAAACTAGATGTTTCTTTTTCTTTCAGGTTGTGTTGATTTGGGTGGCCATTGCAATAGTAAGAAGCACTGCAGACAGCATTGAGCGCAAAGAGGGGTTGCCATTATTCAACCAAATATTGTCATGGCTTCTGCTGGGTACGTGAATAATTTTACAGCTATGTAGACATATGTTACATTAAAAACAGGTGTAATGATAAACAGGTGAAAAAAAACTACGTAAATGAACCATGTGCATGGACTGTGTATGCTTAGCTGCTTCTTGTGATTCTTTGGGCAAAAGCATGGAGTGGTGTGCTGTGGACATGAAGGGTGGTCTGAGTGGCCTAGAATATATCCGATAAGGTAAAAGATAAGGCTAGTGATTATGTGCTGTAGATTGTGTTCCTATAGGGCTTTTCACCAGGTGCAGGCATTGCAAATAAACAAGCGTCACTCATAAATGTGTCAGTGGCAATCTCGTCTGCAACCTGCACTGCTCAGAAACAGTAAAATTTACAAAGGGTCAGGCACCCTTTCTAGCAAAAGTGTTGAAAGAGTAGCTGAATACTTACATAATAGACGCTCTACAGATTGTGTCTAACTGTAGTATGTCTTCATTCAATGTGAAGCCCACAATGCATGGATTGCAAAACATAATAATAATAATGAAAGATCAGGGCTTCTCAACACTGATCTTGTAGAGCAATAAATAGCATGAAAGTCGCTTTGCTCGCAGTAGTCGCGTGTTTTGTTACATTAGTGTTTTATTGTGTTTCACCAGGTCGGATGCTAACCTTCGTATAACATTTCAATTAGTTGTTATTGCATTCATCCTGTCACCCTTACAGCAGAACTGTGACTTTTTGTTACCATCGATTTTATAAGTAGTCATGACATATGGCACAGAATCAGCCACTGAGCTAAAAGTGATTTACAGCAGAAAATCGCTTATTTCTACTAAAGTAGCAAGTAGTGAAATAGAGCAGAGAGAATAGGAACTCGCCTGTCGCAGTCACTTTCATGATGAAGTCAGGCTTCCCTTTTTTTATATTATCCTTAAATTTCTACAGTTGGACCTCGGAGTGAAAATGTGCTAGTTAAACTGCCTGGCCACAGCTGGAGGAATACTCCGCTTCCTTTGCACAGCCATAAGTGAAGACTGGGTTAATGTTGAACGATGTCAGGGGCACATGCAAGCACGCTGCTTACAACTACATGAAGTTCGAGTTAGCATGTTATTCTGACGGCTTTGCTGCCTCCCGCAAACAAAGTCAAGTTACTGACGGGCAAACTGCCTGCCTAATGTTAATGGCACTTGTTTGCAGGAGTGCCCATGCACAGTTTTAATTAACGTTTTGTTGTAGGAATCAATTTTACGCACATGCACAGACAAATAATAAACATGTGCATAGCCTCATTCAAATGTCAGTCACTAATTCGGATATGGGTGCCTTTTGCAAGGTGCCCTTATAATGTCCTACGGTGGACTTCTGAAAAGTCTCTTTAACTCTTCTCACTGTTTAACTTAAGCTCTCCTTATGAGAAGCTGCCTTTGGGTGTAACTAAACGAGTGTTTGCAAATATGAAGGTAGTGCTTCTAAGTACTGGTACTTTGCAAGTGAATTTATACTGTGTGAGTGTGTGCAAAATGTTATAAACTGTGAATAAGGTCATACATATGAGTTGGTATACCAGTAAACACCTCTGCTCTTGCTTGAAAACTTGACTAATTCTTACTTCTGCTTGTTTATTTTGCAGTTATTTCCCCCATTTTATGCCTCTTCTCAACCACAAGTCTCTTGAACAGGCTGCAGAACCTAACATTGTCACTGCTGGTTCCATTTCTTCTGATGTGCATCTTGTATCTTTTTTTTTTCTTGATGTAATGTTAAGGCCATTTACATAGTGAATTCACAGCAGGCTTGCATTAAGATGAACTCAGTTAAAGTGAATTTACCCGTATAGATTGGTGAGCAAGAGTGTAGCATATGCATCATGGCTTAGCTGAGCCATATTTGTAGATATTATCAACTTTCTAAACTTTCCGACAGACATCTATAGTGTTACTGCAACTTTGCCATTAGCCCTGAGTTGCTCTTTTAAGTTTGTGTCAGCCAATTTGACAATGGTGCCATATTGTTTATTAGTCAAATGATGCAGGTAATTTTGTAAGACCTTTCACTAACTTCATTTTAGGTTATTGTTGGCAAAATGTGTTTACTATTCAGTGCTCATGGTGCAGCATTCTTTGACTTACGCACGTTTGTGTATGCATATGCATTCTTGTGATTGCTGTTGAATGGTTGTTATTATAAAAGCTTGATGCTTTGCATTGTATACATATTTATATTGAATGTAATGCACAACTATAAGCCTTAATTTTGCTTCAGCTACGAAAGCCTGTTCTTTATGGCATTATGCTTTGTGATGTTTCTCTGGATCTGCATTGAACACCAGCTTTCAGGCTCTACACTGAGGGTACGTTTATGTGCAACACTTCACTCCTCATGAACAGTAGGGGTCTGAAAAAACAACAACATAATTTTACTCCTTGCTCTCGCTCTTGCAGCTACAAGACATGACTTTTGAGTCTCTAGATGCTTCATCACAAACAAAGGTTGTAACATATCATATACGAATTGATGATATCCGAAAGGCCTACTTCTTTGTATCCTTTTGTGTAACATAGTAGATTGTGCACCCTTACTGCCACCCTTTGTGGAGGCATTGGCACCAATTTTGCGCAGTAGCATTTAGCAGTAAAATATTCTTTAAAGGGGTACTGACAAAAAATTTCGTGGCCTAGATAGTCTGCAGGACAGACTCCCGTGAACATGCATATATCATCTGCAAAATATCAACGGCAAACATAGCTTAGAAGGCATTTTAAATTAATTTTGAAGTTTGTGTGAGCAGTCAGCTCCCTCGCACTATTGACACGCTCAAAAGTGACCCTTAGTGACCCTCTCTACTTTCCTCACGTGACCACGCTGCAACAAGTTATGATCATGTCATAGCCGCCATTTTTCTTTTGCTGCCTTCAGACCAGCAGACTATTACTCAACAGCTGCTCGCAAGTCCTTGGCCGCAACGCACGTGTTCAAAGTTTTGTGTTTGGCGACATGGCTGTCCCGTTTTTTTCTTCGAAAAAACTTTTGATGTGGACCGTGGGGAATGAGGTTCCTGCTCTCTGTGCTGATGTCGTTGAAAGTTGCACCCGCTAGGTGGTAATACACTCAAACCTCGTTATAACGAAGTTCAAGGGGAGCCACAATTATTTCGTTATATACATTATTTCGTTATATTAATTACTGGTGGGCACTGCAGATGGGGTTAGCTATATTAATTACTGGTGAGCACTGCAGATGGGGTTGGCTGTTTGGTGCTGTTTGAGGTATCGGTAAGGGTGGACAGACAGACAGACCAAAATTTTTTCGTCGAAGGTCCCCAAGAAAAACTATCGTCATTAAAAAAAAAAAGGAAGTTGTCGTGGAAAGTCCTCCTTTCACAGTGCAGAGGGTAGCAGCCATGGTGTCAACGGAGACGCAGGCGTTGCCGTTGTCAGAGGGAAATCGCTTTGCACCGCAGCGCCGCTTCTCGATCATGTGGTCCGCTGAGCGCTTCCTCAATTGTCTCCGCTGGCTGTGTGAGGAGGACGGTTCTCTGGCCACGCGTGGCGTGGCTGTAAGGTCGGCGTGGGAGTTTTGAAAGAGTCGTGTCAAACGACCGTTAAACTCCACAGAAAACAATATATGTAACACACGCAGGCTGTTTTTTTTTTTTTTGATAGACTAATTTAGCTCACTATATCCATCTACCGGTCAATTTCACTTCATTACGACGAGGTTTAAAATGCATGGTTCTCAATGAAGCTGTGAAGGGAAGCTTCATTTACTTTCATTCATTATTTTGTTATACCCTGTTACGTTATAACGAGGTTTGAGTGTAGTTGCACCCAGTAGCTTGTCGTTTTTGAAATTAATACTGACGCTGGTCTGTAATGAAAAGCTCGTAATTGATTATCTGGGATGCGCTGCAGTAAACTATGTGTCGAGTTATGACTAACAGGCCCACAGGAACGCATTGCCGAAAAAAAAAAAATTCGAGGCCAAAATTTTTGTGTCAGTACACCTTTACATATTTGCTACAATTAAGTTTTTAAAATCATTTTTATTTGCATGAAACTAGTGTCGCTTACGTTGCTTTGATTTCATTGCTTTGATGCTTGTGTCTCTGTTAAATATACTGAGCTATCATACAGATTTTCTTTATGCTTGTTGCATTCTATGGCACTGGGAACATTGCCAGTCTGAACAGGTGAGTCCCTCTTGAAATTTTGAGAGGTTAATAAAATTATTATTTTTATGTATATCTAAGTGCCATGAACAAGGCATAAACTTAATATCAATGCTATTTGCTAACTGTCATAGCAAATATATTTCAGCCTAGCTGTATTCAGAGGTACATACATTGAAACATCAAATGCAGCTTTATTGAATATTAGTCGAGCACACCTTTAGATACGGGAAGATTGTTTACCGCTGTTCTCACGTGAACGTCTTTCGTTGCAGCTTTTCCATATCAAGCTTCTACTGTTTCATGACAGTATTTCGACCATTCACTATGGCTGCCATCCTGCTGATCAAGGTTCTGTCATCGTTTTTTCTCAGATAGTGAATCATCTGTTATGGTGCTGGTGGGGCTTTTGTAAAAAGCGCTTCACGTGTGTTTACAAAACTTCAAAACTTCAGCAATGCATTTCAGTTAGTTAAGGGGACTAGAACAATGAAACTTGAGCTGTTTATGGAAACTTTTGTGCCGATTTCAAGTATATAATTGGTTTTCTTGCAAGTTGCTTACTTTTAGCTCTGCGAAATGATAAAGTGAAAACCTTAACCCTTTTGCTACCCCCCCTCTTTTCATCCCTGAACTTTCATAATTTTTTACCATTCATAGTTGATAATGTTTGAAATAAATTGTAGAATACAAATAACTAATTAGTAAGCACATACAAAATACATTATAGGCATGAAAAATAATAGACGTAAAAAAGACCATACTTCACCTATCCTAGTAAAGGTTTACATGCATTTTTCTAATATAAAATAAAATAATAAAATTTAAACTAGATAATTGTATTTGTCATACTTTGGAAAAATTTTGGGCAAAATTTCATGCGATCTGAGCACTACACGTGCCCGAAAACGTAGAGGCACATTGAAAAAAGTGGCAAAATTTTTGTTTTGAGAAGAGTTTTAAAAGTAAAATTAAGTTTTTATTTATGAAAGATGTCTAGAAATACGATGAAATTTTCATATCAAAAACAACAATCCTTCTTGTAGTGGCCACTGCCACTAAAATACGCCAGCACCATAAGTTTGTCTTTCTCGGATTTTTCGAGCCGACTCCTCACAGACATTTCACTCACAGACAGGGCCATGAAACGCTTGTCAAACTTCTTCCATTTCATCTGGCAGAGCTTTGTGCTGACTGCAAGCTAGGAAGAAGTACGACAGGACTGCGAAATCTAAACTAAGTCTAGTGTCGAGGGACACAACATTGCCGATGTCATTTTGCGGCCACGTTTGTGCCACATCCCGTAGTACATAATGGCAATGTCATCCCCGCTAAGCTTCGTCACTGTGAGCTCCTTTGACCTTGCAAGACTGGCACTGACATCATCCATTTGCCACATCACGAACTTTCCGGCTGATGGCTGTGCATGTCTTTTGATGCATTGGCTTTTGCAAGCCAACAACTGCCGCAAATTGGACCCGCTGCTCGTAGCCTATTCCTACAGAGTGCGTCGCTACAACTGCTTTCACGCGCGAGCAATGCCTCTTTTCATTCATAATGGAGATAAATACAAGAGAAAAGCATTGTTCAGCTGTGCTGCTCGACAAGACATGGACCCTGCAAGTAGGCTTCACAGCACATACAGGCACGCAGCGGCCAATGATGTTCCCCAATCCGTACCACGTGATAAGCCAATCGTGGCACTCGAAAAACGTGCAAGAGCATGCTTTTTTTTATAATTTATCGTGCTGAATCAGTGAGGAAAACTGATGTTATTTGAAGAGTGAGACTCGACTCTTCGCCTCATGTGATCGACAATGGCGAGCAGCGGGGCATTATCGGCGGCAAGGTGCTTGAAGACTGCACACTTTGGGCTTTTTAACAGGCACTTTGTGCTCTTTAGACGCAATTTTAAAGCATTTCCAGTTAAGCCTGGACATGTATTTTTTTTTTTTTCAGAACAGTAGAGGCACTAATCTTATCAAAACAGGCAAAAAAAACTGGTAATTTTGAAAAAAACTCGTTTTTTGACTCGCATCTCCCCTTAAAGGGGGCGGTGGCACTACACTTCAAGGCTATAACAAGCCTGTTGTGGGTTTTCTTTGTATGCAAGGACACTCCAAACAAAGGTTTGGATACAGCAAACATTTAGAATATATTTTAATTCACTTTCTGAAATACAAAAAGATGCGTACCATAAAGGAACAAAAAATTTAAGAGAGAACAGAAATAAGTTTTTGTTCATTGATGGTACTTATCTTTTCATATTTCAGTAAGCTTGTACCAACTAGCCCAACAGAAAGTTTTATTAAGTTTAATTCACTTTTAAACTGTACCTAAATGCTCATTCTCCCGATTAAAACCCATCACTAGTGCGTCCAGTACTGATGTAGCTGAATAAGAAGGGCAACAAAAGTTGTAGTGACATCACACCAGATATGTAGAGATGTGAGTGGCCTCCAGACTTCTGCCATCTTTGGGACGTACGTACCAGCAAAGCATAGCAACTGTCGGCACGTTTCTTTTGCTGTTGCTTGTGTGTCACGTGCGGGCGAGAGCCGACAATACTCGGCATGTGCATCAAAGTCTTGTGGGGTCACGTAACCAAGCCACCTACACTGCTACGTCAGTGCCCCACTCGGCGCCCGAAAACTGAAGTCGAAATGCACGAGCCACAAATTTGGTGGCACCACACTTTTAAGGAAAATCTAATTTGTACTGAACTTTAAATGGCACGACATTTTCGCAAAGTAACACACATACAATGAAGCACTGTGTGGCACTCGCTGACAGTTTTTACTCTATTATATATTCAAGAGGCGACAACCAAAGGGTTTCCTAAAATTAACTAGAAAGTACTCTGGTACTTCAATCGTTCAGTCACCATAGAAATGGGGGATAGTATACACACATTTGCCTGGTCTTCATGCTTGCAGCTTCAGGTACACTTGCGGCTTTGTTTATTGTTGTGTTTTGGTTTTGTGTCAAGTAAAAGAATGGACCATTGTAAACTACTTCGTGAGCTGATTTCAATTAGTGAGCATAAAAAAGCCAAAATGGTGAAGCGTAACTGCTAAACCTTTGCTGAACTTTGTTTTGCGGCAAAGTGAATTCAGGCCACGCTGAGGCTAATGGAGCTGAAAACAAGAAAATTAGATTTGTGTAGTACCCAGCATTCCCATACTCACTGAAGTGCCTTGCGTCGCAGCTCTCATAAACACTAGAACCAGAGTTCTCTCTAGTGCATTTGTTACTGAGGAGGATACTGGGAGTACTGAGGGAGTGTATTTGTAAGAAACTCTATCGGGACCATAGCCTGGGCCACAGAGGCCACTGAGGCTGAAAACGGTTTTGCAAATTACATGATTGATAGAAATCAGTGCAACAATGTGCAAATATTCAGTGACGAGTTTTCAATTCACTGGCCGCATCAGGTGGGATTAGATTACTTTTAATGTGTGTGTACTTGTTTTTTAAGCAACTCTGCAATACTTGTTTTTTTCAAAAGTTTATTTACAAAACAGAAGAGTAAATCTTTAGCCTGATTGCTGCTCTTTGTATAGACATTGCCGCAGATTGTCAACAGTGGTATTTAGTAGTAATCTTTAAATATTTTCCGCTATAAAGCATTTAGAATCAGTTTCATGTGTATGGAGCAAGTGCGAAAGCTCAGTTAAGTCGATGATATCCTATGTCTTCAGCTGCAGGATTGCACATGTAGTATATGCGAACACACCATGTCTTGTGAGCCTCAAATTTTCATTGTCACATGCTACAAGAGACTTATACAATAAATGTGCTTGCAACTCATTTACCAATCCTTTGTTGTCGAGAATTCTGTCATGTCTATTCATGCTTCATTTAATTATTCTTTTACTGGGCGTTTTTCTCAAGTGCAACAAATTCAATTTCTGAGTGACCCATTTGTAGGCATTGAATCCAAATGCTAGTTATTGTAAATATGTTGCTGAACGTCAACAAAAAATTAATTTTAAAATAATTTAGTATATAACCTTAGCTAAGAAGTGTATTAATTCAAATAATTTGGGTTCCCTAGACAACATTACCTCCTTGTTACTGTCATTCTCAAGACATTTCATGACCACCATGTCATAATTATTGCACCTCGATTAAAGACTACGAGTAATGCCCCTAATGTTTTCCTTGGCTCATTATCTGCTTGCTGATGACTGTTAGATTTCGTTATCTATTTTATTGTAGCTTCATTTGACTATCTGTTTCAGTTCCTTAGTTTTTTCAACTTACCACTTCATGTGTAACAATGCAAGTAAGAAGCATAGGATCTCATAACCAATATATGTTCATTACAGTGTTGCCCAGCATCCTTGAGTCTATTTTACATTGCATAACGACAGTGTTAAAGGGACCCTGCAATACCTTTCTAAGTGGGCATTAAAATAATTTAGTAAAGGAGCTTAATGCTTTACAAGTTCACCGCCACAAACATTTTTAGAATTCGTCCAATACGAGCGTAGTTACATAGATGTGTTGCTCACTACAACTGCTTTCTATCATCTCTCGCTCTTGTCCTGATGAAAGCACCAGAAGCTAAGCAGGGAGGTATCGCAGGGGGAATAAAATACGTCATGCACGCCTTTTGACCTTGAGAAGTTTTTCTTTTTTTTTTCCCTTCAAAAGCATGCATCTTGAGTGCGATTGCCCGTAGATATGTGGACAGGTCGCGTCCTTCTGCGGCGGCCCCAGTAACTCCTGAGCACTTGATGCTCAAGTCAGCAAATGGCGGGTTGCTGGCCTGTGATGAAGTGATTTTTCAGTACCATAAAATGCAGAGCAAATGCCCCCCTCCCCCTTACGGTGAAGGATAATCCGATCATATTTGGTGGGGGGATGCCTGCTCGGTCCGGGACTGAAATTCACGATTGCAGCGGGAGAGTTGTTGAAAATAAAAAATACCCATGCATGTTTCTAACAAAGTGCTTTATTTATTTACTGTTTTTATCCCCCCTCCTTCTCCATCATTGAAACTCATCAAATGACTCCTCAAAGTTGGGCACAAAAGTTAAGCCACACACTCGGCCTGCAGAGACCTGCAGTCTTCTGGTGGTACATTGCCGATACCAGACAGCCTGGCAAGCAGCACACCATCTTCCAAATCATCTAGTGCATTAGATATGCCTCACCTTGTGAACGATCGAGTCACTGTTTCTACCAAAACGGCTGCGCAAGCCTGAAATACCAAGCACATGACATCTTGCCAAAACAGTTTTCGAATGTTGCCCTCAGGTATTGGCTCGTTGGGGAGGGGGTGCTTATTTCAGATCTCCCAAAATAGAGAGTGGGGCACTTGCTCGGCGTTTTACGGTATGTAGCATCATTTGTCAAGAGAAGAGAAAGGGATTTTTAGCCGAGTTTGAGAATTTATTGTAATTTCCAAGCCGCGTGCTGTGCTATGATATTTGGCTACCATGTTCTCATAAGCCATGACTACCTATCATCAGCGTCTCCTGACTATGCTTAAAAAGTGTTGCAGGGCCCTTTAAGTGCTCCTCAAAATATTTTTATTAGTTGCCATCCAAGTGTAAAGAGCAGGCTGAAAACTTTACTATATTTATAAGGTTGCCACAGGGACACGGACATGGTGATGCTGGGGAACACTGTGCCAAAAATGTTGAAAATATGTTTCTTATGATGGGTACTTTAGATCACTGATCATAACATACGGCAAAATAGGTCACAATGATATAACGGATAAGGTTGGTTTCATACAGCTTTAAAGTGTAATTGCAAGTTGCCAAGATTGTCGTACATTAATATTGTAAAACATTGGATTTGCGTTTAGTGAGCATGAAAACCACAAATGCTCAGAAAAGTCTAGATAGGTGTGCTATACTCACTTAGCATTGTTACGTGTGAGAGAAATATGATCAGTTAAGTATACTCAGTATAGTATTTTTGTTTCATTGGTTTACCAATATAATGCCTTCCAGTGAGTAAAGGAAGGTCAGGATGTCATTCAATTTCACTGATATGCTTACTAAATCACACTGCTATTCTTAGATTACAATTGCGGACTATAGACAGGAAACCTCAAATTGTGCTGTCCAAGAGGTCTTTTACTTCACATGAGTACTGTGAAGTTTTATTTTAGTCCTTTCTGAAAACGTTGAAAATGGTGACAGTACAATTGAACCCCTTTATAAGAGACATGCACTGGGCTGCAATTCTTGTCTTTTATATGAGGTGTCGTTTACAAGCAGGGTATCATGTATGTGTTTTCTTATTCACACCGGCTTCAATGCAGGCACTCGGGTGTCTCTTAGATTGGTAGCTCTTATAAATGGGTTCGAATGTGTTTCATTGTTGACACTGTTCCTATTTCTTCAACAGCTTTCAAATCAGTCTTTTTCCTTTTGTGCAGGTTTTAATCCCGTTACTCATAGTGAGCTGTGCATTTCGAGCCCTTCTACAGTCAATTAAGGTATCGAACACGGCCCTCTTCCTCCTAGTCGTTGTCTTGTCAGACTTCACTGCATTGGTAAGCACTGCTAGCATACTGTTGGCTTTTTTTCTTTGCAAACAATATTGTCTGTCAGTTTGTTTAATTAAAGGGGTCATAAACAACCCCTCAGGCTTCTGAACAGCTCAGCCGAACCTTTCAGTCATGTGTGGCAAGGTGCGTTTATTTCATTTCATTTCATTTATTGGTACCCTCAGGACCGGGAGGTATTACAGAGGGGAGTGGTATTAGCACAAAAAAAAGAAAAAAAAAGAATACAGAAATGCAGCAGTGGATATACAGTTATTACATTGGTGCGGCTCCTACTCATACAGTCTTGGCTAATGGCGTTTTTAAACAATTCATGATCTTGGATAGTTGCTATTGATGCGGGAAGGTGATTCCATTCGATGCTCGTGCGTGGTAGGAATGATGTGTGGCAGCCATTTGTTCTGCATAATGGAACTCCGACCTTGGGACGATGATCTAGACGAGGTGATACATAATCTGGTAGTGAAATAAGTTCATTATGTAATTGGGGATGGTGATATATTTTGTGAAAAAGACACAAATGAAGAAACTGACGGCGAGATGCTAAAGATGGTAGGTTCAAGCTAGATTTCATTGCCGATATACTTGCGGTGCGGTTATAGTTGGAAAGAATAAAGCGGGTAGAATTATTTTGAACCATTTCGACTGAGTGTATTAGATTGGCAGATACAGGATCCCAAACCGAGGCAGCATATTCTAATTTAGGGCGAATCAATGTTTTGTAGAGGGTGAGTTTTAAGGAAGAAGGAGCTTTAGCAAAGTTGCGACGTAGGTACCCAAGCATTCTGTTTGCTTTTGCAATTATGTGTTCAGTGTGGATTGCCCAATTTAAAGTGCTGGTTATATGTAAGCGTAGATATTTATATCTAGAAACGGTATCCAATGCAAGATCATTGAGAGAGTAGGTAGGAGGTGAATTAGTTGTTCTAGACACTCTCATAACCTTGCACTTGTTGACGTTGAGTTGCATTAACCATTTTTGACACCAAATTGAGACAGCAGTAAGGTCAGTTTGAAGAGCAGTTACGTCGGCATCGGAGCTTAATTCACGGAATATTACACAGTCATCAGCAAATAGGTGCACATAAGAGGAAAGACACGCAGGTAAGTCGTTAACATAAATAAGAAAAAGAAGAGGACCAACCACTGACCCTTGCGGTACTCCAGATTGAACAGCGGTGTGGCGGCTATTCACCCCGTTAGCAGCAACATACTGAGAACGATGGTTAAGAAAGAATTCAATCCAAGTTAGTAATTTCCTGTCAAGGTTTAATTTAAGTAATTTGTGCATTAATAAACTGTGGGAAACCTTGTTGAACGCTTTAGAAAAATCCAAACATATGCAGTCGGCCTGAGAAGAGTGATCCAGTATAACGTTCAGTTTATGTGTGAAAGATGCCAGTTGGGTCTCGCAAGAGTATGTTTTTCGAAAGCCATGTTGTGCTAGGGTAAAGAATGAATTAGATTCGAGGAATTTTACAAGGTTCGAAAATAAGATGTGTTCTAATATTTTGCACGGTATACTGGTAAGTGATATAGGTCGGTAATTAAGTGGGGAATGGCGGTTACCAGCTTTGTGAAATGGAATCACCTTCCCGATCTTCCATTCAGCGCGCAGGCAACCTTGGTCGAGTGACTGCTGAAAGATCATTGTTAGTATGACCGATGAAGAAGCACATGTACTCTTTAAGAATTTCGGGTCAATTTGGTCACAACCAGGAGCGGAAGACAATCTTAAGGACCTAATTATCGCTTCAACACCACTGCAATCAATACATATTGGAGGCATAGCGGAATGGGGAAAGGGTTCTGCGTTAGGTTAAACATCATTTGCATCAACGGAAAAGTGAGAGGAAAAAACATTGTTTAGAACGTTCGCACATATGTCAAAAATCTTCTAGGGTGATCGCGTCGTCGGGTTTAGGGTTTATTGTGCGCCAGAATTTTTTAATATCGTTCGTTAGCATGGATGGTAACACGTTTTGTAAGTAATAACTTTTGGCCTTTTTTAGTGCTGTTACATGATTTTTAGACGCGAGCTTGTAGGCATTCCAGCATTCTTCATTCCCGCATTTCTTGGCAGACTTGTATAATCGCTTTTTTTGTTCGATAGGCGCTTTAGGTGTGCGTTAAACCATGGGGATTCTCGGGTCATTGTTATTGCGTGAACAGGAATGTGTTTGTTTGCCAAGTTGGCAACAGCAGCTGAATACATGTCCCAATTTTCTTGCACACTGCGTTCGTGAAAGTTTTCCAAAAAAGTACTAAGAAATGAACCAAGTTCACTGTTAATGGCTTCAATGTTTGCTTTTGAATAGTTTTTAATCATTTTTATTTTTTTAGGCTTCTTGGGACGCTGAATATTTAGCTGGAATGATATTAATGAATGATCACTTAAGCCAGGTGACAGTGTAATATCCGAGACAAGCTCTGGCCTCGACGTTAGTACGAGATCTAGGGTGTTCGAAGCAAATCGTGTTGGCTGAGTAATAAGTTGGGTGGGGGAAAAGACAGTGCATAAGTCTAGAGACTCTTAGCTAATAGTCGAGTAAGGCTGCATAATCGGTGTATCTGAAGTCCATGATATGTTCGGCAGGTTAAAATCGCCAAGCAAAAACAGGGGTAAATCGGGATATCTTGATGAGACCAGATTAATTACGTCATGTAGTTCATTCGCGAAGTTGCCGGAAAAATTTGGTGGCCTGTAACAAACGCCGATAATGATTTTTTGAAAACTAAGTTTGGTTAGTGCCCATGTGATCTCTAACTCGCTGTTAGTATAAATGCACTGGGAAGGAAAATCTTTGGTAATTGCCAAGAAGACGCCACCACCTTTACGGGCAGTGCGGTCGCATCGGAAAATAGAAAATTTATCCGCGCGCAGAAAAAGTTCGTGGTCGTGAATTTTTGTGTGTAGCCAGGTTTCTGTGAGAGCAAGTATATCAGCGTTACAAGTATGTATAGCAGAAGTTATTTGGTCACGCTTGTTGATAACGCTTCGAATGTTAGTGAAGAGGATTGTGACGTGTGATAGTGGATGACCACTTCCCCTCGCGTTTACCTATGTAGCAGCGCGTGACGTTGCTGTGGCCCGATTGTTAGCAGTGGCGTGGTGTGGCACATGTTCCTTGATACCTGCTCATGGCGATGCTGTTCCCTGATCGTTAGCAGTGACGTAGTGTAGCGCAAGCTCCTTAACGCTATCTGTTGCCGAGTTGTAGACGAATTGTGTTTTGTTAATCGTAAGTTTGTTGTAGCGTACTTTATATGCGGGGGTGTTAGGCTGGCTTTTTGCGAATTCAAGTAGCTTTCTACGAGCGTATCGGGTAGCTGGGCAAAAGTCTTCGCTAATTGTGATGTTCTTTTCTTTTAACTTCTTGCAGGCAGCGAGTACGGAGTCTTTCAATATGTAGCTTGAGAACTTGACGATGATAGGGCGGCACTTATTCGGACGGTATGCTCTCAACGGATGAGCTCGCTCAATGGCGTTTTGCGGGAGAGGGTCAACTACACCGCTGAGTGCCCCAACTATACTGGTTTCGGATTGCTCCCAGCTTTCGTGAGCGTCCGAAATGCCGTAAAAGAGTAGGTTTTCACGCCGCGACCTATCCTCTAGCTTGTCTAATCGCGACTGCAGAGTGTCCTGCTGTCCGGTTAGGAAATCAATCGATTCTTGCATGCTGGCCATTCTTTCCTCGTTCAGATCGAGTGCCCTGGTTTTCTCTTCTAGTTCATCAAGTCATTTCTGTATATTGCCAATTTTGGTCTCGATTTGCACTTGGCCTGCTTTAATTGATTTTATGTCAGTAGCTAATTTAGTCTGGCTTTCGGCGGATTGCACAGAACGGGACTGAAGGTCTTTGAGTAGCTGAAAAATCACGTTCATTTGCTGTGATGGTTCTTCTGGTAAAGTTTCTACTTCTAGTGCGGTTACAGAGCGAGTTGTTGGCCCTGGGTTTAACTCTACATCACCCGAGCATAGCAACAAAAAAACCATCGAAAAACATTCATCAGCAATTTCACAAAGCACTTGTGGGCACGGGAACAGGAGCAGGCAGCGATTATCGCTTTTTTTTAGAAAAGTGAGGTACACACCTGAGAAACGCAAAAGTACGGCATGTTAGCCTCTCTGCAGGCGCTGCTCCTGTGCCCACTGAAAGCTTGCTCCAGATGATGGCTGTATATGTAGTCGCAGGGGTCCGATAAGGTCAGCAAATGAGGTGACGTGGTTGCGCAGAAGACGGCAGTCTGCACGCTGGGCATCTCGATGAAGGCAAGGTTTGTGGCTTTATGCTGATTGCTGAACTAGTCGAAATCAGTCACTGTGTCCGAGGAATTCGCAGCGTAAAAGGGGGGCGACGACCAAATCAGCAAAGCCAGCAGTGCCTGAGAAACGCAAAAGTACGGCATGTTAGCCCCTCTGCAGGCACTGCTCCCGTGCCTACTGAAAGCTTGCTCCAGATGATGGCTGTATATGTAGTCGCAGGGGTCCGATAAGGTCAGCAAATGAGGTGACGTGGTTGCGCAGAAGACGGCAGTCTGCACGCTGGGCATCTCGGTGAAGGCAAGGTTCGTGGATTTATGCTGATTGGTGAACTGGTCGAAATCAGTCACTGTGTCTGAGGAATTCGCAGCGTAGAAGCGGGGCGACGACCAAATCAGCAAAGCCAGCAGTGCCTGAGAAACACAAAAGTACGGCATGTTAGCCTCTCTGCAGGCGCTGCTCCCGTGCCCACTCCGTGCCCATAAGTAGAATGTGAAGTTTCAACTTTTTCTAGCAGACTCTCTTCAGTGGGCGGGGTGGGGCATCTACCCTATTTTGTAATACAGCATATTGCTGCCATTCGCCGATTTTCTACATAAACCGAGAGCGCTGTTTAGATTAAATGTGCTCACCATGAGGTGCCACTTGCCAGCGCCATGGTCAATGGTCTGTTAACATTACACAGTGAGCCACACTTGCGCTATTACGAATGGCAACAGAAAAGAGTGATTACATTTCATCAGGCATGCTCAAGGTTAGGATGCATGCTGATATGTCTTCTTTTTCCTTAGACATTCCTCTCCATGTAGCTTCCAGCATGTTCCTCGGAATGAGAGGGGAAATAAAGCGCTTAAAGTGTGCAACGAATTCTTCTAACTCCCCTCATTCTTGATGAGTTCGAGAACTTTTTGCAGCAGTTGGCTCATGGAGCACTAACTCACTAACCTCATTACTGCTTTCATTAGATGGTTACTTAAAAAGGGGTCCAGGACCCCTTTTAAATGTTTTTGGCACCAACCATTTTGGGTGTAATATAGTTTTTTTTTCATCTGCATACCTTGTTGCCTTGCTTTGAGCAAATGATAAAGAACACTAATATCACTCTTTAGAAATTATAGTGGCTAAGCACAGCTGGCAAGCGCAAAAGTGGCCCCATGGCACTAAATTCTGAAGCTGAAATGTGTCTCTGGCGAATACTAAATATGCTCATATCATTGCATAACAAAAAAATTGTTGAATTAACATGAATTAAGTGTTCCAGCCCATATTGTGTATGATAGTGCATTTGTTATCCCATGAATTACTAGCATGGAATGATATTCTAAGAATTTTACATTATATACACATGCACACACATCTGCATGGCATTCATGCTTCTCGCCATAGCATGCCATTGCATAAATTTATTTGTATCTTTTTCCAGCACTTCTTTTTTTTCATCAAAGACAGTGGCAGTTGGCTTGACATTGGAATGTCCATCAGCCATTATTTGCTTGCCATGGGAATGATCATCTTCACAGCAGTGTTCCATGGCCTCGCCTGGTTCATGACCACATTCTCACTTGAGTGCTCTGGACATGAGTTGAAACGCCATCTTTTGTGACATATTCCAAGCTTAGTATTTTACAAACACTTTAGCACTGTCACGTATGGCCAAGAAGTTTGAAGGTGCCACCTCATATTCCTTAAACCAGCCGTATCCGTGCTCTGTTGTGTGTTGTATTTATTAGTGAAATCTAAACTTTTCAGGATAGCTCATTATTTATACGTTTTCATAATTTACTTAAATTGTCTCTTGCACCAGTGAAGTCCGTATTGTCTGTCTTTATTACATTACACAGTAAGGCATGTCAACTCTGTAAGGGCCTCCTCATTCTTTATTTATTCATACATGAACCTTAGTGTGTCTCTTCACCGTCTGATTGTGTCATCCATAAAAAAAAAACTGGCTATTCTGTGAACTTTGCTTACAGCAAATATTTTCTTCCTGAGTTTATTCAGTGTACACAAAATAAAAAACATAGTTTCTCTTGATTTCATTCTATGTCCACCATGAATTTTGATGAGCTACAGGACATGAACTCTACCCCTTGGTTTGTACTAATCTTGTAGATTCTGTTCTAGAATAAGTGCCCGATTCTTAGACTTTCTTCAGATAACTGTCCTAAGTTAACATATCATGGTAGAATATTTGAACGAAATTGCTTCACCAAATGCATCTTTGTCATACATTTATGTTTTTTTTTCTTTGTTGAAAGTTACTTGCTGGATTGAATAGTCAAAATGTGTGACTTAGAAGGAATAATGTTGTGTTGTAGCTGAGCAGAGAGATAAGTTGCTGATACTCACTGCAGTGCTGGAACACTCAAAAGATCTTCATGCAGATTATGATGTAAAACCCTAGTAGCAACACTTTTGGCAAAAACAAACTTGTAACTGACAGTCCGTTATATAAAATATACCTACATGCCACTTTTGCACTCATTTATTGTATGAAAGGGTTTTAGGGGGATAAATTAATTAAAGAGCTTCATTCTACAAGGTGTTAATGACAGCTGTACCACCACTGAGGGCTATATTAGTTTTTTGATAGACGACTAAGTGTATGCATGACATCATCTGATTCATATCGGGAAATATGAAGCTGTGCATGATAGTTGACCTAATATATTCACAGAGCTCATCATTGTGCAGAAAAAAAAGTTGTGGTTTCAACGTTTGTTGCTGTTTTTAATTCCTTGCTAAGAAGTGTGTTGATACTTTAAGTGGCATAATGCTTATGAAAGTTATTTAACAAAGCAATTGAGAACCTTTATATTCTGTATCAGTTGTACATTAGTATTTGAACCGCAGTAACATTCTTAGCAAATGATTTGACTTATGATGTGCTGGTTAAGTGCAGTGCATGTTTTTGAAACCTAATCCAAGAGATTTTGAGGGAAACTTTTGCATTTTCCAGTGCCTCAAGGGCAAGGTCGAGTGCTAGAAGTCATCAAACACCTGTGTCGAAGAACTTGAAAAAAATAAAGGCTTCAGGTGTAATGCTTATTGAAGGAAACATTCCCAAGATGTAGTCAGGGTTAGAAAATGTGTGGAAGTGCAGTGTTTCCAGCACAGTGTCGGTAGGAATCATTCAGCGAGGCTGTGTAAGTGTGATGTAGAACTTTACTGGTGCCAAATTCACTGTGCTGGAGTAACAGTACAGTGTTTATATTTATACTGTCGTGTTTACACTTTAACAATCTGGTAGCTGTAAAATAAATAAATCGTTGAAATTAAGTATTACAACGATGGATAGAACTCCACACACATTATTCATGAAGAGTGAGTGTACTTAAAGTGCCGCTGTTTAATTTTTTTGGAATAAAGATTTTTATGCATACGTGCATCCTCTTGATTGGTGTGTACAATCTTGTTAAAGGGAATTGGATAAGGCCTAGATGCCACATTTGTGCTGTATTGCATCTTGTTTGCGATTCATTTGTGGATCTCGAAGTTTGCTGTTTTGAAGACTTCTTAGTGAACGAGAATTCAGGCATGTATAATAGATTGCATATTTGTGTCAAAGGACAAAGAAATGATAACACAAGGAGTTAAAGAAGATGAGACTAGTGCTTGTCCTGTGTGCCTTGTCTTCTTGCATCATCTTTTTGTGCTTTAACAGGTATTTGAAAGACACCTCCTCTCCACTGGGCTCAAGTGACACAAATATCTAATATTCATTAATATGGGTGTAATTGGAAATGACATTTGCAGCCTAATAACGTTCGGTGTAGAACTGGTACCAATTGTAAATCCAGTCGTTTCTCACTGCTGGTCATTGTCGTCATTGTTCTGAGGACATTAGCCATTGAGTCACCAGGCTCCTGGATGTTGCTGTACATATTGTGCAGCACTACATTCAAACTAGGTGCTCATCTTGGTACAAGGCAAAGTACAAAAGAAAACTCGAATAGCACCCCAGAGGATGCGTCCAGTAAAAAAAAAGCTGCTGATCATCATCCCATATACAGGTTGATTAATAGGTGTAAGGTATACGATGTAAGAAGGTATAACATCGAGAGAATTGAACATGCTCTGAAAAACGAAGGAAGCGTCAAAGCAGTGAAGAAGAAACTTGGGATAGCCAAAAATCGGATGTATGCACTAAGGGACAAAGAAGGCAAAGTAACTATCAATATGGATAGGATAGTTAAAATAGTGGAGGAGTTTTACAGAGATCTGTACAGTAGCCGGGACAACCACGAGCTTAATACTATAAGAACTTGCCCTGCCGTGGTGGTCTAGTGACTAAGGTACTTGGCTGCTTACCCGCAGGTCGCGGGATCAAATTCCGGCTGCGGCAACTGCATTTCCGATGGAGGCGGAAATGTTGTAGGCCCGTGTGCTCAGATTTGGGTGCACATTAAAGAACCCCAGGTGGTCGAAATTTCCGGAGCCCTCCCCTACGGCGTCTCTCATAATCATATGGTGGTTTTGGGATGTTAAACTCCACATATCAATCATTACTATAAGAACTAGCAGTAACCCAGATGACACCCCACCAGTAATGATAGAAGCAGTCAGAAAAGCTTTGGAGAGCATGAAAAGAGGCAAAGCTGCTGGTGAGGATCAGGTAACATCAGATCTGCTGAAAGTTGGAGGACAGACTGTGTTAGAAAAACTAGCCACCCTGTTTACGAGGTGTCTCCTGACGGGAAGAGTACCAGAGTCTTGAAAGAATGCTAACATCATCTTAATACATAAGAAAAAAGATGACAAGGACTTGAAGAATTGCAGGCTGATCAGCTTGCTCTCTGTAGTGTACAAGCTAATTACAAAGGTAATTGCTAGCAGAGTAAAGAAAACATTAGAATTCAATCAACCAAAGGAACAAGCAGGATTTTCAACAGGCTACTCAACAATCGACCACATTCATACTATCAATCAGGTAATAGAGAAATGCTCAGAATATAACCAACCACTATACATAGCCTTCATAGATTATGAGAAGGCATTTGATCCAGTAGAAGTATCAGCCGTCATGCAGACACTGCATAATCAGGGCGTCGATGAAGTATATATAAACATCCTTGAAGAAATCTACAGGGGATCAACTGCTACCATAGTGCTTCATAAAGAAAGCAACAGAATACCAATCAAGAAGGGGGTAAGGCAGGGGGACACTATTTCCCCAATGCTATTTACCGCGTGCTTACGGGAGGTTTTCAGAAGCCTCTATGGGAACAGTTAGTGATAAGAGTTAATGGAGAGTAGCTTAGTAACCTGCGCTTCGCCGATGACATTGCATTGCTGAGTAACTCGGGGAACGAATTGCAACTCATGATTACGGAGTTATACAAAGAGAGCAGAAAGGTGGGTCTTAAAATTAATCTGTAGAAAACGAAAGTAATGCACAACAACCTCGGAAAAGAGCAGCGCTTCGAGATAGATAATAATAGTGTACTTCAAGTTGTAAAGGACTATGTCTACTTAGGGCAGGTAATAACTGTGGAGCCCAACCACGAGATTGAAGTAACTAGAATAACAATGAGGTGAAGTACATTTGGGAAGCACTCTCAAATTATGATAGGTAGATTGTCATTATCCCTCAAGAGGAAGGTATATAACAGCTGTATCTTGCCGGTACTTAGCTACGGAGCAGAAACCTGGAGACTTACAAAGAGGGTTCAGCTTAAATTGAGGACGACGCAGCGAGCACTGGAAATAAAAATGGTAGGTGTAACCTTAAGAGACAAGAAGAGAGCAGAGTGGATTAGGGAACAAACCGGGGTTAAGGATACCATAGTTGAAATCAAGAAGAGAAAATGGACATGGGGCGGGCATGTAGCGCGTAGACAGGATAACCGCTGGTCGTTAAGGGTATCTAACTGGATTCCAAGAGAAGGCCAGCGGGTTAGGGGAAGACAGAAGGTTAGGTGAGCAGACTGAACATGGGAGAGGCCTTTGTCCTAGAGTGGACGTAGTCAGGCTGATATATATATATATATATATATATATATATATATATATATATATATATATATATATATATATATATATATATATATATATATATATATATTAAAACATTTTTTCTTTAATTCAGCTGTGAGAGGTACATGAAGACCATATTTGGGAATCAGTTATATATCCAAGGGGACATGAAGTGAGGTTTTAACTATCACTGTAAGGCTCGCAATCAACTAGAAATTAAACTGAGATATAATCAATTTTATAAGGCGCTATGTTTGTAATGAAAGTTGTTCATCACGGTGGTGTAGTGGTTGCAGTGCTCGGCTGCTGACTCGAAGGCCGTGGGTTCGA
The DNA here is from genome assembly GCA_013436015.1 of Rhipicephalus annulatus. Taxonomy (NCBI): domain Eukaryota; kingdom Metazoa; phylum Arthropoda; class Arachnida; order Ixodida; family Ixodidae; genus Rhipicephalus; species Rhipicephalus annulatus. The sequence goes on from WOVY01011726.1 coordinate 162,120, forward strand.
TCACGGCGGCGGCTGCGGCATTTTGATTGAGGCGAAATGGTAGAGGCCCGTGTACTGTGGGATTTTAGCGCACCTTAGACAACACGAGGTGGTTGAAATTCCGGAGTTTCCACAAAGGCGTCTCTCATAATTATACAGTGGTTTTGAGACGTTAAAGCCCAGGTATTATATCGTATTATTGTGCCAGAAATTTGGAGGCAGTCGTGTGCCTACTCATTTTTACTTCGGTGTGCGGATGTAAAGTTTAATTTGCGGTGTGCATGATCACACACGACGGTGAAGGCTGGCGCAAAGCTACGGCAGTTGCATGTGATGTTTCATCTGACAGCGGGTCGAAGGCATAATCAAAGATGAGAGAGAATAAAATGAGGAAAAGGCAGGAAGGTAAACCAAGGATGTTAACCATTTTACCACCAGCTGGCGGTATCAAGAAATGGCGCATAACGTCAGCGATCGTCACTGTTTAGCTGCAAGCCATGCTGCACTATAGTCTTAAATCCTGGCCGTCTGATACGCCCGCGACAGGGCCCGTAGGCTAGGCCTGTCGGTACCCTCGCGGGAATAGCCGGGTGGGCGCGGGGTACACTCCCCCCTACGTCGGTAGTGAACCTCAATAACATTGCTCTCTCTCTCTATCACTGCTCAGCGCGTGTAATCATGCGAACCGCAACTGCAGCCGAATATCTCGGAGCATAGACATGTTAGAAAAAGTCTTCCGAGTGGAACTATTTAGGAAATCGACTACTTCGAACTTTGAAGGCCAAACCCCATAAACGCGAAAATGCACGCGACAGCGACGAGTGATGTTATGAGCGACAAAACAGGGCGTTCGCGCGACGTGTCGCGTGGTAGTTTTTGCGCGATCACTCGGTTCTCCAGATTTGGAAACCGTCGCCCATCGCCCAGAAGTGCTGTGCCAAAAACGCCGGAACTGGATGTACATGACTGAAGTATCCGGTTCTCTCCATGTGCCGGGAAACCACCACCTCCTCTCATGCTCCTCTTTGCCCGAGTCATGTGTGCACAGCGCATTGTTTATGCACGTTCATATAAAAGAAGTGCTGCAAGGCAATAATAAACCCCATCCGTTCAATTATACAACAACACATTTTATTTCTACATTGCATATTGCCGACTACGCGGAATTATTGGTACGAGTAGATGGCCTCACGCCAGCAACAGTGGAGTTCGCTCGCCGAAGCTGTCGCGCGAATCAGGTTTGCCTGCGCTAGCGACTGTTCGCGCGCAGGCATTCTACGTCGCGTCGCTCGTCGCTGTTGCGAGCATTTTCGTGGTTATGGGGTTTGGCCTTTATGGTTGCCACGCTATTGCGGCAATAATCAGCGCGCACCTTGTGCCCCCACAACAGGCGGGAGCTTCTACGGGCTGCGTTGTCAACACGGAAAAAAAAAACTGTGCCAAAAGTCTACCTGGAGTGGCTGTATTCTTTTACACCAGCGTTTTATAGTGTTACGCGAGATCGCATCTAAATGAGTTTATGTTTGGTTTGGCTGGCGATATCGTCGTTTGTAAAAGTAGTTGAATAAATGCACACGATGTTTGGTTTGTCCGACCATGTCAACTGTGTCCATGTCTTCTTAGAGCGGCCACCTCATTCGGCGACCCCACAAGCTCTGGATATCGTGTCGGCGAGTAACCGTACGTTACCCGAGCGTTTCCCCGTTTAATGTAAATTGAGTGACATAAAGTGTGTATTTAAATGTACATTTATTTCGTCCTTGTAGTCATCGATCTTAGGCATTTTAAAGAGGATTTAGAACATTGCTAAAGTGGAGGATATGCCTCAAAAGTGAATCTGAAAACCCGCCATTTTACGGGTAGGAAGGTACCATTTTGATATGGGTAATCTGTTGGGAAACATTGAGCTCGACGTGTGCCTTTGTGTTACAGGTTTCCTAAAAGCTTCAACATATAAAGACACATTTTGGTAGAGATAAACACATCAATACTCTTCTCGATAGATTATTTTCGCAGGGAACAGCGATATATATTTTGCCTTATAATTAGCCAATGTCTACGTTGAAGTCTATTGTAAAGCCTTTTTTTTTCTTGTGTCTCACGTATGTTTCGACTATAGCAACCGTTCTGTGCAGTGACCAGAATGGAAGGCAAAGCTAGGTTCTAAGAAGCTTCGCCCCTAAAGCTGATCAGCTTCATATCACGCAGCCGCACACACAGGGACACGGCCCTATAGACATGGCGGCACAGAAAACACTCAAGCAGTGCCTTCCTGCCATGCCGTGCGTGTATGGTGCGGGAGCGCAGGGTTGTTCAGGGCTGAGTACCACCTGCAGTGACACAGCCAACACTTGATGTGCATTTTCCCTTGTTCCGTCCTCGCGCTCGTTATGTGATTGCAACAGCTGTCTTCGTCCGACAGTGACACATCTACAGATATCATCAAATTAACTACTAAAGCTACACCAACAAAAAACCGTTTATCACTGATTACTGGTGCCTTCAGCGACCCAGAGCAGTTCCCGAAAGCCGCCGATGTTGCAAGTTCTCCTCCATCATGACGTCCCAGAAACGAACGAATTAACGTATTGCTAGTTGGTGCATTAGTACGGATCCCTTGACATGAAAAGCATGGATCTGCCTCTTGATCGTTCCTTTTAAATTATTAGTGACTTACAGAGAGATGCGAGTTAGCATATACTTATCGCCCAAGCGTCCCGTTGGAGCGGACACCTTTTCATATTTTCCGTTTGGTTGCGCACAAATCCTGGGGGAACAGAAATAGAAACGATTCAGGATAAACCTTGCGTGTTCGGCCCTATTTGCTAAATATCACTCGTATGGTCGTAAAGTCAAAACTTCGCTCGAAGTGGTGGTGGTAGTGGTTAGAAGATGAGAAAAGGCACCTAATTTCTGCAACCCGGTCGGGAGCACGGCGCAGTGCCTATCTTCCCATCTACAAGCTACATTTTGTTCTGAACGCTCCTCCCCTCCACCATCTGCGCACGCGCCCGTGACCGTCTAACTGTTCATTGCATTGTTGCAATCGTGAACACACTAAAATTCGGTAAATGTGCAGTTTTAATGCAGACACAAGAACAAATAAAGGCGTCTTATATATTAAAAGCAGATACTCTCTTGTATCAGTTCTAATGAAAGTGTGTACGGAAATAAGCGTTGATCTTGGCGAACCAGACGTGCATCACGGTAATGGCGCACGAAGAAAAACGCATACAGACGCAGGAACGCATGCGCGAGCAGCTGCCTGTGATGCATAAAAGAACCGTTGCTAAAAACCCGTCCCATTGCCCGTGGAGGCTATACCTATGGCACGCGTGTCGATCGAGCGTACGTGCCGTACCGTATATATCTATCACAGTTGTTTCAAGCCCTTCTCAAGTAAGTTCCTCTACGCTGTGCCTATGACGCCACCAAAGTTATCTGTTGCTGCGTACGTTTCAATTAATTTGTGCCTACGTGCCGTTGACCTCTATTATACATTTTCCCAATTCCATAAGTCAAGCCTAAACAACGAACCGCTTGTTGAACTGCACCGTGGTTCAGCAAAAAAGCTTCTAGCTTCGGCAACTCTTCCAGGTGGGCCCCTTACACACCTATTCCGTGGCACGGTCATTAACTTTCGTTAGCTGTAAAACTGGTTAGTTGTAAACATGATTGGCAAAATGGGCCACAATTACTGCATTCAATTCTTGGCCGTGGCCACAGCATGTCGTATCTATGGCGGAAGCGGAAAGAAGTAGTTGGTATGTTAAGGCTACTGTTAAGGATACTTGGTAGGGTTATAGAGAACATTAGGCAGGCTACATCTAACAGAGGTCTTCTCCCGCTTGCGCCAAAGATATCAACCGGTCCGCATGTCATTCCTTCACGACTGTAATTTCGCGCCGAAACGCGCCCGGGCACGAAATGTCGTGAAAGTAAATGGCATCCGGAATGTTAGTTTCACACTTGCAGGTCTGAACTGAAGAATGGACGTTGCCTTTGGTCTGCAGCGTGGCCAGTGCGTTGCCGCTGCGAGTCCAATTTTATCTTCTTCCATATGTCGCTCGTTTCTTACTACACAGTGTCTTCGTTGCTGGAGGCGATGCCCATCTAAAACGAGCCCATACCTACGCCAGTGGTAATCATGCTCCGCACATGCTTTCCTGTTTCGTTTTTGATCAGGCGGCACCTTTATAGTTTCAGTTTGTGGACACATGTCTTGACCTCTGGCACAATATGTTTCTGCACCCGGAGATGTCCCACCTGGAGAACACTCGGCACTTGCGAGCTTTCCACTACTGGGTCTTTGTACAAAAAATTTGTGTACCCAAGCCTGCATTTCATTCACTGCACGTAGGTACAGTCACGCGCAGTGTGAAGGGTATCGTGCGTGCGTCAACCTGTGTAACTGTTGGTGCCTCTGGGCGACTGTGTAACGTCCCGGGGGCCTAGCAACGTGTTTCAAAACAATGAAAATCAAGATTTTGCCCTCCTGCGTTGGCTGACCAACTCTACATCATGTTTATCAATTTTGAGCCTCCCAATCGTCATGATAAAGCGGGCTCTTATCTCCACACTCGATTACGAATTTGCTGGAAAAAATGAGTTACAGCGGGAGCTCGGCACTGCTTCGAGGGTACTGGGTGTCCTGCATGTCAAGAAACCTGTGAATCGGGCAGTGTGTGCACTCAGTCAACTGCGCTTAAGTGTACAGTTTTCTTTTTGTTACGTATGCTTCAGTTTTGTGCTGCCTGGGATTTATAAGTTTCCTGCTTGTCGTTTCAGTCCTGATGCAGCATTCGCCATTTGGTACGAACGAATCGTCTAGCGCCCCGCCTTGCCCTCGACAGATGACGTTCAGTGCCTGTTGTTTCGTTGCCGATAGTATATCGCTGTTCTACCTCGTATAGATGTCGGTGGCCTACTGCGCATAATATTCTGCTCAACATCGGAAACATGTAAGCGTGGAGTTGTTCCTACATAAGGCACGACAATGCTATGACAGTTCGTCGTAAATATACCCAATTGCTTGTTGTCGACTGCAGGCACCGATGCGTGCAGTCGACTGCAGCAGATCGTCGACTGCAGTAAAGATACACCCTTTTGCCACATCAGCAGTATACTCCCGGATGTCAGCGTGACGCCTTTGTGATGCCAGTTGATCGTACAGCCCACTGCGGTATTCGTTCTGCTTACAGAATGATAATGATCATAAGTTCTCGGGTAACTTGTTGACCTGTTTTGCCAGTGGTACGCTGTTGAGGTGGCTTATCTGTAGCGTCTGGTTGTTCTTTTACAGACGATAGTCTTTCTTGAGGACCTTCGACGCAAAAATTTTTTGTCTGTCTGTACATATGTCTGTTTGTTTACTCTTAACGGCATCGGTTACTTGAAACGGCTGACCCCATCCGCAGCGCCCGCCAATGTTGCTCAAGGCTCAGCGTTCATACTTGTGCAATTGCCGATTAAAAAGCAATTATTTCGCATGTCTGGGGCACCATCACAACTCATATATATTCTTCGTGTGCGTCTTTTACTAGATCATATTTGGGTGCACGTTAAAGAACCCCAGGTGGTCTAAATTTCCGGAGCCCTCCACTACGGCGTCTCTCATAATCATATAGTGGTTTTGGGACGTTAAACCCCACATATCAATCATGCGTCTTTTACTAGAAAAGTTATACATAAGTAATTTTATGGACCGTTGCGCTTATCACGCTCTCCACACGCAAGATTATCGTCTTTCGACGACATTTGCAGATTACCATGCAGATACGGGGCCTTTTTTTTTGCTTTCTTGCTTGTCAACGGCTACGCTCACACTTGTGCTTTAAGAATGGTATGTTGGTGCTGGTTCATAATGTTAAGATGCGCGTGTGTGCCTGCATGTGTTTGTATGCATGCGGGAGTCTGTGTGCTCGTCCAATGCCACGTGTATGTTGTGCTTGTGCTGTGAACTGGCAGTTCACTTATCTTTCGTGAGGGGCGTTTCTAAAAGTCTCGTGTAAGCGGTGAATTTCTTCAAGAATATTTTTCAACGGAGCAGATGTGATGGTCGCATATATTTTTCCCTCAGAAATCTTTTAATTTTATCCGGTGCATCTTACTCAGTCTTTCCAGCGGTTTATCAAGGTCAAACGTGCGAAGCAGCATCAACGTACCCCACAAGAAGCACATAGTGTAAATGAGACATTAAAGCTAAATAAGCTCCTTCTGATGTTCGCCATACCGGCATATTCTTTGAAATCATGTGCTGGCATGAACTTAATGTTTAAAATATAGAAAAGATGGCCGGGTTACTGCTTTCCAAGGCAGGGCCGATTGCCCATACATATATTTACTGCATTTTTTGTGGTCTCTTTCCTGTGTTGAACTGTTTATTGAACGTTGCTAGAACGCGTAAATGCTTTAAGATATTTCTGAATATACTTAAATAAAACAATGATTTTTCATTCATGCACTCGCTTACTTTCCCTTCGTGAAATGAGTAATTGCTTTCCTATATTGACACATAAGCAGTCATATATTTTAGTCATCACAATAAATTAGCTGCTTGCAGTGTTTATTTCTAAAAAATATCCAATTTACCTCATCTTTGAGGTGGATCTCGTTGATGTTTCGGCACTCCTTTTTGTGACAGGTGGAGTTCGATATCTTCCGAGTGGAAACCCCTCCGAAGAATTAGCGGGGGTCTGGCAAACCCGTTGCTTTAACTGAACCTTTAAGTTTACGTGTTGACTACATCATCACCAGCTTTACTCGCCCACTGCAGCAGGGCATAGGTCAGTGGCGTAGACAGACGGTGGCACACCGGTACGTGCCCTCCTATACTCATTTTTTTTTATGACGAATGCTGTTACGAGATCAAAATGCGGGTCAGGCGCGGCGCCGTAGTTGTCCGCCACCGGTGTCCGTAACCAGTATCGCAAAAAATATAAGAAAACTTTGTAAACTACCGAGGGCACCAAAGACGACAACGTGGTTGTTGTGCCCATGGGTTGGACTCTCGAGCTTCTCCCTTTGGCCTGCATGACTGTGCGCTCTTTAAGCCGTTAGCAAGACCAGCTCTCGATTAATAAATCTTCCCCGTAACATCTTTTGGTGGAAGGTGCGCGGTCTTCACACAACCCGGCTCTGAAACTCCGCAGTGGACGCGAGCTTTGTCCAGCCGCGATGCCTGAAACTGGCACTCGGGCCTCGCCATCCGCGCCGGCTCCATCACCTGTGATTCCCCCCCATCTTCTCGACCCTGGCACGTTTTCCGGGACGGACAGCACGGACGTCGAAGAATGGCTCGCATTATTCGAGCACGTCAGCAAGCACTACATGTGGGACGAAACGCTTATGCTGGCAAATATTCTATTCTACCTACGGGGTACGGCACGCGCCTGGTATGAGACGCATGAAGAAGAATTAACCAGCTTGGACACATGCAAGCAAAAGCTTCGCGATTTGTTCGGTCGGTCAGTTGCTCGTCAGATGGCAGCCAAGCAGGAACTCGCGTCGCGTGTTCAATCATCGACGGAGTTGTACGTCACGTACATCCAAGACGTACTGGCACTGTGCCGGAAGACTGACAAAAACATGTCCGAGGCGGACAAGATCAGCAACGTGTTGAAAGGCCTTGCTGATGATGCTTTCAACATACTAATGTGCAAGAACTGCACCACTGTCGACTCCATCATATCTGAATTCCGACGATTTGAACAAGTTAAAAGCAGGCGAATTACCCACCACATCGCGAGACTACCAAACACTGCTGCGACTTCGTCTTGCGAGGATTCTGCAGCGCCCCGTTCACTTGCGCCTCCTGCCAATATCGCAAGGATTGTTCGCAAAGAGCTGGAAGCTATGGCACCCGCTTCCTATCAGCCCCCTGCGCAATACAACTGGGCAACAGTCTCGCTTATTCAAGCTGTCGTACGCCACGAGTTTACTAACCTGGGCGTCCAGGTTCCCCAGCCCGCCAGGCTAATGTCGTAGCCCATGGGCACTCCCGTTCACAACGCTGGCCACCACTCTGTTCCACTTGTCGCTGCGGCAGCATCGACTTCAGTTTCGACCACACTACCAAAATCCGAGTGGCGCACGCACGATGATCGACCCATCTGCTTTTCTTGCTCTCGAGTTGGGCACATCTCCCGCCATTGCCGCAACAGGTGGCATTTCCGGCCAAGCTTTCCTAATATCGACCGCCGTCAGGACCGTGGACACTATTCGCAACCCGGTTTTCTGAATGACCATATTCAGGACCCTTCAGCTCACCGTTTATTTCCACGCTCTGAACCGTCCTACGCTGACGTCGTCGCCCAAAGAAACTGGTCTAGCCGCTCGCCGTCACCTCAGGGTCGGCCGTCACGCTCCCCTCAACGCCGCCGCTCTCCGTCACCGGCTTATTCTGGCCATTCCCCTGGAAACTGACGAGTGCAGCTCCTGGAGGTGGCACTGCGTTGACGACTTGGAACGAAAACCCTCAACCGGCTACAAGTTCAAGACGCAATTTACTTCATGTGTTCGTTGATGGCCATGCTGTTACTGCTCTAATTGACACTGCTGCCCAAGTATCTGTTATGAGTTCTACACTTCGATCTCGCCTGAAAAAGGTTCTCACACCAGCTATGTTCTCTACTGTTCGAGATGCCAACGGAACTCGAACATCGGTGCTTGGTATGTGCACTGCCCGTGTTACTGTTGCTGGCCACCACACTTCCGTTCTCTTCGCAGTTCTCGATGATTGCCCACACGACGTCATCCTTGGAATTGACTTCTTAACCACCCACTCCGTCCTCATCGATTGTTCTACCGGTATCTTGCGGCTCGAATTGCCTTTGTGCTCCGATTTCACTCCTCCAAGTCGCACTCGGCTACGATCCGTGGAGTCTCTACGGCTACCGCCCCAGGCTGCTATGTACATTCCTCTGTCGCCCTTCCCGTCCGTTCCTGATGGAGACCATCTGGTGGCTCCCCTCATTGATTTGACCCTTACGCACCACATCGCACTGCCACATACTTTAGTGGTTGTTACTAACAACACGGTGCTACTTCCAGTTCTCAACTTCTCTACGTCGACCCAAGTTTTTTCCCCAAGGCATCACTTTAGCCGATCCTTCCACCCTTGATGAATGTTCGATTTCTTCTTTTACCCCGCACCTCCACCAAAAGATGTTACGGGGAAGATTTATTCATCGAGAGCTGGTCTTGCTAACGGCTTAAAGAGCCCACAGTCATGCAGGCCAACGGGAGAAGCTCGAGAGTCCAACCCACAACAACCACGTTGTCGTCTTCTTCATTTGGGTGCCAATTCAGCTGTGTCGGGGCGACCGTTCCATACACGTATCAATACGATTCGAACCCGTTTCTTTTGCGTGTCAACCCAGTATTCTACCACTGAACCACGCCGGTGCTTACATAAGGCAGACCTTATTTCGGGAATGGAATCGCGTTAATATGAAGCCAGGCCTGCGTGGAAGGCACAGCACAGTCCCAGCGAAAGCTAGTAGAGCGGCCTTTCAGAGAATTTTCTAAACACTCAATGGGTAACAGCTGCAAGCGCACTTGCGTGATGCCCACTACGGCATTATTAATAAAACTTTTAGGGTAGCAGGCCGGCATTCACTATGCCATTTTCCGTCATTCTTCTGAGAAGCGTGGTACTTGCTAAACTATTGCGAGGAATTTCGTGCCAATTATTCATAGAGTGGCTGACGACGATGAGGAATTATGCCGGAAGTGGGTATGCGCCACAGTTAATAGCCGAACAAAAACAAGCTTTTGTAATGGGTTGGAGCATTGGACGACGCACTCGTTATGCTATTCACATTGTGCGACGACTGCTTCTTATTTCGCAGTTTTAAAACGCTTTATAAGTCGTATTAACACGATTGCTTTCACGACACCAAGCCTGCCTAAGGCAAGTTTGCCAACAAGTCCCAAGCACCGGCGTGGCTCAGGGGTAAATTACTGGACTGGCACCCAGTGGACCCTGGTTAGAGCCCCACTGTGTCAGTGGTACTAGGTGCTTTTCTTTTTCTAATTTCGCGTGATGTGGTTACGGAAACCGGGGGTGGCAGCGGACAACTACGGCGCTGCACGTGACCCGAGTTGTGATATAATAACAGCTTTCGCTGTAATAAAGGTTTTAGAACATCAAAAAAATAACCAGGTGTCACAATGCGAACTGCGTAATGAGTGGGTCGTCCAATGCTTCAACTCATTAGAAAACTTGTTTTTGATCAGTTATTAACTGTGGTGCATACCCCCTTCAGGAATATTTCTTCATCGTTGTCGGTCACTGCATAAAGAAATTGCACAAAATTCCTAGCAAGTATTCTTCTTCGAAGAATGACGAAGGTTAGCAGAGTAAACGCTGGCGTACTATAATACAATTATTATTTATAGTTTAAAGGATATCCACCAGTTATTGTGCTTGTAGCTGTTACTGAAGAGTGTTTAGAAAATGCTCCGAAAGGCCACTCTTCTAGCTTTCGCTATGACAGTGCGGCGCTTTCTGGACGGGCCTGGCGTTTTTTTTTTTTTTGCCATGGCGTACAGACCTCAAAATGACAATCTACCACATCTGCCTGCCCGGACCTCATTTCAGACAAAGGGGGTGCCCTCTCCCGAAAAAAAAATGTGTGCACCCCTGCACAACTTATTCGCAGAGGTAGCCTTCACAGACGTCCCAGCGTCTAAATTATTTAAGAAAATCATAAAGCTTCGTTTATATTCACCTAGTATTTATAAAATCTCGCATTGGGTCCGAAGAAATTGGCCGGCCAGGTCGCTTTTTTTCAGAACCAGAAAAGTCAGTTAGGTAACTTGTGCTATCTAACTGGTCCTTTATACGAATAAAAGCGGAGAGAATATCAGAAGCAACTATAATCCCATTCGTGGCTTGCGTAGAAAGGGTGACTTCCAGTAAGCAAAATACAGCCGCCGATCTTTTTTATAACCTAAACGCGCAAGCATCGACCACCTAGTCAATAAGCGCCGTATAACGAAGCATGGTGGTGAAATGTGCATATGCGCGAAAAACAAACCTGTGCAGCTGTCTTCTGCCAAGCTGTTCCGGAAACCATGCACCGGAACGCCATGTTTGTTCCCTTGGTGGTCGACGCTCGTGCTTTCAGGTTTCAAAGAATAGGCAGCAGTGTGCGCATGTACATCGGCCGAACGTGCACCTAAGACAACACGAAGGAAATGCTGCGTGGTACAGAACCGGTTCTGTGACAAGTCATTGCGATGACAGTAGCTTCTCACCGGTGTTTCCAAACTGTTTCATAATCACAAAGGACTTGTTTTTGGGCTAGTTGGTGCATACTTAGTGCAGAAGACTGAGGCGCAAAAACAGTTTTTTTGCGCCTCAGTCTTCTGCACCAAGTCTCATAATCAGTCAACTTACAAACTAAAACGTGCTGAAAATTACAAAGGCAAACCCATAAGCTGCGAATGATCCAAATCTACCAGCACGCTTTCAGCTGTATTAGATGAAATTTCTTCTTAAATTTCCGGGCTCTCCACTAAGGCGTCTCTCATAATCATATGGTGGCTTTCGGAACGTTAAATACCATATATCAATAAAAGTTCTTTTTGAACTAGTTGACGTGACAGCAAGAGCCGCATAATTTCATAAAGGCATAAATTTGCACGAGTCTTTTATCTAGGGGCACTGCCGTTTGTGTTTTTCTGTGAATGTGGATGTGTTCCACTCAGTGTGCATTCCAATGTATACAGCCCTCAGAGATATATTGCGGCTCGTTCCGACAACCAAGATTGAAAGGCAAATAAAAAAGTAAAAAGGGTATAGATGGTTAGGTTGGTACTAGGCAGTTTCTGAATAGCGTACGTAAGCTGTGGCGACAAACGCTATAACGCAAAGCTTTGCGTAAGTTATTCTAAAGCTCCCTAAACTTTAAGACGGTGTACGCAGCGGCGAGCGTGATAACCAGCTGTTCATACTCATCGAGACCACCCATCTTTGTAGGGTAACTCCAAGTTATTCCAGAGGTACAGAATGAAAAGTTGAGACAAGAAAGCAGTCATTGAGCATAGAACAATACCACAACCATGCTGCGAACGGGATCCTCGGGAGGGTTCTGAATCTCATCCCCGTTACGTGAGCTCGAGATGAGGTCGTGGAAAGATTCCTCTTATGGGGAAGGCGTTGCGTGTGACTGCCAGAGCTGCTGTGCAGTGCCTCACGCGTAACAGTCGGACCTTTTACCTAAGCGGCGGTTTGGTGTCGACACTCATGCTGAAGACCTTCCGCTCTTTTTACAACCCCTCTTCGAAGCTTGCGCCGTACTTCCTCATGGCTTCGCAGAATAAGTTAGGTCATGGTATTTGGCGCCCTAAAATGACTCAAGCCGAGAGACACCGATCGTGGAGGTCTCCGAATAATTTCGACCATTTGGTATTAATTAACGTGCGTCACAGTAGACGAGCCTCTAAAATTCCACCTCTACCGAGGGTGACTGTCGCGGTCACGATTGAATCCACGTCGTTCACGTCAATGGCCGAGCACCGGGATCAGCCACAGCAGTGGCGGTTTGCAGAGATGAGGGTCTTCCTAAACAAATTACCGTAATTATCGGTACTATAACACTGCCATACCGCTGCTAGAACACCAAGCATGCACTAGCACTACTGGCTGTGACTTGACAGCGTTCCGTGTATTGCGGATGGGTTCCTCTCTCGGACTTAATTCCATCAGACTTGCAGTAACACAATTTTTTACATGCTTCGTCATTAAGTAGCTCGCGTGCGTAGTCATCCCCATCTGTTTTTACGTACCGTCCAAGCACCAAGGCGTCCTCATGAAGTGAAATGAAGCTATCTTCAACGCGCCCGTGATCATTCGTAACCGAGCGGGCATACAGCGGGCTGCATCGGTGATCGGTGCGATACCGTCACGCGTGATATCATCTTGCACTGCTCGTTCAAGTCTTTTATTTTATTTAAAATTTGAGAATCATGAACTGCAAGCGAGATAAAAATTAGAGGTAAGTCTGAATACTAATTGCATATAAAAAAGCGCCATCACTTAGGCACATTCTCAGGGAGTGTGCAGTTTTAGCAGAACAAAATGCAGTCTCCCCAGATTAGGCTGCAGCGCGGTGGACAACCTCCAGGATCAATTGTGTGCCATCCAGCAAGCCTGCGAGGCGGCGAGGAGACAGGGTCTCCGGTCCTCCTCGAGGGTGGCCCAGGTCCAGGCTATGAATTTGCCGGAGTTCATAATAAATTTGTTACCACCAACACCATCTTTGCTAAAAAAAGAAATATTAACCATAAATTTTAAACCTGAATACAGCGAATTCACCCGATATAACTGAAGGCTGGGCGTGGAAGAACTAGTCAATGCACGTGTCGCCGAAATAATTTGGAGCGCGGGAGCAGTGGCCGCTCGTCGACGAAGCTCACCATTGAGAAAATTGTGCCAGGGCCCACGCATGCACGGTTTCTCTAGCAAGCTTGCCTCGCTTCTCAGTGCATCTAAATGGGGATTGCCTTGCTACAGAAGAACAGAGCTGGGTGCTTTTTCAGCGTTTCACAGGTGTGCATGCGATCTCTAATGTTCTGCGCACGCGTGTGCACGCCGTAGAGCATACGTGCGTGGGCTTGCGCGTTAAGGGTATCTGTGCTTCTGAAAGTGGAAAGCCGTGAATATAATTTTACAGGAATGAAGATGGCCGACTGAAAGGTGGTGCTCGATCAGTACGCGTCCGATGCACGTCGGAAGGGCGCGACTACGTCACCGTTGCTGCAGCATTTGGGGACCCTTTACAGAGCGCCCAGCAAATTAAAACAACTTTCGACCATGAAACCGGTGAAGAAACAATAAGAAGGCTGAGTGAAGCCAGACTTCATGGGTTTATTTCCATCTAAAAACCACGCCTGACGGAGCGGCAAAAACGCTAACTACTTGATTTTGCTGGGGCACATAGGCAATGGACGGTGAAAAACTGGGAGGTGAAAAACTGGAATTTGCTCTCATCTTCTCCAATGAGAGCACATTTTTTTCAAGGTGGGACCAAGAGCGCCACTTTTGGGGGTCATGCAGCTGCAGCTGTTTGTCTTTTGATTGTTCTTTTCACTCAAGTAATGCAAATGAGTTCTACGGAGACCCGCAAGGTGGTGGAAGGGTTGAGAAAGGAAAAGAAGAAAATCGCTTGAATGTGGCACGAAGCCACAAGGAAATCCGTATGAATTTTTGAAGAAGAAAAGCCTCTTAGCTGCCGAAAAAATCGTCAAGGCCCGGGTACTGCTGTTTAAAACTGTTCTTAACCTGTACGGTTGAATGTTTGGCAATATTGATCTAGATATTTCTGACGTAGTGGTGCACTTTTTGCTTTTTCTCTGTGCAAACACAAGCCCGGATTTATTTCCAAAACGCACAGCAGCGGCTGGTGTACTGTAAACGTCTAGGAAGCAGTAATCAAAAAAAAAAACTCCTTGGTCAGCTGGTGCGGCTGTCACGATCTTTCCCATCTAGGGCCTACTGCGCAAGTCCTCGACAGCCATTTGCTTCCGTATACTCTAGACGGACCATTTAAAGACGGGTGCTTCTGGTTTCGGCAAGACCACAGCCTAGTGCACACCGTCGGAGCTGTTCGGAATCTCTTGAAGGAACGTGTGGCTCTCGCCCTTCAGTGGTCTTCAAAGTCTGCCGATTTTATCATCATAGAGACCGTGTCGGGTCAAATGAAGTAAGAAATGTCCTACATAAGTATGGGAGCCGCAAGTGCTGATGAACTGTGGCTCGCCATAGCTGAAGAGTCGTAGCACCTCGGCGAGAAAAAAAAAACTGCATAGAAGCACTCTACCAGTTACTTCCATGCCGGATGCAAGCTGCGATGCGCATGGACGGTGCGTGCAGGGGATGTACATGACGATAGCATGGTGTTAAACTGCATAGATAAGCCACCATATTACCTCATGTAATGCTTTTTTAATGTGCTTATTTACCAGCGTTTGACAGCGCTCGCCTAATTAATCAACGTTCAAAGCAAAGTACGTGTTTCCATATCTTTTTTTTGTAACCGCGCGAGCTAATAATAATATTAATAAGAAGTTCTTTATTTCCATCAACGACGAAAACTATAAGCTATAAGACTTGATGCGGGCAGTGTTTCAGCCTTTTTCACTAGAGCCGTGTTATTGGTATAGTTTTATGGCGTGAAAAGGAATAACGCCGGAACATGAAAGCCGGCAAAAAAAAAAAAACGTCGGCTCTGCCCGTGTGCTCAGATTTGGATGAACGTTAAAGAACCCCAGGTGGTCAAAAATTTCCGGAGCCCGCCACTACGGCGTCCCTCATAATCATATGGTGGTTTTGGGACGTTAAACCCCGCATATCAATCACTCATCAAAACGTCAGCACTTCCTTTTTCCCGTCGACGCTCGTCTACGCACACCTCTTGTTCGCCTACTTCTTGACCCTTTATGTTTGTTAATTTCTGTCTACTGCGGAGCGCAAGTTCACTCTAATAAACCTTGTTTAACAAAAGTACCCCACATCATTCTTGGCTACGTAACGATATTCGAACAGCCGAAGGACGGCTTTTAATCGACACTGCAAGAGTTACCATTCATGACAGACCTACTGAGCCACCTTAATTATGCTCCAGAAATGTTCACAAGACGTTATTCTCGGCATGTGTTTTTTTTTTTTAACGCAAGGCAAAGGTGATCTAGGTACACTTAGGAGCGAGGCTTGCTTGCTTGCTTGCTTGCTAGGGACACAACGCACACGCAAACCATGGCTGCATTTTTCTGAAGGTGGGCTTCGTCAATGAGCAGCCACCACTTCGGCGCTCCAAAATATTTCAGAGACACCTGTACGATTAAGGTTATTTAGTTTTGGTTAATAGAAACAAAAGTGTTCAAAACGAATAAGCAAGGTTTACGGTCAGAAGTTAAGCAAAGTTATAACCTTTACAACTTGAGACAGTCACCGTTAAGCCTAAAACTGTTGAAATTTGCACCGTTGTGACACTGTGGAAGTGGTTATTATTGGGATGACTGGTGGCTTGGGAAATTAAATGTTAAATTTTGGTCAAGACCATCGACAGACTTCGTAATCCTCAAATAATGTAAATATAATAATCAAGCTTATGCCGTATATCTGCTGCCTAAACTGTAACGCTTTAAGTTAGCTATGAGTAGGTTTTACTGGCAGTTTGAGTACGTGACACTTTGTAATAATAAGTTGGGATAAATAAAAAATGAATGGCGCTCGAAATTGCAGTGTCTGTTATGTCACCTGTAAAGCGTGCACCGCCGCCACATTACAAAAAATGTGGTGAAGCCATAGTAGTTCAGCTGTGAGAGTGTCATCAGGAGTATGTGTAGTACGTTACGAACCAAAATAAAGTGCAGTAACTTAACGAACTACTTCCCTTTAATCAAGCGAAGGTTAAAATACTTATTAGGTATCTAGCGTTAAAAATTATGGTCTTTATAGATTTAAAATATTGATTTTAGAGTACACGTTATGTTTGAAAAGTTGCAAAGCATGTTATAAACCTCCCCACGAACGCGTTTCAGTTGCGCTATGTCTGATGCGCTTCCGATCATGAAACCTAAAAAAGATCGCTAAATTCTAACAAAAAACAAATGATGACATCGGGCTCTTGCACGATGAACGGCAGTGTTGTCCATCTAGCTTAAACCTCGACCACTGCAAAAAAAAAAAAATAAAGTGATCGTCCACACGATTTATGGCACGTCAGCGCCTCCTTTATAAATGAAGTCTACTACTGCCCTAAATGATAAGAGACTGGCGCTCAATACAGATAAAAACACATTCGTCATCCTTTCCGTTTCTTTCTTGCTTAGAGGTGGCAACCATGCTAGTTTGGTTCTTTGGAAGCACGGTGGATGGCGCTACAATCCAAACCAGCATGCGCGATGTGACCTCATTTTTATATTTCGCAGAACTTAAATAAATCCGGACGTTGTAGGGCATACAATCACACAGAAGTGGCTTCATTGTGCGTTCGTCATTAAGTTTCTCAACTCTTTATTTGCAACGTCTGGCCTATAACAAATATTTCTGATCGGGGATATATATTAAGACGAAATCCTTAAATACCTCATCAAATGCGAAAATTGACCATCCGCATCAGGTGGCGTCCTGTGGCATCAACATCAACACGAGGGATACGCAAAATGTGATGACATCACCAGATGAAATTGTCACGACGTCACTTATTACTTATAGCAAAAGCTATGACGTCATGACGACGTAACGTGGCGTCACAGTATTGTCTTCGGCTGACGTCGTTTCTTAGTCATAGGTAGTCCGATCACGGGGGCAGTGCAAAACTAAGTAAGGTGGAGAGAGCTCGCAAAGCCCCTGATTTTGGAGGCAGAGAAAAAAAAATATCACAACGGAGGGCGGGGGGGGGGAGGACGCCATGACGGTGAAGAAAAAAAAGATCGCTTTGCCATCTACTCGTCTTAGGTGAATGCGTAAGGAACCCTGTGTATATTTAAGCATATCCAGGTGCACTTTATAGATAACCGGGTGCACTTAAGAAAATGGTTAACCGGAGATCACAACCTCCAGTTCACTGCTGTATAGTTTCTGATGCACATCAATTTACTTAAAGTTATTGGATGATCTTTGTTTAACTGTTCTAATTATATAAATAACAATATTGCTGTCTGCGTAAAATCAATAAAACTTCTTTAGCGTCTTAAAAGTTTTATTGGTATCCACACGCAGCTCTTAAGAGTGCACCTCGTATCTACTAGAACTGGCATCATAATTAACCAATGAATCACCAAACTCGTTCTTACTCTTTACTTTATTTATTTACACATACTGCAGCCCTATTTGTGGACATAACAGGAATATGAACGCTATTTTATGCTACTAAAACAACGAATAGCGCAAGGAAAAACCACAAGGAGTACAAAAATGTAGGAGTAAAAGTTAATGATTAAAAAGTAAATAAAAGTTTACTTGTCAGGATGACGCTCAAGCGTGGCAACTAAAAAACGTCTGCTGATGAGGAGCGAGTGTTACTGGGCAGACAACTCCAAAGCTCCCTTGTGCTTGGACAGTGTATTTAAATTTATTAGTACGATCAAAGAAAAGTGTTATGCTTAAGGCATGGGATTGGCGGTTACAACTTTCGTCAGTAAGCGTAATGTGGTTATCGTTGAAAATGCCGGAGAAATTAATAACTGAGTATAGAAGTTCTAAAGCTTTGATCTGATATCGCGAGTGCAGCGCGTGAATATTCGCTCAGTGAATAACCAGCGTCAGTGAGCAGCTGTGGCGGTTCATCTGAAAAATTAAACAGATATATTTTGATTATTATCGAGGTTTTTCACTGTTTCTAGACAAACGAAACTATACATGTATACTCAGGAACAGAACGAATAAGTGTTTTAAATAAAAGCAGTTTAGAGTCGGAAGTGGTCTTTGGTAAAATGCGGCGCAACTAACCCTTTTTTTTCTATTGGAGGTGGGGGTGGGTGCTTTTGTATTTGCATATTCAATGTGGTTAGTTCAGGAAAGGTATTAGCAGAATTTGGCCTTGTTTTTTGCATTTCCATAATTTTTATAAAAAAGACTCTCTGGCGCTTCTCTCTGGAGTCAGACGCGCTACCGTTGCACCACCGGGTCATAGTTTTTCAAATAACTATCCAATTGCTTCATTAAAAGAGTGCATTGCCTCATGAATCGACAAAAAAATGTTTACAACCCGTCATTTACGAGTAGAGTTCGTGAGGTTTGTCGCACGCTGCAATTGCTTTCTCTCTTCTCTCGTCCTGTCAAGCGCACTGGGAAAGAAGGCAGAGGGGAAATAACTTACATTACGCGTGCGTCATGACTTTGAGCACTTTTTTTTTTTGCTCAAACGCGTGGCTTTTTTTTTTCTGTGTGATCGCAAGCGCACACGTGGGCATGTGGTTACCTCTCGCGGCAGTCTCACTAACTAAGCAGCCCACTATGCTCAAATGAGCCAATGGCCGTGAATTTGGGTATATGGTGCGACCATTTGATTTTAGCGGACTATAATACTTCACTGTAAATTCCAGGTCACGGGCTGCACTATAATAACGTTTGACTAGCATGTTCTCAGAAGCCTGCACTGCCGGTTGGTACTGTTTTATGGCCATGCTAAAAAAATGTTGCAGGGCTCCTCTAAGTTGGTCGCCATTCAGAAATAAATAAAAAAGAAATCAGAAAGGAATATAATGCGTCAATCAGCAAAATATATATCAGGACTGGTACTGCAGCTTACGTTTATCTGCCACATTTTAAATCAACCGCTAAAAAAACATGACGGATTATGCAAGACGGTAATGTTCATGATCCATGAAATTGATGTAGAAGGCAGGATTCCACGTAAAGTCTAACATTTGGCGCGATGCTGTGAAGGCCCCGCTGCGGTGGTCTAGTGGCTAAGGTACTCGGCTGCTGACCCGCAGGTCACGGGATCGAATCCCGGCAGCCGGCTGCTGCATTTACGATGGAGGCGGAAATGTTGTTGGCCCGTGTGCTCAGATTTGGGTGCACGTTAAAGAGCCCCAGGTGGTCGAAATTTCCGGAGCCCTCCACTACATAATCATATGGTAGTTTAGGGACGTAAACCCCACGTAATGATCGATGCTATGAAGGAAATCAAGTATTTACAGTAAAATAGGAAAGGGTGAAAGGGTATAACACGGATCTCCTAGGAACACCGGATGCGACGTCGACAGGAGATTATTCTGCTAAGTTGACAGAATAGGCTTGTGCGAATAGCAAACTTTAGGTTCGAAGATAATTGGAAGCAAATAGTGATTTGGTCGAATAATTCCGAATCGAATTAAAATAGTATATAGTGCATGTATTGTAAAGCAAAAAAAGCATATTTATCATGACTATGAACCTGCACAATATTTTTTAATTGAAACGAGTCATGTGCAAACGTCATTAATTTTTATTCAAAGCGAAAAGAAAGCAACCTCGGGTGATAGGAAGATTTTGGTAGATTGCAAGTGAGAACCTGCAAAATATGCCAAGCTTGAAAATTCACTAAGCTTAATCCACATAAGTCCGTATAAAACGCTTTTAAACGTAAACAAAAGGACTAATCGATGTCACGGTTATACATTCATTTAACCTTGAAATGGGGCTTCGCGGCCCCGCGCTTTTTTTTTTAAATATGCATTCATGGTATATCATTTTCTTACTGCGGTGAAACTAATTTTGCAAAGTGCTATGTGCAATTTAAATATGTCTCTTCATTTATTTCGACAAAAATTGGTATAATATAAATTCTTTTAGAAGCGAGTTCAAATGGTCGCTCGAAATTCGTTTGAATATTCCAAGTCCTCGATTATTCGCGCAAGCCTATGAAAAAACTACAATGAAGAAAACTGAATATATCCAAGAAATAATACGAGGGTTATTGTATAAGTCGTTTAGTTTTACCAATAGCTTAAAATGAGTCAGAGCCAAAAGCATTAGAGATATCAATGAAGATCGTATTCACTTAATTACCTAGATCGCAAACGTCATCAACGAAATAAAGTTATTGCGTTGCAGTGCTATAATCTTGACGAAAATTATTCTGAGTGAAAGTTGGGGTATTATTGGAGCCAAAGAATGCATTTATATATTTGTGAATGATACGTTTCAACAATTTACAAAAGTTCACTGTAAAAGATAGCAGCCTATAATTAAATAGAAGTTGTTTATCGCCTGATTTCTACAAGTCTTATAAATTCGGCCGTTTTCTATGAACATCATACGTCACCATTGTGTAAGGGTTTTTCAAAGATGATAAGCTATCTTCCTGTCCATAAGGAGTATTGTGTGAGGAAATAATTTGAAATGCCATCATATGACCTGGCTGTGCCCTTTCGAGATGGGCTCCGGTCTGCACAAACAGATGAAGTGGGACGAATCTCTTCCAAGTTTGAACATCACTTTTCAACTACAGGCTGTCCAGAGAGCCCGGGTCATTGCCGAAAGTCACCGCCTCCCAGTTCCGTCTTGGGTGAAGCCACCGACGGGCTGGCGAGCCCTAACGCTCCCTTCATCATTTTCCTCAGGACTATTAGATAGAGTTCTTGTCACTGTCACTGCCATCAAAATTGATACACATTCAAGGATAGAGACTAAATATTATGATAAAGACACGATCAAAACTTACTTTAACGTCGTCAAGCTTATTAACTCGAACATGATGACTAAGCTTCGGAACCATATGGTTGTCGTGATTGAAAACAGTGTATCGTGCGATGTCAGTGCACGTTAAAGAACCCCAGGTGGTCAAAATTTCCGGAGCCCTCCACTACGGCATCTCTCGTAATTATTAGTGGGTTTGAGACGTAAAACCCCCGATATTATTATTCAGATTGAAAAAAGACAACTAGTATGAGTTAAACGCATTCAAAACTACAACGGAGTCGTTAGCTATCACATGTTGAACCCTGAAAGAAGTACTTTAGCCGCACTAAATGAAACTGATGCCCACATTTTGCGAGGACGTATCGTACATAGAGTTAAACTGAAAAAAATAGAAATCTAGAAGTTCTCTTAGCACTAAAATTCTTCTTTGGTTTGTTCAAAGGAAGTGCGAACGTTGGTGCTAGAGAGAGAGAAAGAGTGATAGAGATAAAGAGAAAAGGAAGGCAGGGAAGGTAGTATCTGGTATAAGCTACCCACCCTGCACAAGGGTTGGGGAATAAGGAGTTGAAAAGAGAGAAAAAAAAATGTGGGTGAAAACCCGCAGCCACACACATACACACACATGAGAGCGTTCCACACAGAGTCGTTCTGATAGGCCAGTACCGATCGCAGGAGGCATGATAGCGCTGGCATGGCCTTCTTCTGCGATTCAATGTCTCGAGCAAGGCGTAATATCTTTTTCCCGAAAGAGGCTGGTCACCTAACTTGTTGAAAGCCGGACAAAGAGATTGTTTCGGTTCGCGTAGTGTGCTTGCACCGGCGCGACAGATGCCAAATATTGTGGTTAATCGGGGAAAGTTTGTTTCTTTATTGTTTGTTTAAATGAACCCTTATGTGGGACGCCCGAGTTTACTGATGACTCGAAAAAGGAGGAAACGGTAGATAGATATGTAGAGCTTCACGTCTCAAAACCACCATATGATTATGAGATTCACCGTAGTGGAGGGCTCCGGAAATTTCGACCACCTAAGGTTCTTTAACGTGCGCCCAAATCTGAGCACACAGGCCTACAGCATTATCGCTTCCATTGAAAATGCAGCCGCAAGGCGGGATTGGATCCCGCGACCTGCGGGTCAGCAGCCGAGTACTTTAGCCACTAGACCACCGCGGCGGGGTGAAGGAGGAGGAAAGGCAAGGAGTTCAATCATTCGCGTATCTGGTTTGCTACCCTTTTCTGGGAGACCAGAATTAAGGGATGAAAGGAAGGAATGAAGAGACGGAAAAGTTCTATCGGCGTGGAAAATGCGCGGATGTTCAGTGCTTGTCTTCAAATGATCAAAATATTGAACAAAACCTTCAACATTACACTCAGTACTGAGCGGCACAAAATGCTCCACGTTATCTGCTATTGTGTATGTGGTGTATGCATCGCCGGCCTCATTGAAATCGAGATACCTAATATGACCAAAGCGTGTATGTTACATAGGTTATTTATTGTGCTCGAAGAGAGCCTCTTTCACATCGGCATTGGGCACATCAACTTGCCATTTCCTAATGTTACTTTTTATAGTACAGACAGGTTTAGCACAAAAGAACAGTTGATTATCGATGCCATTTCCTGGCAGCAATCACTGTCTGGCACTGTCGTTCTCGGTGGTGTTTTTCCCCGTTTTTCACCATGAATTACAATAAACTGCAACGTTGGCGGACGGGTCAGACTAATAAATGTCAATTTGTGATGTCGACCACTACACCAAAAGAAACATGAATACTCTCTTACAGCGGAACTCTCATGGCTATCAATTGTACTCCTTCTTTTCGAAACATGTTTTACACGTGCACTCACGACTGTGATGTACCCCCTCTATTATTTATTAGTAGTTGTTTCTAGCACTGTCAACCGCACCTCGTCATCTGTAGACTAGACATTGCTAAGATATTCTCTGGAAAATTCCTTAGAGTTGGGTATTCGAGTGTCTTTCGGTTTTGCCTTCACACAATATCTTAGGCACTGAGCTGCAGATAGTACACACTGAAAGAAATTTTCAAATAAATATTCTCCAGACACCACAAAGAGTTCAAGAATTCTGTTCAAGAACTCGCGCAAAGTGTTGCTGAAGCATGTGCTAGATAAGTGGCGAAGTGGCATCACTAGGTAAAGAAAGACAGAGCCTTAGTCTCTTTATTAGCGAAGTCATTTTAAACTAGAGAACTTGGAAACAAAATAAATTATGCTTGTCGCATTGTAAAAACAAAGACCACTGACAAAGTCAGCACGAAAGAGAAAATGAGTGCTCTCGATGCTATTGACTCGAGCATGGTGGCTGGCGTCGTCTTGCGATTGTCTTTCGAGGGTTGTATCTTCTTACGCAGCATGCCTTCGCCCCTCGTTTGAGACGCCTGTGTGTCGCCTCACGATTACGAAGAGCTGGGCTCCATCAAGCCACATGACAAGGAGCACCAAGCTGCCGGGCTGTCGTTCGTCCGCTGTCTCCATCGATCTGAAGCCCTGGTTTGGCCCGGGCTCCAGAAAAGTGGCGATAAACGAAGAGAATTTATCTCAGCAGGCATTCATCCCGTTTGCTTGGAAACGCTGGCACGCGTGGTGCCAGACTGGAGTGGGAACCGCCTCCGCGGATTAATGATCATATTTTCAAAGCTGCCTCGCTGTGCACAATCCTCCCCGAGGGTTCATAGATGAACCGAGTGGGGCTTCTGCGCGTGTCTCGTCGGCCCCATGGCCATTGCATTTTAAATTTTAGTTTTTTTCTATTCTTTCTTTTATATGCACGGCCAGTGTGTATGCCCTGCAACACTATTATAAGGAGCGCGTCCTTCTGCAGCTTTCTTACATGCGTGCCTTGTTTACTCGCATTACCGGGCACGTCTGGCGCAAGTGAGTGTTGGGGCATTAAGGTAACATTTCGCGCTATCCAGTTTTGGAGTGGTCGTTAGTCACGTGGGAGCTGCGCTGAACGTTCCGGAAGCATTATTCTCGTATATATATATATATATATATATATATATATATATATATATATATATATATATATATATATATATATATATATATATATATATATATATATTGTTAAGGCGTTTATTAGCCAGCCCACAGCGAGCAAGCAAAATGGCGACAGTAGCGGCCAAGCACGGACTCTCAGCGCGAGCGGCATCCCTTTTGGGTAGACCCACTAGAAGGCACCTGAGAGTTCCACCAATTTCAGTGTTCGGAAGCTTCTTTACAATTACCCCGGGGTTGAAGAGGGAGCCGCCTGGCGACCTAACAGCTCGTTACTATGAGCGGGTCATAGTAAGCCTTCAGGCGCTCCACGTTGACTATGTCGCGCCCGCGACGGCGCATGTCCGAAGTTTGTTCAATTGGTTCGATCAAATATTTGACCGGAGATGTGCGCTCGATGACACGGTAGGGGCCTTCGTATTTCGGGAGTAGTTTGGAAGAAAGGCCAGCTACAGAGGTCGGGATTGAGAGCCATACAAGAGAACCAGGAAGGAACGTGGGCTCAGAAGTGGCGGAGCCATCACGAATAC
This sequence comes from Rhipicephalus annulatus, assembly GCA_013436015.1. NCBI lineage: Eukaryota > Metazoa > Arthropoda > Arachnida > Ixodida > Ixodidae > Rhipicephalus > Rhipicephalus annulatus. The sequence continues at coordinate 186,793 of WOVY01011726.1, forward strand.
TCTTCTGCCGCTCTTGCTCATGCGTCGTAAATGTCTTGGAAAGCTCTCGACACTCTTCAGCAAGCCTGGCTGTCTCAGAAATAGGTGCACATTCAGATGGATCCGGCGTGTACGGGAGTATTGTGTCGATAGTGTGTGAGGGGTGCCTTCCGTACAGCAAGAAGAAAGGTGAAAACCCGGTTGTGCTGTGAGGGGCGGTGTTGTAGGCGTATGTGACGAAGGGCAGTATAGTATCCCAATTCGTGTGGTTGGCGGCGACGTACATCGAAAGCATGTCGCCGAGGGTGCGGTTAAAGCGTTCGGTGAGACCATTCGTCTGCGGGTGGTAAGCAGTAGTTTTGCGGTGGACAGAATGGCACTCTGTGAGAATGGCTTCGACGACTTCTGACAAGAAGACACGGCCTCGATCGCTGAGAAGCTCCTGAGGTGGACCGTGGCGCAGTATGAATCGATGCAGTAGGAAGGATGCGACATCACGCGCAGTAGCCGCAGGGATAGCGGCGGTTTCGGCGCATCGCGTTAAATGATCTACGGCGACGATGGCCCAGTGGTTACCAGCCGACGTCAGAGGAAGTGGTCCATACAAATCGATACCTATGCGCCCAAACGGACGCTAAGGGCAAGGTAACGGTTGCAGACTGGCTGGCGACGTGTGTGCTAACGGTTTGCGGCGTTGGCAAGCGAGGCAGGAGCGAATGAACTGCTGCACGTAGCGGTACATCCCGCGCCAGAAGTAGCGTTGCCGAATGCGATGGTAGGTTTTGAATACCCCAGAGTGCGCGCATTGCGGATCACAATGGAAGGATTCACATATCTCTGACCGCAGACTGCGGGGTATCACGAGTAACCACTGCCGGCCATCGGTGTCGTAATTGCGTCAGTGTAGAAGGCCGTCACGGATGGTGAAATGGCGAGCTCGACGACGCAAGGCACGCGTGGATGGCGTTGCGGATGGATCAGAGAGCAAGTCGATCAGCGGGCCGATCCAATTATCCTTTCGCTGTTCGGTAGCGATTATGTCAACGTCAATGGCAGAAACAGCAGCCGAGGATACTGAGCAGAGCACATCACCTTCAGGCAGAGGGGAGCGCGAGAGGGCGTCGGCGTCAGCATGCTGGCGTCCGTTGCGGTACAGCACGCGGATGTCGTAGTCTTGTAAACGAAGAGCCCAACGGGCGAGACGGCCTGAGGGATCCTTCAATGATGAAAGCCAGCATAGTGCATGATGGTCAGTGACGACATCGAGTGGGCGACCATACAAATATGGTCGAAACTTTGTAAGAGCCCAGACGATCGCCAGGCACTCTTTCTCCGTGACGGTGTAGTTTGTCTCAGCTCTCGTGAGCGCACGGCTTGCATATGCTACGACATATTCAGGGAATCCAGGTTTGCGCTGCGCCAGGACAGCGCCGAGGCCTACACCGCTGGCGTCTGTGTGCACCTCTGTCGGGGCCGTAGGGTCGTAGTGGCGTAAAATGGGAGGAGACGTCAACACATGGCGGAGCTTCGCGAACGCGTCGTCGCACTCAGACGACCACGAATTGAGGGACCCGTTACTTCCAAGGAGCTTCGTCAGCGGTGATATGATCGTGGCAAAGTTTCGTATGAAGCGTCGGAATTATGAGCACAGGCCCACGAAACTACGCAGTTCTTTGACGGACGCAGGTTTGGTAAATTCGGCCACGGCCCGAAGCTTGACTGGGTCAGGAAGAATGCCATCCTTGGACACGACGTACCCAAGGATGGTGAGTTGCCGTGCTGCAAAGCGACACTTCTTCAGATTTAGTTGCAAGCCGGCATTGCTGACACGTGCAAAAACTTCTTTCAGACGTTGGAGGTGCGTAGAGAAATCTGGAGCGAACACAACAACGTCATCGAGGTAACACAAGCACGTGTGCCATTTCAAGTTGCGCATAACGGTGTCCATCATGCGCTCAAAGGTCGCAGGTGCATTACATAGACCAAACGGCATGACGTTGAATTCGTACAAGCCGTCGGGTGTGACGAACGCAGTCTTCGGTCGAGCGTCATCAGCCATGGGTACTTGCCAGTACCCCGAGCGCAGATCGAGAGAAGAAAAAAATTGGGCTCCGTGAAGGCTGTCAATTGCGTCGTCGATGCGCGGCAGTGGGTAGACATCCTTGCGAGTGATCTTATTGAGCCGTGTGTAGTCCACACAGAACCGCGCAGAACCATCTTTCTTCGCAACAAGAACAACAGGAGACGCCCATGGACTGTCCGAGGGCCGAATAACGTCGCGTCTGAGCATATCATCAACCTGCTCGTTAATTTCCCGACGTTCAGCAGGCGACACGCGGTAGGGACGTTGCCGTAATGGTGGATGGGCACCAGTGTCGATACGATGCGTAACAGCGGACGCATGACCGAGAGAACTTCGCCCGACATCGAAAGAAGAACGATATTCTCGCAACAGGTTCAGAAGCTGGGAACGCTGTACCGACGTGAGGTTGTCATCAATGTAAGGGCCAAATACATCAGGAGATGATGAATCAGAAGTGGAAACAGCACTGATGGTACGAAAATTGGGACAACGCGAGTCACCAGGTACGTCCAGGACTTGTGCGTTATTTACTGGTTCCACTCTGCCGAGACATTCCCCTCGAACCAAGGTAACAGTGTACGGGGATGGGTTGGTCACGAAAATAGAGGCGTTGCCCTGGGTGATTTGCACGGTCGCGAAAGGTACTAGCAAGCCTTTCCTTCGGCCAGCACGGTCGGATGGCGAAACGAGTGCAATTGTGTCGGAGAGTCCAGCGCAGTAGACAGATACACCCATCGTGGAGCTTGGAGGCACTATGGTATCGTCTTTCACAAGAATCTTGCTCACTTTCGAAGAACTGTCTTCCGGCGTCAAATGCGAGAAGGGGGAGAGTTCAATTTCGGCGGCGGCACAATGAATGACGGCGTCGTTGCGGGAGAGAAAATCCCACCCCAGGATGACATCATGAGAGCATGCGGGATTGATGATGAATTGGGCGACATACAGAACGTCCTGAACGACAACGCGAGCTGTGCACCCTGCTGTAGGATGGATACGGTGCAAATCGGCGGTACGAAGGGACAATCCAGAAATTGGCGTCGTCACTTTACGAAGCAAGCGGCAAAATTTTTCGTCCATAACGGATACTGCAGCTCCTGTGTCAATAAGAGCAGATGCGTGAACACCGTCCACAAGCACGTCAATGACATTAGATGGGCGGCTCTGAGGGCTTTCACAATGCGATAGCATCGCAGTCCTTGCCTCGGGGACTGCGACGACTAGTTTTCCCGCTCGTGAACAGCTGAACTTGGCCGCATGGGGGACGGGGAACGACGTCGTGGAGACGGTGACCTACGAGAAGATGAAGCTAGGCGAGTTGGCGGTGGCATAGACGGCGTTTCCTCGTTATAGGTACGCCTGATCTGGCCAGCAACAGGCGACGAGATATGGGGCGTCTGTACGCGAGTGCAATAACGTGCTACGTGGCCGGCGTAACCGCAGGCAAAGCAAATGGGCCGGTTGTCGGATGTGCGCCATCGGTTCGCCGGGGTAGGTCTTGTCCATGACGCAAGAGCCGATGGACGGAACGGTGGCTGGAAAGGCTGCAGGGGGTGCTGGAGCTGAGTCTGAGAGGTCACGTCAACATACGTAGCCGGCATACCCGCTGCAAAGGATGGAGGTCGTGCGGCAGCTTCGGCGTAAGTCAGTGGGGCGGGCGCTTGAACGACTGGAGGCGGCCTGGCGACCACTTTGGCGTAACTTGGGGGTACAGGAGCCGGAAGCTGTTGTGGGTGGTACGCAGGCATGACCTCCGCTATTTCCTGCTCAATCGCTCGGCGGATGGGGGGGAAAATGGTAGTGGCCGATTGTTGAGCAGCCGGTGGGTGGGCAAAGGGCAGGAGAGAGAACTGCCGTGCGATTTCCTCACGTATGAAGGACTTGAGGTCTGCCAGCAGTGCCACCTGGTCACAGCTCGCCTCCAAGCCTGCCAGCCCTGCATCTCGTGGTGTGGAGCGACGGGTCATCGAACGCTGCAGGCGGAGCTCCTCGTAGCTCTGGCACAGCGTGATGACCTCAGCTACTGTGCCTGGGTTTTTGGCAAGCAGCATCGTGAAGGCATCATCGGCAATGCCCTTCATGACGTTCCGGATCTTGTCTGATTCGGACATGCTGTCGTTGGATTTCTTGCATAGGTCCAGGACGTCTTCAATGTAACTGGTGAATGATTCACCGGCCTGCTGAGCGCGTTCGCGTAAGCGCTGCTCGGCTTGCAGCTTACGAACGGCAGGGCGGCCAAAAACGTTGGTGATAGCGGTCCTAAAATCGGACCAGGTTGCGAAATCAGACGCGTGGTTGTTATACCACATGCCGGCCACACCCACGAGGTAGAAAACCAGGTTGCCGAGTTTACCTGCCTCGTCCCAATGATTGGGGACGCTGACGCGTTCGTACATGGCGAGCCAGTCCTCGACGTCGGTGCCATCCGCACCGGTGAAGACAGGTGGGTCGCGGATGCGGGGGACACCGGAACATGGCGTCGGCGCAGGAGGAAGCGTTTGCTGGGTGGCGTCTTGTTGCATGGTTGAAGGCACGGTACGGGATCTAAGCTCCAAGGGCATCGAATGTGAACCGAAGATGGTTGAAGGGCACAGCACTCTCCACCAAAATGTTAAGGCGTTTATTAGCCGGCCCACAGCGGGCAAGCACAATGGCGACAGTAACGGCCAAGCACGGACTCTCAGCGCGAGCGGCATCCCTTTTGGGTAGACCCACTAGAAGGCACCTGAGAGTTCCACCAATTTCAGTGTTCGGAAGCTTCTTTACAATATATATATATATATATATATATATATATATATATATATATATATATATATATATATATATATATATGGGAAAGAGGTGTATACTTCAGGGCTCGTTTTTCCGTGTTTTGACACAATAATAATGAATTATAGCACACAATAATGCTAAGGAACGTATAGGGGACGTTATTAGACTGATGATTGATTGATTGATTGCTTTATATATGGGGTTTAACGTCCCAAAACCACCATATGATTATGAGAGACGCCGTAGTGGAGGGCTCCGGAAATTTCGACCAGCAGGGGTTCTTTAACGTGCACCCAAATCTGAGCACATGGGCCTATATCTATATATATATATATATATATATATATATATATATATATATATATATATATATATATATATATATATATATATATATATATATATATATATATATATATTGAACGAACAATGAGGCTAAGATAAGCATAAGGACATCAATTTCAGTTTCAATCAACTGTAGTGTAGTAATTACGGTGAAAGTTGAAATGAATTTAAGTGTAATAATAACTACACTACAGAGAAACACCACAACAGATGCGGCCTATATATTCCTTGGCCAAACCCTCTGGTGGATTAATGCAGTGTAGCACTTTAATGGTGCTCGGCTGCTGAAACGGAGGTAGCGGGTTCGATCCCGGCTGCAGTGGTCGCATTTCGATGGAGGCAAAATGCTAGCGGCCTGTGCGATGTTAGTGCACGTCAAAGAACATCAAGGGATCGAAATTTCGGGAGCCCCCCACTATGGAGTCCTTTGACCAAAGTCCTATCCCTTTTTGGGACGTTAAACCCCGCATACTATATTGATTCATGTTGTTGTACAATAGGTCTATCACGTGCCAGTGCCAACAGAAAAATGATAAAGAGCGAAGGGCATAGAGCTGCATATCAAGTGCACAGCTGTCATTTGCTGTTGATAGACGATGAAATGCCACTGTACTAATGGTACTTCAGCAACTTCGGATCGAAGATGCGAAGACAGCGTGCAGTGTCTGCCCATTGAAGAAAGGTTGAAAATATCAAAAGAACGAAAGAAGAGCGAAGAAGGCATTATCAGGATACAAGTGCGCCAGTTGATTCCGTGCCTGCAAGCATACGCCTAAACCGGTTTGTTTTAAGAACAGTGTCAACGCCTGCATCGCTTTGCTGGTGTGCGACGTTCAGGGCCACAATTGGAAGATCTTCCCTTCTGAAAACAATCTGTTGTGTAGTTGTTGAGAGCAGTGTGAGATGATGACTTTCTCAAACCCTATTTATGCTCAGATTGTGGGCTTGAAGGTTTCATGCTCTCTTAAACACCCTACCAAAGGTTCCACAAATTCATTTATTGGGACACTAGACAGCAATGTACACGTTTTTAAACTTCAAATTTCTTTTTTTATTATTATTACCGTGCACAACGCGTGAATAAAAATTTGCGTGCTTCGCGTTTATACATTTTCTATATAAGTTACTACTTATTTTTGTCCCCTAGGTATGCGTCACTTGCTTACTTTCCTGTCATGTTACTCTTTCTTTCATTCTGCCTTCGTTCTCTCTTATTGCTCCTTCCGAAAGGTTAGCAACTGTTGTGTCATTTAACGTGGATGTTTTTAGCCTGCTCCCTCCCTCTTTTCAGTGTGTACGCAAATAATAATAATAATAATAATAATAATAATAATAATAATAATAATAATAATAATAATAATAATAATAATAATAATAATAATTCAGGGAACAGACAAAAATAACCAGATCATACATTCGAAAACATTCTAATGAATTTCGTTTATTAAAAAGGTATACTAAAAACTTCTCAAACAATTTTTTACTGAAACAAAGTTCCTTAACTGCACCTGCGAAAGAATCGTGGGAAGTACTTAGGCCGAATAAAAAAGGTGAGCAAACGAGACGTTCCCCGTTTGAATACGAAGTTCATTAATTGCACAGGTCATGACGGATTAGTACCCGGCGTCGACGCAGCCTTCTGAGTCGGATGAGATTTTAGTATGCGTAATAAAAACATAATGAATTTATCTATTACGGTCGAAAAGCAAGACATCCTGCTATAAGCTATACATTCATGTTCATGGATTGATTGATTGATATGTGGGGTTTAACGTCCCAAAACCACTGTATGATTATGAGAGACGCCGTAGTGGAGGGCTCCGGAAATTTAGACCACCTGGGGTTCTTTAACGTGCACCCAAATCTGGGCACACGGGCCTACAACATTTCCGCCTCCATCGGAAATGCAGCCGCCGCAGCCGGAATTCGAACCCGCGCTCTGCGGGTCAGCAGCCGAGTACCTTAGCCACTAGACCACCGCGGCGGGGCATTCATGTTCATGGAGAACGTTGATGATCGCTGGCTTCGCACAGTGTTAGTTTCATTGACGAATACAGTGATGCCGGCTTCAGTGGAAGAATCATGGTAATGGTCAATCTGTTTTAGATGCTTATTTATCTCTAATTACACATACAAAGAACTAGTAAACAGTCAAAGTTGACTTCCAAAGCCTCTCGAAGCAGCTCACACGTGTCAAGAGCAGCGCTGAATATGTCTTGATAGAGTAACGAAATCGTTGTGGGTCGGCCGGTATTGTACTGGAATGGCATTGGGAGAGTTGAACAAGGTGACAGCTAATGTTGCCATTTGAAAAGAGAGTCTTTGCCATATCTCAGATATGGTTGATTTTTGAAGGGTATTTAGAGTAAGGATTCGAGACACCCTGATACCGATTTGCAGATTGACGAAAATCGAAGCTTATAATTCAATGTAGAGTTCTCATTCCTCGGTTTTCGTGCTTAACACATTTAATGATTTAATGAATTGCCACTCGAACAGAATGCCTGAGACCACTCATGTTTGTGTAGCTAATTATCGTACATATTAGGAAAATGAATAAAAAACAGGGCAGTAACGTGCAGACCAGTGGTTCAGGGACCGCACGCAGCCCATGAGCCGCGTGTTTCAGATCCCCGTGCTATTGGGTCGGTTTGTAACCAGGCCGCTGTCTTTGCTTCCTTCCTTTACAACTGCCATTTCTTTACACATTGTGGCATTGTCTTATCGGTATCTTTGTTGTTCCTGATTTTTTCAGTCTGCCCATAAAAAAATTCGTTACTGTTGTCACTCTTCTTGTACCACTCTTGTGTGCTCTATGTCAAGCCTGCAGTATGTACAACTAAATGAACGAAAAATAAATTGTATTACTAGGAGCACGCGTCCATCCTCCTCGCAGCTGTCGCGAAAGCGCTAAACACTTCGCGTCACCCTAATTATACACTCAAGTAACGTCACCGTCCAGCAGCAGTAACAGTGAACACAACGTGTGGGCTTTTCGCTGTGTTCGTTTAGATGTACAAAGGGTCTTGTATCCATGCGTCGTGGCGCAGAGAGGTGGAGCGTGAGCTGTACTGAAGCACTCGTTTACCTTCGGTAAACAGAGAGGGTCAGGAGCTTCGGAGGAGGCCATGCACTTCAGCGCAACGAGGAAGGCGACTCCGTTAGAGGAAAAAAATGAGGGGGGGGGGGGACAAGGGTGCAGCTTCTGGACAGAATCGGGCCCCAAGTGTGCACCTTAGAAGCACCAATTACCCCGTCAGTCGTCGCCGCACTTTGGCCACTTGTGTGTGTGTGTGAGCATAAAAATTTAAGCGAGCACTTTCCTCTTCAGGTCTGGGTTTCTTGTGTACACGTTAGCTGCACCGACGTGTCCAGCATCGTCGCATTTATTACGCCGCGTCCGACGACGTTCCTTTTCGCGTTCTTCACCGGCGGCGACGAGTATTGATCTGGCCTACCGGCCGCGCGACGGGTGCAGACAGCCGGTCACTGCAGCGCGGCTGCCCCCGTGGACGCGCGTGTCTCGCACAAAACGGAGACCAAACGCCGCGTTTCGTTCATTTGTGGTTGCAAATGTTGTTCATTCATGAACTTACGCCTGTTCGGACTCGTACTTTCTACATCTGATGCCACTCAAATGAGGAAGATGCGGCATAACACGGGCATTGCACGTCGCGTGAACTTCTCGTTAGCGATGCTATATATAAAGCGAATGACCAATATTTGTGTCATTTACGCGGGAAAATTTGATTATGGTAGAAATATGTAAAGGTGCAGACGTAGTTTTTAAAATTTGTTTTCGAAAGAAAATAAAAACACTTAATTATCTTTCTGTATGATGCAGAATGGTTCCTGAAGCAATATATAGTCGAACATGTACGATACAGAGCTTACCTTGAAGCTTGCTTTGAAAAAGCCGTGTAATCTAAAAGTCACCCACCACAAGAAAATGACTTTTGTTTCTGCTATTATGTTGATGTTTTTTTTTTTACATAGTCCAGCATGACACTTTCTCGTCCCGGTTCAGTTTCCACGTTAAAAAGTTTTTTTTTATTCTTTCGTTTTCTTTATAAAGCAAGATATACTAGCGAACGCATTCGTCTTTGTCTAGACGGTCGCAATTATGTGTTACGGATGTAAACTGAGACCCTCGCGATCTACAGCTGTTTAGCAGTTCAGGAACGTGATACGCTTTAATCATACAGAGCCCGAGACCATGCGCCGCTTTTTTATTTACAATATTACTTCCGTATTACTTTGTGCCGCTAACTTCTTCCGTGGAGATTTATTGCGCGTCTCCCGGCACAGCGTCTCTGTCAAAAAGTTGGCTCGTGTTACCCGGAGCACCGCCTCGGTGCAGCGCACTTCTAATTTCGGGCTACAGATTATCGATATACTGCATGCAGCACGAGTGGGCTATTCACGAAAGAAAGAGAGGAGCGCGCACTGCGAAAAAATGGAAGGAGGCACAAAGCGCGGCAGTATTATTATCAGTCAATCGCACAGAGCCACTTCTTTCCTTCTTTTTGTGGTACGTCACTCATGAGCAGCGCGTCTGCTGTCGCTCGTTTGTTCTCCCGTTTGGCGGGCGTAATTGGCTTGGAAGGACGATCTCAAAACTTTCGCGTGCAGTACGGTGATTTTGATTTGTTTGTTTGTTTGTTTGTTTGTTTGTTTGTTTGTTTGTTTGTTTGTTTGTTTGTTTGTTTGTTTGTTTGTTTGAGCGATTTAGTCTCTCCAATCTAGAACCGTGGTCGTAAATTTGTCCTAGGCTGTCTATTGATATCGTGCACCATCTCATCTGTGTATACGGGAATGCTCTTCTGCCTGATTGCTATATGCCAGCCCGGCCAATCCTGCGCTTTACGCTGCATGCTTCCCCGAACTTCTTATTTCCAGCTGTTTCTTTTTTTTTCTTCTTGCGTCTGCATAATTCCTTGCGTCTGCATAATGCCCAGGAGGACTGGGACAGCTATAAGTAAGCAAAGCGGAGTCGCGGTACAATATAGGGGCATATGCTGCTAGCGGAAACAAGCGTGAGATGGTCTAGATATGGAAATTGACTGAATAAACCGATAAATTTGGCAGCAGTGTTTTTTTTTTCTTTTGAGCACCTACTCTTGTTCTGCAAGTGGTAGTTGCGAAAGTCCAGCGCACTTGTAATGCTGTGATGCTTAATTTTTCTTTCTTTCTTCTCTGAACGTGACAATTTTTCCGGGACGCGGTTTGCGTAAAAGTGGTCTCTCCTTTTCTCCGGGCGAGTAAGTGGCTGGATGCGTGAATACGATGCATACGTGTTTGTGGCCAGCTGGTGCGAGGTTTTTCGTGACAACGAATCCGATCGAGATACTCGCATGTACAAACTCACTCACTCACTCACTCACTCACTCACTTCACTTCACTCGCTGGTATGCTGAGACGGCCAAAAGTAGGCTGTAGATTGTGTGTATACAGTACAGCGAAGCACATGCATGGGTGCCATAGGAGAACAAAAACAACAAGAGAAAAGGCAAGGAGGTTAACCAGCATGGGTGCCATAAATGTAGCAATAGTCAACGGTGTGATAGCACTACGATGTACTATATTTGAGCGCCTTCGACCAACACCGACTTTTTTTTTTTTATCTAAAGGAGATGCATTAAACCAATCGGAATTAGAGAAGGCGGGGAAGGGGAAACGAAGACGAGTGTGATTCACAAGACCACGGTGTCGCTTGATATGAGCCAGCGAGACCTCTGCCAACAGTGGCACGCTGTCACATGGATCAGCTGCAGCAGAATTCTGCTTTGTCACTGTACGTCACAGGTTGTTTTGCATCAGCAACGTACCACGTAAAAAGATCACCCTATATAGTTGCCAAGAAAGAGAAGAGGAAGGCTGGGAGTTTAGCCACATATTGGCGTCCGGTTCGCTACTGAGCAATGGTGGTGGGGAAATAGGGGCAAGAATATAGTTAGTTGCCAGAATACTTAAACTGCCTAGCCCTTAAGCGTCACATTTAGGCCAGTTACATTATAGGTAATAATAATAAGTCAAGTTTAACGTCCCGAAACCGTGATATGATTGTGAAAGACGCCGTAGTGGAGGGCTCCAAAAATTTCTACTACCTAGTGTTCCTTAACGTGCACCTAAATTCAAGTACACTGGCATTTTTGCTTCCATCAAACATGCGCCTGTCATGGCCGAGATTCGATCCCGCGATGTGCGGCTCAGCAACCGAGCTCCGTAACCACCATCAAACCCCCGCAAATTTCAATCCCGGGTCGCAATTTCCGAAGCACTTCGCAACGGCGTTCCTCATAATCGTGTTACGGACTCCGTAAACGGTATCCGTTGGTCTTTTTGCCTCCGTAAGATTTACAGCACGTGGGTGTGTCATTCATTATAAGGAGAAGTATGTGCATTAAAACATTGTGTGTGTAAAAACATGAAGAAGTGCCGGTGAAGAAAGAACGCGTTGGAAGACACTATAATCAGTATATGAACAGCAGCACTGAACAGCAACACACGGAAATAAATATGGGAAAGGTACGAGAGGATGTCATGTCCCTTAGCACACAAACAGGTGAAAATGTGGGTATACTGCGATACGACTGGCAAGAATGCGTCAAAGCCCGCATTCACGAAAACGGGAGAAGCTAAGCGTGTTTGTAAGATGATAATTCTCCCAATACTGATCGTGGACATAGTGTTAGTGATGCCGACAACAACATAAAAAACCTTTATGAAAAATAGGTTTTGTAAATCGCGCCCCAAAATTTGTTCTGTATGTATGCAGCATAAAGGGCTCCGTCTTGTACATTTATCAACGTAATCTCTGTAGAGATTGTTTTACTCTTTCTTTTTAACTAGAAAAGTTTGTGGAGACATCCTCCACCAATGATGTTGACCCTGTCACCCGAGCTTCATCGTCACGTGGTCTCACTTACAGGGGCTCCTCCACTTGGCATCGTTTAAAGCGATACATCATCGGTATAATATATGCGGTCGACGTCAGTTGCCTCGTTAGGTTGGCCCCTGAGGTTCACGAACGAAAATCGGTAAAGAAATAAATAAAATAAATTGAACAGTGCCGCTTCTTGCCGGAAGTACGCGTTCACGACAGGAGCTTAAGGTCAGACAGCAGCTCATCAATTTTTTTTTTCTAACACCGCCAAGACGAAGAAAAACAGTTCATAAACACTTCGCTTCAACACCTATAAACACCACATGCTGATGAGTTTTATCGTTTTTTTTTGCATACAAGTCACTCATATACAGATACATTTGCAAGTTTATGAGATCACAGGAAAAATTTCGTCCACGTATGTCTTCATTTCTTTAATGTAAGGAAGATTGATTTGATTTGTGGGGTTTAACGTCTCAAAACCACTATTTGATTATTAGAGACGCCGTAGTGGAGGGCTCCGGAAATTTTGACCACCTGGGGTTCTTTAACGTGCACCCAAATCTGAGTACACGGGCCTACAACATTTCCGCCTTCATCCGAAATGCAGCCGCCACAGCCGGGATTTGAATCCGCAACCTGCGGGTCAGCAGCCGAGTACCTTAGCCACTAGACCACCATAGCGGGGCAATGTAAGGAAGAGGGAAGCACTTTTATTTATAACGAGAGTAGTTTAATGGCATACTAATATTCGCCAACATGCAACACTGCGAAAAAAAAAGAGAGGGGAGAGATGATAATTGATTGATAAGTGGGGTTTAACGTCACGAAACCACCATATTATTATAAGAGACGCCATAGTGGAGGTCTACGAAAATTCTGACCAGCCGTGGTTTGTTAACGTGCACCCAAATCTGAGGACACGGGCCTGCAAAGAGGGGAGAGAAAGGTTTTGTGAAAAGGAAGCACTATAAAAAATGCCACTTGTCTTGATTTCAGTGTTGATCAATTATACGATGTATATGTATTCAATCTGCATGACAGCTAGAGCTTTTCAAATGTTAATTCAAATATCTTGTTTTAAATCAGGGAACATGGAATATGATGGCTTACTTTCCAATTTAATGGGCAGCGTTGGATAGAATAGTCTCACGCCCTTGATACTATGGTGAACTTTATTCAGGTTCTGCGTGTGTGTGAAACACTTGTATTTCATAAGAGTTTTCAGGCACAAAAGGGACCTTTACATAGGGAAGTCTTTGCTCCAGTACAAGGCCGCTAGCCGTGACCTTAAGACTGGAGATCTTTGAGCCTCCAGTAGAGAAGTTGAGTAGGGCTGCCTCCAATGCTTCTCTAGAGGAAGGGTTAGAGAGAAAGGAAGGATACGTCTGACATGCCCACACCATGCGAAAGTTATCGAAGACTTTCCTACAGAGAGGGCACTACCTATCGACTTTCAGGTGAAAATGCTTTAATATTGCATGACACAAGTTGTTGGTCTACAGGCGCCTTAGGGTTTGTTCATGGGCTTTACTCAGGCCCTTAGCGGGTACTGTGAAAAGCCGTGACCGTTTCAGTAGTTCATACTAGTGAAACGGCACCACACGGAAAGATGAATGCACTAAAAAAAGGAACACGAAAAGCAAGCGAAACACAGCTGTCGTGCCTTAAATTGACGCATTATCGCATAGGCTAAAAACCTAGCTGGCAGATACGGCGTAGATGTGGTTTTTTTGGTGCCCAACAAATTACGAGGAATTCGCCATCGTGTAAATGAAAAACCAGAAATGAAAAAAAGCAAAGTATAGTGTAAGCTGTGGAACTTGTGATGTTTGAGCACCGATCTCAAGCAATTGAGTGTGCCTCGGGTGTCATTTATCAAATCCCCTTGTGATGCAACGTCACGTAGTACAGGTCAGACAGGAAGGTGTGTGAGGATAAGAAAACATGACACGGGTGTACGTAGCGATGGGGTGTCACATATGGCTTCAGATTATCGGCAGTGTGGATGGACATCCCTCTTCAATAAAACCAGCATAGTGTCACGGCATCATAATCAGACAACTACAGACAACCTCAGATATTATTGAGGCTTGATACATACAAAAAGAAATAAAGTCATGTACAAGCTTCCCCGCTGTAGCCTTGCAAAAGAAAGAAATCTTATACTTGAGTGGGTAGATATATTGCTGTTTTGTGCATTTTATTGGTTGCTCACAGCGGTTGTCATACGTTTATGTACGGTTTTGTTATCTGTGTGAAGCCATGCATGGGTATGTATTTATCTTCAGCGCATGTGAATAAAAGCTCAGTTGAGAGTTGGCGCTTGTGTTCCGTGTCCCACCCCCCCCCCTTTTTTTTTCGTGTGGATTTGTCTTTCCTTGTGGCGCCGTTTTACGGGTATTAATTCATACCAACTTGCCCACTTATCAGTTTTTCTATGTTTGCAGTAGTAACCAGAATTTCTTGGAAGCCCGGAAGCGGCTATCTAGCCTTTAAGCCGGAAAAGCCAGGGTGAGGTACTAGGTGGTTAAGCGCATGGGTGGCTGCATACGCTGACCCTGGTGGCTGGGAGTCCAAACGAGGCTTTTGTGTAAAGGGTCTGATTCTGCTCGCTTTAGAATTTTGTGGGCTAAAAGTGAGACCTCACCCACCATTTGCGCGAATCAGCAATCATTACCCTAAAGTTCGTGTGCGAGGCGCAAGCGCTATTGCTACCTCCTCAGCCCGCGCGGAGTTGAAAACCCGATAGAAGAGCCCATTAACGCGTTGGTACTGGTGAACTACGGCAGCCGTGCAGAATCCGGTGGGTGACGGCCCTGCCACGTCAACGTGGTATACACCCGGATCAGGTCCGTGTTGATGTTCGAGGGCCATTGCGCACGCCTCTCGTCTGTCTTTATGTGTATGCGAGCGCATGTTGCAAGGAACTGAAGAAACTCGGGACTTGTGACCCCACAGCTCTAGAAGTCGGCATGTCTCCTCTGGAACGCAGTCATGTTTTATGCGCAGGTGACCTAACAGGTGGCGCCCGGATACCGTCTGTGAAAGTCGCGTATATTGATTTACGATGCGGGCCTCCTTCAATTCCTGGCAGGAGTTGAGCACCCCCAGTGCTGACAACTTGGCATTGGAGGTAGTAACCGGGAGGTACAAAGCTCACTTTCTAGTCTTCTTAATGATGGCATCAATGCGTTGGTCGTGTTGCTTCGTAGTGTGAAGGTAGGGCGCGGAGTAGAGGATCCGGTGGAGCACAAAGGCATGCACGAGCCGAAGCGCATCCCTGCACTCAACCCGCCGGGTTTGTTGAAAACGCGGTGGAATATACGCCCGACTTGTTCACCTATGTGTTTGAGTTTGGCAATGGTGGATTCCGGTCTGAGGCTGAACAGGCGCAAAATACGCTGGCTCTCCTCAACTTCTCTGATAGAAACTCCCATAAAAACCAAATTCCATTCTGTCTTTGGCGCTGGGTCTGACATGCATAAGTTCCAATTTTGCATGAGCACTTAAGAGACCTCATGGCGAAAGCATAACTATCGACGACAGAAGTGACCTGCTGGAGGTGGTCCTTCATTTCTCCAAGGCCCCCCTTCAGCAGCCCAATCTGTCATATCATCCACGTAAAGTGCGCGGTGAATTCTTTCTACCCTGGCAAATTGATGTGAAAGCTGCATCATCGCAACGTTGAAAAGAAGCAGCGACAAAACTGCTCCTTGCAGAGTACCCCTCGTGCGCATAGTGTGTGCATCGTATTCGTTATCCTGAATTTTTAAGAAGACCTGACACTCTGAGAGGAAGTTTCTTACGTAGGCACATGTCTTATGCCCACAATCTGAAATGATCAGGTTTGCCAGAAGCGACTGCCTGTGAAAGAAAATTACAAAAGACCAGCGTGGTATTCTGTGAATGTATTAATATATTTTGCAAAGCACATCTTCGTTCATATATTGTATTGAGGCTGCTATTTATTCATCCACATGGTGGCGCATAACATCCTCAGCTTGCTTTTAGCCGTAAATAGAGTGTCAACCCCGTATCTACGTCACCCGAGGGCACGAGGTCCAATTCCTGCCTCGGCTGAGAAATTGTACAGTGGTGAAATGCAGAAACACACACGTGAGATTAGATTTATGCTCAGATTAAGGAACACCAAAGCGTCGAAATTTATTCCCGAGTCTATCACTATGGCGTGCCTTATTATAATATTGTGGCTTTAGCATCTGTAAACCTGATAGTTTAATGTTAACTGCAGCCAACACAAAACTGTCAGGTATATATGAAGTTCTTATCTCCATAGAGATAAGAACATTCTTTTAGCTTCTATATTAATTTCAATCCTTGTTTGTGTGATTTTTGCACCGCAATGCATGAGAAGGCCATCAAGACACCTCGGCTGAGTTCTGTGCTCATTCGATTACCTTAGCATGCATCGTACACACATACCGACAGTATACCACATAACCTTGTTTACAATTATCACTCATTTGTACAAAACAAAACAAAAGAAATGCAGTTTTATTGTAAACTCAATTAAAATCTTGAGAAACCTTTACAGGAAAATTACGTTTTCCAAGAACTGTAATCTATTTATGAAATTGCATTGAACGAAACAATGCTCACAAACACACGAATCTCACATCCACAATGCAGTTGCATCGTGCACCCTTAACAAATGATATCGCAAAAATCGTTTATTTAAAAAGCGTGACCCAACATGCCCAGATGCTTAGAACACTGGCATTTATAAGCCAAGATTGCTTTAAGGAAAAATGTTAGTGACCATTTTATATACCTACTCAGTCACAGTCTTGTGTTTTCACGGTTCTTTCTACCACTCACTTTCTACCACTCAAAACAAAAGAGTTTTACGGAAAGCCAATGAATGTACGGTGTATTAAAGTTTGAGCGTTCCAGCGAAGCGATAGTTCAGAGCATTGGCAGCGGCCATATTTTGCGCTCAGGGCTCACTCGTACTCAGACTCACGAAACGTTTCCTGAGCCGGACTCAGTCGCACTCACATTCACGAAAGTTTTCTTTGACGGGATTGACTCGGACTCAAACTCGCCAAAACATTACTCGCCCTTACTGACTCAGACTCATAATCATATTTATGGCTTGAGTGAGTCGAATAATGAGTCCGTCAGTCTAGAAGTAGCTTTTTCGGCCATGATGTGAATGCTCATTAGATTCAATACCTCAAATATTCCATGCTCTTCTTGGCGCATTTTGGTACAGTACCTACAAATTTGAGTTATCAGTAATTTCAAACTAATAAGGACATTGTCCTTGAAAGAGACAGCATCAGGTATTTATCAGAGCTTACCCAGGAAAAGTTGGGTGGAGGCGGTAGTCATGAGATCTCTCTGCGTAATTCGCGTATCTTTTTAACTAATTAAACATGAAATGGTGTATGAACAATACAGCTTCGGTATGCGTGTCAGTAGGCGTGAGTATAACCGTGAGTCCAGGTAAGGCTGATTGATAATGCTGAAGGCGAGTATATGGCATGGCTCGGGCGTTACTGCGAGCTCTTGGATCAAACGTAGCTGAGAGTGTCTTTGTGATATTGTAATTGTCTGTAAGGCGAAGAAAGTGCGACGATAGTCCTCATGGCGCCTCAGTTGGTCCCTGTCTACTATATGAACAGTAAAGTGGTACAATTGCGCCTGGTCGACAACGCGTGCAGGACTGAGCGAACGACGTAGTGAGCCCTCTGTGCGCGCACCCGCCATGGTGAAGAAGCGGAAATTATTGAGTACCCATCAAATTAATTCTTTCCACATGGTCTCCGGCCGCCATTAATGTACTGGGATCTCGCAGCGTGGGCATTTCTGGAAGCCGTTTAGATAACTTTAATATGCTGCATCTTACGTGCTAATTATTCATTAACTCCCGTTTCGATGGAACCATCGACATTTTACAGCATTATCAAGAATGCCTCCAGATGTTACGTAAGTTGATTTCAAAAACGCGTAATTCAAGGATGCCTTGCTTGTATTGCCACAGAAACTCTGCGCACACAAAATACAAACGTCAAACCGTAGTTCCTCATTCATGGTTAATTTGTCTGGTAATCAACGAAGCTGCCGGTCTGTGTTTGTTGATGGAATTTTAATGATTCATCGAAGCCGGTATAATTTAAACCAGGTCCTCTTTTATTGTGTTATTTCCTTGTTTTAATCACCGGCCCCGACACATCCCCACTGGGACGTACACGACGCGGCGGTGGAGGCTGATGTGTGCCCCGCGTGCCAGGAAAAGGCAGAAAATTCCAAGCGCTAGAAAAGCCCTATATATTTATTTTTTGTTCTCTTTAGCATTACTTTCTCTCTCACTTTGCTTGCCCGAACGGGTAATAATGCACCCCTAACGACTTTGGCCCGAATAAGCCTTGTACAGGTATTAGAGGCCTCCAGTGAAGCCTTCCAACCTCGGCAATTTCACTGCGGAAGAGCTGCGGCAGTATGCCGACGGTGTTGTGAATGTAAGCACCGTGTGTTGAATAACTCATGTATAAGCATCGAGGATATCACGTATGCGTCTCTCTTTATTAAAGGCGGCTTAAGAGCAGCGCGCACGTGATGTCAAGTTGGTGACCGCACAACCAACCAAACTGTCTGTCGACCTGTCTTGACGCTTCTCGAAGCAAAGCCCTGTGGAAACACAGGTATACGTCTACTACAGGGATCTCCAGCAGCGAGGTTGATTTCCGCCGTTCTCGTGTTTCTATTGACTGAGCCAACGGATGTGAAGACAGTGATAGACGCTCAAATAATCACGTTGTGTTCACGAGGCGTGCGGCTTGACGGCTTTCGACGGCACAGCGGAGTGCTACGTCGCGGGCTCAATTTCTGGCCGCACGTCACGTCTAAACTAAACGCAGCGGCGCTTTTCTACACATCAGGCGAACGGTGATGGGACCGTTGTGCATTAACTTTATCTTAAGCCACATGCAAGGCACGGAGACATATTGACTGCATCTTGACCTTTTTTATACAAGCTCCGTCATTTTAATGCCCAAACATATCAGACTTCTTTAAACTACTGTAGAATATTTTGGAGGGGCTTTCGGTGCCACCACATTGGGTTGGTAACCATACCGTTTTGCACATTCAACAGCTATATAAGCGAACAAAGCTACGATAGACGCATGCCCAAGGAAGCGGTTGGGTGGCGTATTTACTTTTCGTGAACTTGTCAATTCACGTGCGATATATAAGCATAAGAAAACATTCGCTTAACAGCGCAAGGGGGTGGCGTCCATGCATGTCTTACGTGAAAGTGTCTATATTACACTGTTGTAAGGGTACAAGAAACTATTGACGTGCTTTGTTTCATTCAGTCAATGAGCAAAATAAATAAAGGAAGCAGCTAGCTTACCTATACTCTACATTTTAAATGCAAGGCATTTCTTAGTCAGCTTCAGCGACTTTGACCGTCTATCTATCTATCTATCTATCTATCTATCTATCTATCTATCTATCTATCTATCTATCTATCTATCTATCTATCTATCTATCTATCTATCTATCTATCTATCTATCTATCCGCCTACGATTTTTAGCTCTCTTCGCCATTTCGATAATGGGATCTATACCAAATCGATATGGCATAACATGACCGTATGACGAGACTAAGGACTAGTCATAACATGAAAATCATGATTTGTATGTCATGATGTCATGGTCTTGCTGCTCCTGTGGTGTTTTCGTTCACATGACTTATGGAAAAAATGGTATGGTATGACATGACTGCATGGCGAACATAAGTGACAGGCCCTTACGTGGAAATCATGACATACGTGTCTTGTAAGTCGTGAATACATGCAACGATCACGGTGCTCTCGCGGTTTTTTCGCTTGCTTAACATATACCAAATTATGTATTACGTGACGCGAATGGATGACGAAAGTAAATGACACGTCCAAGCATGATAATAATGACATGCGTGTCATGTAAGAACATGACTTCATGCCACGCTCACAGCGCGCTCGCGGCCGTTCCACTAGATTCGCGTATACTAAATTTGGTATCACGTGACGTGAACAGACGACGAAAGTAAATGGCACGTCTAAACATGATAATTATGTCATTCGTGTCATGTAAAACATGACGACATGCTACGCTCATAGTGCGCTCACGGCCATTTCGCTAGCTTCAGATATACCAAATTTGGTATTACGTGACGTAAATGAACGATGAACACAAATGCCAGGCGCGAACACAATAATCATGACATGGAAGTCACGCACGGCATAATTTATGTCAAACTCGTAACGTTGTGCTGATTTTAAAGTGACATATCAACTTCCCTCATCCGTGCTTCGCATATCATTGATTTCCACTGTATACGTGAGATCAGCCAATTTTTTTCATCTTATTCGCTCAAGGGGTGCTATGCAGGATAGCTCGAGCTTCTCGGGCAGACGAGTTTGCTCCGAGCTTGCTCCGTAGTGACCATGGCATGAAGACACTGCGGAGCACGTGATAGCAAGGTTGATAAAAATGGCTACAAGAACGCGCCTGGCATTAAAAACGCATGTGGGACATTTGCGGCGGTTATAAAAGAAACAGCGTGTGCGAGCACGTCAGCGCCACCACTCAGTTAACGTTTTAACAGTGCAGCGACGTCAGCGTGATTGTCGCGCTACATTTTTGCCAACTCAACATGCACCTCCCCCAGGCGTGTTCGTTGGTGTTTGTCCTCTTTCGACCAGGTTCTTTCGTTCCTCCTGGAGCATGGAAATTTCCACTCTCGAAGGCAGCAAGGGTGCACACGCAGCACTCTGGTGCTGCTAGTTTGGCTTCTATCAAATGTTGCAGATGAATATAAGGACAGGTGGTCACCAGGGGCGCTCGCATCACGGTGGCCACGCGGCTGTGATCGGCAACGTCGTGAACGCGGTGAAATTGAATTGGAAACATCGTAGCCGCGTGGTGATATCACTTCTAATTCTGCGTGCGTGTTTGCATAGCCTGCACGATAAAGCTGATAAATAAATCATGCCGCTCGACGTCAGTACTGATCCTGGGCACGAGCAAACGTGGTGGGCACACCCTATCTCCGCCACAGGCATCTGTCAATCAAACTGACTGACGCGTGAACTAGGACACAAACTCGTTGGTACTGAGAAGGCCCCAGTTCAACTCGTGGCTGTGATGGTGCTGGTGTGACTGTCAAGCGTTTGATGCGGTGAACGCTAAGCGGCAGCTTCTTTGCGTATAAAAAAAAGTGTAGCTCACCAAATAATTTGGTGAGCTTACAGTGCAAGGCTGGAGCCATAGAGGAGCTTGTGATAACCTAGCTTCTTGTAGCTTTCTAAGTTGGTCTTCTACTCACGTGCGTAATCGTCTTTTAAATGAAGACCGCATCAGCTCTGTCCTAATTTTGAATGTACTAATTGACTGAGGCTTAACGACCATTACACTGAGCTGTCTTGTCCTCATTGATAAGATTTCAATGAAAAAGCAATTACCTTGGGCACAATTAGCAAGGACCTGCGCAAAGCTATTAAATGTAACCACAATTAGCATGGTACTAATTGCCATCCTAATAATAAGGGCTAATTAGCATGGTTTTACTTAGCATGCTCATGATTAACGTCACGTTAAATAGTATAGTTTACTTAGATCATCAACTAACATGCTTGAATTAGCCAGGTTCTACATATACATGGCTTCATCAGCACGGTCTTCTTAATAATTACCTCGGCCTTACCATGACTTGGCGTAATTAGCTTGGTCATAGCATGTCCTGGCCTGACTGGCCAAGTATACCGTCCTGCCAAATAGCTAATTAGCCGGCCGCACGTGCTCGGGTGCAAGAGAGCGATGACTACAAGGACGTCGCGCACCAGCCGAGCAGCGCGCTGGAATGTACAGGCTGACTATTACGATTAACACGTGGCCTAGGGTTTAGCTGCGGTTGTGATGTTGTAACACACTCGGCAGGTACTTACCTCAGAAGCCACCATGCTGAGTATTCTAAAACAAATTTAGTGCCGACAATAAAAGGTTGAAAATAAATTTAAAACCTCATGCCTCTAAAAAAAAATATCATCGCGAAAACTTTCTGACACATTTATTGCATGGGTGCACTTCTGTACTCAGTGGAACGACAAACAAATGAAAGATGCCTCTGGTTTGAAATCACTGCCCAAATTAGTCGTTCGTTCTTGACGCGTTGACTGGTTCCATCGTAACTAATGAAAGATAGTGCACTGAGGGGTGGATTTGAATTTTTAGTTCTGTTGGCTCGTTCATAAGTGGTTGTCACCAGCGCTCGGGTGAAACTTGGCCGATTCAGCATAACGCCCCAGATAACTTGCTGATGGCTTCGTGTCCATTCCATAGCGTTGTGCTAAGAGTGACGGAAGCGCCAATATAGCATTTTCTTTATATTTTTCTTATAAGGTTAGGGGGTAGGTTTATAAAGGGCGAATTCTCGAGATTTGCGATGCAACAATACAAATGCGACAGTCTAAAAAAAAGCCAAGAATTACTATAAGGAAACTCGAATTTGCTAAAACCGTTGGAGCAGAAACAATGCCGCAGAGTAGCGCATGGATGTTTGGGATATTGCGCTCTCCTGGCATACCTTTACCAGGAAAGAATAGTTCTGGCAGCGTAATATGAGATCCGGAATATTGCTTTGAAAATTCAGCTTGTGATCGCCGCCATGCTTCAGCGAAAAAAGAGAAATAGTAGGCTTGCGCCAAAACGAGTTGGATCAATAAACTCCAAATAAATGGTGGCATCATCGACATAACACGGCGTGCTATAGTATAGTAGTGTAGGATAATGCAAGAATACATCACTTTATTTATGACCCAAATTCACTGTCTGCCGACGATCGCATTATATATATATATATATATATATATATATATATATATATATATATATATATATATATATATATATAGTGTGTGTGTGTGTGTGTGCGACCATTTATGTTTGTTGAGTGGGGTAGCTTCTTATATTGTGCCAAGTGTTTCTACCAAGAATTTATTGGATGCTTTAAAAATAATGCTTTTAAGAAAAGAAGAAATTTCTCCATAACCAAATTGTAGCGACATGCATCGAAGTTAAATACGCCAAGTGATAGTAAGAACAAACGTATACTTACTAATTGACTTTCTAAATAAATACATTGCGGTACTTAATATTGAGGCATTGCAGCCAGCGCGCCTTTAATGCATATCCTCGGTAAATATATGTGGATCCTACAGTTACTGCTTTGTAATCAAAACGCCGTTTTGCATGTTCACGTATTCAAGTGACTAAAACGACCACGTATTTTGTTTTTTGTTGCACGCTTTAAAGAGAATTCCGATGTCACCTCCGAAAACATTCGTTCAAAACGGATATGTTTTTCTGACTCACCGGCTACAACTCGTATAGTGCAACATGTGCACGAAACAATCGGTCAAAATGAAGTAATAGATTCATAGTAACCATTGTATTTGTTATCGTTTAAACCTTCATGAACATCTGCCGAACCTGTACACTTGCTTTCGACATTAGTCTGCCTTAAATTTACTAAATGTCTTCGTATAAACACTCTTTATTACTATAACTGTATATGTAACAACGCTGGACGTATATCAATTTGTTTTTTTTTACCAGCGTTTCTTCTCTTCTTTTTCTGCGTCTCACAATGCGGTGTGATGTCAACCGAACGAGATCGTCTGCCGTGTTTCACTGGCAAGCCTCGTCGCGCCTACAGATTACCGGCGAGAGTGACTTTATTGGTTCCGGTCAGAACCGATGACGGACGCCAATATGCTCCAGCGGAAGGAGAGTGTTGTCGCTGGGCTTTCTTCGGCGAGCCTTCTTTACACTTTCATTTCCCAAGAAAGGCTTGTTGCCCTTCATCTCGTTGTGTTCGCATCATTTTATGACGGCTGTTTCCTTTCACTCTGAGCCCACTCCAGAACGTAAGAGGCATCGTTAAACATGATGGAGACCCTTAGTTGTTTCCATCGAGAGGACAATGTTGTGAGATAGACGCTGTTTCCGAAAACTAAAGCAGAACACAGTGGATAGAGATAGACGAGGAAACATGCAGTGTTATTTTTTTCTTTTTTCATCTCCGAACGCTATCCGAAAAAAAAAGAAAGTGTCTTCGAAAGGTACTCGTATCAGGTTGCTATACAAATGAATTATAGGCGCAGATGCACATCGTATCGAATAAAAACCGAAGTAATTCATACACTAGTTGAGATATGTACAATTAACTGACTTTGCTGCAGACACTATGACAGACTTTTTTTACAACGAGGTTATATTGGACTAAGTTGTTGAGGATTGCATATGAGAAAAAAACATATGTAGAACGACATTTTTTTTTACGAACCGTTTATCTCCCCTAATTCAGCGTTGTTTTTTTGTTGTTGTTGATGTGGTTGAACAAATTTACCTGGCGCAAAACTACACCTAAAAGTGTGGCATTTCGCCGACATGGCAAAAGGATGTCAACAATTTTACCTCGAAGACCACATGCATAACAAACGAATGTCATGCCACTTTGTACTTTCGAAACTACGAGATCTTTTATGCATGCACTACAGAATTTCATTCAGGGACCGTCTTTGGTCACCATTGGTACAAAAATATACGCGTACGCAAGAAAAATAGCTGAATCTATGAGAGTATAAATGTCTATTTGTTCACTCAATATATTCCCTCAATATATTCACTGTTCCAGACCCACCACGACTGTGAAGATGGAAGACTTCAGAGCACTTAAAATTCACAGCACTTCATAAACACTGAAATGATCCTACGAATTGAAGCTGGCCTCCATCTTCGCAGTCGTAGAAATGCTCTGAATTTTTAAGAAAGCTGGAAGGAACCGTCATGAAAATCTAGATCTGAGTTCAGCTACTAAGTGTGGCGCATACCCACTTCAGGCATAATTCCTCATCGTCGTCAGCCACTGCATGAACGATTGGCACAAAATTCATCGCAATAGTTTAGCGGATACCACGCTTCTCAAAAGAATGACAAAAAATAGCATAGCGAATGCTGGCCTACTTTAAAATTTTCGTTATTATGGCCGTAGTGGGCATCAAGCAAGTGTACTTGCAGCAGTTATCCAATGAGTGTTTAGAAAAGGCTCTCAAAGACCGCTCTTCTAGCTTTCGCTGTGGCTGTGCTGCGCCTTCCGCGTAGGCCTGGCGTTTTTTCTTGTTACTTTGCTCCTGTTAAGCCCTTTTGTTGCATGGAGCAGTTTGCTTGTTGTACGTTTTCGTGGCTTATTTTCATAAATATTACCGTATTGCTATTTTTTGATTGTTTTGCACCTGTTTCTGTTAGCTCTTTTTGCGCTTTTTTATTATTTCTGTTCACACTGTTTTAATAAAGGGTTTAGATCCCGCGCCTGTCTATGAGAAGTGATCTAGGCCAGCACCTATACGCCGCATTTATTCGCTGTAAAAAATGTCTTCTCTTCTGTTAATTTGGCGCATTTATATTACAATCGCGCCACAAGGGGGGCCTGTTTCTATAGCTATATATACTTGCCGAAAATTTGTGATAGCTGTGATGACAACAACAGCGCACATGTTGTGGGCTCTTTGACTGTAATATATAGGGAGTTTTCGAATAGCGTACGTTAAGTTAGTGCTCTCTGCGGTCACCCGCTATTTCCGTCACTTAGCAAGAGCCCGCAAGCGGTTAGCGTAGAACGCATGCGCGGTGGCGCGAAACGCTAACGCAATGTTTTGCGTACGCTTTTCGAAAAACTCCCTCATAATACCCGAGGTTCCACGTCTTAATACCGCGACGTATTTACTAGAGACGCCGTAGTTGAGGGCTCCGAAAATTCTGACCATTTGGTGTTCCTCGACGTGCATTACCATCGCACAATACGCGGGCCTCTACCATTTCTCCTCCATCGAAATGCGACCGCCTTGACGGGGATCGAACCCGCGACCATCGGGTCAGCAGCCAAGCACCCTAACCACTGTTCCACCGAGGGGGGCTGTGGGCTCTCTGCTCTACCCATGTGCAGGGTAGCGAAACCAACCGCGAATGAAGCCAAGAAAAGAACAGGAAACATCATTAGTATTCTTTAACTAGTATGGTGATTGTGATATACGTGCAAAGCAATAACCATGAAGCGTACAAAAAGTGAACTTACTACTGTTAAGGATCGTGTCCTAATGATATGTGGGGTTTAACGTCCCAAAACCACTATATGATTATGAGAGACGCCGTAGTGGAAGGATCGTGTCCTACAGCCTTCAGATAACGCGTCTGATAGTTTTGTGAATTGAGCTTTGGCGATAATCCACTTTATTGGTTATTCACGAGCGCGTTCACGTGGATGTGTTAGCGAGTGCCGCCCGTAGCCATGTCGGCTAGTGACCTTTTTTTTTTTTGCCCGTTGGCATCACGTAGCGCGTCATTCTTTTAGGAGCTGTCAACTGACGAATAAACCCGCCCTGATTAGCTTAAGGCATCAAGTCTGTCAAGTCTGCTGGAGCGAAATGACCTTCAGTTTTTAAATAAAACAATTAAATTTAAGTCCTCCGGATAGTTTCGCTGTCAGCGGCATAAGGGTAGCTCCAAAACGATTACCTTCGTGTGGTCTGTCTCTAATGTATAACAGGGGTCGGTAACCTGTGGCCCACGTGGAAGTATTATGAGGCTCCTAGCACTCCCTATCTGAAGGCCGCCATGGCAGTTTTGATCACAAGTGCATGCACACATTCGCTTTGAACCTTTGGCGGCAAATTGCAACTTTGAGACATGCGTGCTGCAAATAAACATGATTTGCATTCATTATTTTTACAGTATTGTCAATTTCAACTCCTCGAATTTTTACTTTTTGCAGTCAATCCCTCCCCCTCCCCCAATCGACCGTGCAGCCGTCATGGTGTCCGCCTCATGCAACTCGGCCCTCCGCCTCAAAAGGCTTCTCAACCCTTGTCTATACCCACAAAATGCGTCTTCCGTCTTCATATGGCGATCACCTTCATTAAAACTATCTGCCTTCTTCACGCTTCAGTAGTTATAGCAAAGCTACAGAGCTATAATACAGAAAACCTGAAGTTTTCGCACTTGTTACATTTCTACGTGCAGTTGCTTGGTAAGAAGCCTGCAGTTCGTCCTCGCTATCTGCAACTCATTCGGCTGGTTGAAAGCGAGAACGAAGGACTGCGCCTGTTTATGCCGACGCAAACCTCGCCTGCATGCGAGAGAACGGAACGGCAAATGAAATTAGGACGGGCGCCGAGACCCAGAAGCAACTGTTGGTGACAACAAACACTCGAACCAATGCACGAGTTCAACGTGAGTGGGAGCAGCTGTAGGCAAATCAGAGCAGCGAGCGAAACACCCAGCCTCAAGTATTTGTGTGCGTTCGGGCAAACACGCACCGCCGAAGGGTGGCGCCCCGAGCAGCCACCTCGCTACCTCGATTGTTGTCCTATGGCGCTTTCGGGACGGCTCTTATCGAGAGACCCGCGGGCAAACGCTTTCTTTTTATTCTTTTGCACTCTCTCTCTTGAACTCGCTCTTTTTTTCCTCCTTCTGGCGAGATAACGAAACGCCTGCACCATGTATTGCTGGCCAAATTTGTCACACCGTCAGATCGATTTGATTTACAGCCCGTATACACTGTGCCGATGAAAGTGTGGGTTCTCGTTGCATTCTGTGTCGTCGTAGAGAAGCCCGTCCCGTTCGATGGCCGGACTTATTTGAACAACGAAGCATATTAGGTGAGCAGCTTTCAAATGCGTCATCCCCCTGGCAAACTGAGCGCCTACGACGTTACACTACGGAGCTCGCGGATTCAATTTCGGCTGCAGTGCGCGGTGAAGTGTAAATTGCCCCCTCCCCCAGCCCCCCTTCCCCCACACACACAAAACGCAAGCATTGTCTGAATCGATTTCATACCAAACAGTCAGCGAGGAGTAGCTCTTTACGGCGCACTTTGAGCCATGCCTTACGTGGTGTATCGGCGTTTTCGTGTTAATTGAGTAGTCGTGTGCATATAGTGGGCTTTCTGGGCACGTTGACTGCACTGGTGTCTAAAAGGTAGCTCATTGTCCGGTATAACTCCGGCACTCACGTTACAGCACAGAATTCAGGGGCGAGCAACACTAAACTAGCTTGTTGAGCAGTGTTGCGGAGTTACCATAGCGGAATTGGTATGATTCCAGGTTCATTCCACATTTTCGCCACCCCGGAATTGAATAGTAATGAAATGAGGACCACGCTCGGAGGAATGTAATGGGAATGAAATTGCATATTTTTCTTCTAATATTTACATGTTTTTCTTATAACGTGCTATTTTTCGAACTTCAAACATGAGTAGGTCAGAGCCTCTATTTAACAATTAAGCAGTGTTTTTTTAAAAAAAAGGCTTGGGTGATTTCAAGCATGGTGTATTATAAACAACGTGCCTATAACAGTTCTCTCCTTATATAGAGCGTGTTGCTCCGAAATACCTCTTTCAGGTAGCTCATGTTTGTGAAGCGCAACGCAAAATTAGGTAGACGGCAATTGTTGTGACTCACCTTTTTCTTTTCTGTTTTAGTTGGAACGAACCGGTGAAGCAGCTGTTATTCACACTTCGGCTTTTAAAAACTGAATTATAAAGCGCCGATCTAGCTCATGACATCTCGTTGCAACATTTCTGTGAATAAAACCAAATTAAGCTTATTTTTGTTCCTGGCCTTGCTTTCTACATTTATTTCAGTATTTAAAAGCACAAGGGCGCTAACACGCATTTCATTATGTAGTTATTGTTGATTAATATGTGTGGTTTAACGTCCCAAAACCACCATATGATTATGAGAGATGCCGTAGTGGAAGGCTCCGGAAATTTCGACCACATAGGGTTCTTTAACGTGCACCCAAATCTGAGCACACGGGCCTACAACATTTCCGCCTAATCAAAAATGCAGCCGCCGCAGCCGGCATTCGAACCTGCGACCTGCGTGTCAGCAGCCGAGTACCTTAGCCACTGGACTACCGCGGTGTGGCGATGTAGTTATTGTCAAAGAACTAGCAACCAATTGCCGGACAGGATGTTGTTGTAGAAACATTTGTTTGAGTCTTTAAAAATAATAAAATAAAGGTGGGTGACCTGTTTTCAGTTCCGAAAGCTGTTAGCGAACACTGCTCCTCTAGCACGGGAGATCAGGCGTGCCCGAGTTCCGAGGTCAGCCCGCACCCACATTGCTCCGAGATGCGATAGTTTCATTATTACTGTTATCTTTCTTCATTGCATTTTTTTATTCGTTCGTTTAATTGCTACGACTCGGCACATACCCGTGTTCATACCACCTAGCAATGAAGAGGAGAAACATATATAGGAGGAACATTGAGGAGGAACATATTCACTCGATAGCTTTAAAAAGCTCGTCTCGCAGAACTTCCAGCGCCGGAGTCGGTGTCGGCGTCGTTGGTTGTGAGCCAAAAATCATCATCTTTTGCGTGATGATGACCTGAAAAACAAGAACGATACAACTAAAATAAATAATGAAAAACATGGGTCTGGGTGGGGATCAAACTCGGGTGTTTGACGTATACGCACTAGAAACGCTTTATCACTATCGCGTTCAACTCTTAAAGGTGAAGCTTTGGGGTCTCCTTTTTTTTTTGGAGGGCGGGGGCAGAACGAATAATCGCTGCTAATGTAACGCCATGCTTAAAGTAGTCATGCGAACATCAGTGCATGCAAACATCAGTGCACAAATTTGAAGGCCACAATGCGTTCTCTAAGTCCGCCTTTAGTTTGCCAGTGCCAAGGGTAGGCGTGATGTAAAAGTGTGAACGATCTGCCAAATTCTTAAAGGGAAAACGATGCACACGTTGGTGTACAAACGAATGCATTATCCCAGCAGATACTGAAGGGAGAAACAAATTATCCCTGCATGTTGATTCCCATTGATGCCCTCACACGAAAATAGCGAGTACTCTATGCACAGCCTGGTCTTTATCCCACCAGCAGTTAAGTACCTGACACACGTACATAACCTTTCCGACAAGGAAGACATCGCATTCTTGCAGACAGGTGAACACAAAAACTTCTCACCCAATTCATGCTTGCTTGGCGCGCTTGACAATCCAGAGTGCTGGCGAGCACTGCAGCCTTGTGTTCCGTGTTCGATGCAAAAACCCAAGGTGTCCTAGTGGTGCAAGGTTCCAATTAATGCAAGCATATCTATGGGGTTTTCTTCAACATTAACTACATCCTAATTTTCCCAATATTCAGGATCACTCTAGACGCGTGGCAAAACTGCTTTGTCATCCTAAACACTACTTTTGTCAGCATAAAAATACATTATGTTGTTGTTTTAGCATCAGCACATTTAAGCCTAAACAATATCAAAACATCACAATTTGTTCAAACATAGTGATAATGCAAATACTGAAAGTAGCGGGGGAACTGCCCTTATGGGAATCAGTAGGGTGGTTGTACTGCACACAATGTACGCAAGTTACTATTACTCTGCCTTGGTAGCGTGTTTTTTGTACTTGTTTCAGTTATTTATGCATCTAATGGCATCAACTTTATGCAGCGTTTATTCTTAACTAAAAAAAACTCTAAAGATATTTCTACGTTGACGAATGACAGGAATAGAATTGAAGTGCCCGGTCATTCCCGGAGCGAGAATGGCTTAAGTTTTTCCATTCCGGGGAATTGAGAGGAATGAAACTGCGGCAAGTTGTAATTCCCCGGAATGGAATTGGAATGGAATAGAAGTGCCCATTCTACAACACGGTTGTTGAGTCACATAAAATTACAGTAACCCAAATATTTACCTAGCGTGCGTGGGCGAGAAATGTTTTCTTGTATGTTCACCATATGACTGAATTAAGTTACAAAACGGTGAGAGTAAGTGCATTCGTACAAAGTACATGCCCACAAAACATTTTTTTTCCACCATTTAGTTCCATCATATAAGGTAAACAGACAGAAAAGTCGCCACTGCGCAGGCTTCATAAAGCTTCGGGTGGCTGAACATTCGTAAGCGTTTGTGAGCTACACGGTTAATTCGCGAAGTGCAACTAACGGTACGTCTTGTCTATTGCATGCAATGTGTCATTCGTATATTTTAAAAGTTTTTTCTTGCTACGATGAGATGATATGAACTGTGAATTACCTGTGGCGCATACCCACCTACTATTGGCAGTGGTATGCGAGTTGGATTCACAGGTGACTGTGAAAAAGAATTTCGTGACGTACAGATAAAGCAGTCCTACAAACGGGACAACCAAAAAAAAGAACTCTGACATTTCATGTGAGGTCATATACCTTGCTACACCTGATTGGATATTACAATGAAAAGCCCTAACCCGGCAGATTTTTCAAAGGTACCGTTCGTAGGTATCGGGTGTTTTTGCGGAGTACCATCCATTGTCAACGTTTGTAATATCATTTTTTATTACAGAACATACTATCTAGATGCCCTTCGCGATCGCTATATATATATATATATATATATATATATATATATATATATATATATATATATATATATATATATATATATATATATATATGCATTTTTATTTCCTTTTCATCTCTGTTGCTCGATTCTAAACAGCGTGGCATAAAATATATGATCATTATGACTGTCACTCTAGCTTCGTTCATGAAAACCAAGCATTGATTGTATCTGGGATTGTTATTAGTCGGTTGGACAGTACCATTAATTTAAGGACGGCGTGGCACTCTTTGGCTATTCCAAAAAAGTTTGTTTTATTCGGCCATTCTTCGTTGTTAAAATATTATATTTTTTGGTGTCTTGATGGTGGAACTGACCACTTATTTTTGTTGAGTGAACGAAATATAAAATAATGGGAAAGTTATTCACACTCTTTTTTTTGCGTACAAGTCTTTTAGTCGGGTTCAGATTTCGGGGTTTTGTGACCTCGAGTGATAGCAAACGTTGGAAAGTGAATTCCTTTAGGAGCTAGCTCGCCAGGTTCTTAAGCTGGGGCGAAGTCCCGTGCCGTAACCTTAGTTCTAGAGACGACCGCTAGGTGCACAGCTGTTACTCTGGTTTCAAGATGTATGCTCACAAGACGGCGCATCTTTTGGCGCGCTTTCTTTCTCTTCGCCGGGACACGGACGGAAAAGCGGACGGATGGATGGATGTTATATGAAGCAATGCCAAGTGATATTGAGGTATATGGTATTAAGGTCACGTACCTATGGTGAGTTATTGGAGAGTACCTTAGTAACCTGTGCTTCGCCGATGACATTGCATTGCTCACTAACTCGGCATACGAATTGCAACTCATGATTACGGAGTTAGACAAGGAGAGCAGAAAGGTAGATCTTAAAATTAATCTGCAGGAAACGAAAGTAATGCACAACAACCTCGGAAGAGAACAGTGCTTCGAGATAGGTAACAGTGCACTTGAAGTTGTAAAAGACTACGTCTACTTAAAACAGGTAATAACTGCGGAGCTGAACCACGAGATTAAAGTAACTAGAAGAATAAAAATGGGGTGGAACACATTTGGCAAGCACTCTCAAATCATGACAGGTAGATTGCCACTATCACTCAAGAGGAAGGTTAACAGCTGCATCTTGCCGGTATTTAGCTATGGAGCAGAAACCTGTATCTTACAAAGAGGGTTCAGCTTTGATTGAGGACGACGCAGCGAGCAAGGGAAAGAAAAATGGTAGGTGGAACCTTAAGATACAAGAAGACAGCAGAGTGGATTAGGGAACAAACGGAGGTTAAGGATATCATAGTTGAAATCAAGAAGAATAAATGGACATGGGCCCGGGCACGTAGCGCGTTGGCAGGACAACCGTTGGTCATTAAGGGTAACTAACTGGATTCACAGAGAAGGCAAGCGGGTTAGGAGGAGACAGAAGGTTAGGTGGGCAAATGAGTTTAGGAAGTTTGCGGGTATAAATTAACAGAAGCAAGCACAGGACCAAGTTAACTGGCGGAACATGGGAGAGGCCTTTGTCCTGCAGTGGACGTAGTCAGGCTGCTGATGAGGATACACTGCATCAAAATGTTAATTAATGAACAATGTGTACATAACGTGTGTAGATATAATGTCGCGGTCACGTCTTTATATGACGGTAGAGGAACTTGCACGGAGGAATCGTGGTCACGTGTTTTTCTGATGATCCAGAAATTAGCGCGAAGGATTCACGGGTTTTCTCGATCTACATCGAGCCAGCTCCTTATTCACTTCGTGCATATGGCGTGATTTTTCTAAGCAAACCTTTACTGTCGATGAATGCGTCCACCATGGCGGAGCAGGGGTTATGGTGCTCAGCTGCTGACCCGAAGGTGGCGGGTTCGATACCGGCCATGGCGGTTGCGTTTTGACGGAGAAAAATGATAGGAGCCCGTTTACTGTGTGATGTCAGTCCAGGTTAAAGTACACCAGATGGGCGATATTTACGGAGCCCTTCACAACGGCTTCCCTAAATGACATCGTTGATTTGCATGGGGCGTAGAAGTCCAAATATTACTGATGTAGACGAGTGCAGAAATTGGAAATGATTTATGCTCTTTTGTTCTATCTCATTCGGCATAAGAAACCTGTACGTGGGATCTTGAGGTGATTAGATTAGATTTGTGGGGTTTAACGTCCCAAAACCACCATATGATTATGAGAGACGCCGTAGTGGAGGGCTCCGGAAATTTTGACCACCTGGGGTTCTTTAACGTGCACCCGAATCTGAGTACACGGGCCTACAACATTTCCGCCTCCATCGGAAATGCAGCCGCCGCAGCCGGGATTTGAACCCGCGACCTGCGGGTCAACAGCTGAGTACCTTAGCCACTAGACCACCGCGGCGGGGCGATCTTGAGGTGAGACGTTTTTGCTGGTTTTGTTAAATCTCGCCAACAACCACTACAGTTGACATGACCCGAAAGTTTCGACTAATCGTGAAGGGCAAACAGTAAACTACGTAGAAGAAAAGTTTTATGAGTACTATATTCCATCGACTTGGCTGGCTGAAGCACTACCTCGAAAAGTCGCGAAGCCTCTGATTGCGATTTGGTTGTTACATGCTTGTTATGAATTGCAACAAAGCCAGTGCGTTTTTCCGTGAGCTTGCAAGTATAATATTGTAGAGCTATCCTTATGTCTGCCTTGCGTGTAAGTGTGACTGCTGTTTTCACTGCTCTTGATGTGAGGCTTCGATTAACCATCAGGGCTCACGTAATAGTCGTTTAAAAACAAATAGCGGTATTATGAATCTCTTGCACAAAAGAACTATTGCCATTGCGCTATAATTCGCACGCGTACAAGTAGGACATCGCCATGTTAGCATGAACTTCACATCCCCACTGTATTGCAAAACAGGATAACTCATATCAAGAAAAAAAATATCCAATGAAAAAATGCATGGACGCAGGAGGATTGAAGTCGATCCCAAGTTAGCAAGAGGTCTTGCATAATTTTTTAATGCTATACTATCTAGAGGCCAAGCAAGGACCATCTTGTGGGCCATATGAAAGGATAGGCGCTTCCTCCTTTAAATAATCGACAACATGGTTCTGTGTGCCGATCTCAAGTGAAAAAAATGAATAAATGCAAATCCCGCAACTACTATTGATAAAACTCTTGAGATTAACGTCGAGCCCCGCCACTTCTTAAACCAGCAATACATAAGCGAGTGGGCATAGACGCACCGAGTGAAGTTCACTTATTTATTGTACATTTCCTGTTCTTGTGGTAGATATTGGTGTCCGTCTTGCTGCTTATAGCCGTCTTGTTCAGTGTCGATGTGCTCCCATTGGACAAGCCTTTGCACAAGCTTCTTTTACTACCGTATATTTTTGCTGAAACTAACCCGGAGGTGCACAATTTTGTTTTGCGATTTCACGCAAGCGTGGCATAAAAAAACAAGGCACAGAAGTAATGGCTGTCAAGGGGTCTGAAATAAAACCGTTTCATGTCCCAGAACTGTCTTCCACAGATGTATCTAGCTTTGGAGCAGCACACTCAAATTACATGTCACTTAAATACTCTAAGCTCCCGTACAAACACCCAGCATGTAGCTTCAATGGAAGAGTAAAACACGGGAATTGATAGGGGACTCTAGCTTTGCCATCGAACCCCCTTGGTAGAGTTTTAACAAGAGGCAGAAGCAATCGCGATGAGCACGGGAAGCTACTGTTGCTGCGTCTCAGAAACAGTATCTTGGCAAGCATCCCGCAACGCACGAGGGACGAGAAATTCCACCAATGGTGCAGTGAGCGTGCCACTTCGAGGATGCTTGGGATGAGACCGACTGAAAGCCATCAATCATAGTTCCCACTAAATCATAGGAGTACAATTATTTAATAATTGTTTATCTTGTTTAGCTCTCTGATACAACGATATTATTACGAGGTACGCCAGAGGGTAATTTTGACCCCCCGGGGTTCTCTATAGCATCCGCGGTTCTCTATAGCAGGTGGGTGAAATTTTCGGAGCCTTCTATGGCGTCTCTCATAATTATATGATGGTTTTGTGACGTTAAACCTCACATATCAATCAATCAATCAAGAAGCAAACAGAACTGGCGCTGTCTCTCAACAGAATTTTTTACTAGAATGAAAACAAGTGTCTTGATTCATCCCAACCATGTGGCCGAAAAACACCAAGATATTAAAGATGCAGGAAAGATGATCATATCGCCTTTTTTATATACATTATCTCTTCCAAGTGTTAGCCAGATAATCAAATTCAGTGTCGCTCAAGCTGATCGACTGCCTGCTGATACATTACTTCCCTTTTCTTCTGATATGGAAGGCGTCGAGAATTTCTCTGGCTGCCTGCTGTCTGTGATCGGTTAAAATCATCCTTTCTTCAAAATTGGGAGAGCAGCTGCACTCTTGGCAATGGTCTGCGAAAGTAGATATTCGATCTTCAGTTAGTGTACATTTATGCTCTTTTACTTTGATGTTGGTGCATCTGCCGGCTCCACCCAATGTAGGTTTTGCCGCAGGACAGCGGTATTCGGTAGACCATTCCCATGTCACAGTCAACACACTTGTTCATATGCTTCACCCCGCAGCCTGCATTCCGTACTCGAACCAGAGTGCGTATGTACAAATGATACGGATTGGGCCCACCATACGTAAAAACAGCCTTCAGACGTCTGCAGCCCTCAACAGGACATGACCGATGATTGTGCGCAATTCTGTGATCGGAATGGAAGAGAAACGTGCGCTTCTACCAGTACTGTCTGAGAATAGTATGCGAAGCGGACGCTACTAAGGACAAGAGCAACCAGCAGCAGAAGCAGTAAGAATGGTGTCGCATCGCTGACCGTACAACGGAGTTGTTGTAGTTATGCACGCTTTCCTGAACGAAGAAATCCGCATGCAACCAGAGGAATCATCTAGACCTCGGCTACGAGACAATTCCAAATGACTGCGTAGAACCTCCTAACATAGGACCTAAGTTCGCCACACAAGCAGTGTTATCTCCCGTGGACAAAGTGATGTTTTCAAGAAGTGTGTCCGCCTTGGTGACAGAACACCACCCCCAGTGCATGATTGCCTGTGTACAAGTGAACACCAGGACTGAAATCGCGCAACGTAAGTCCGACAGCCTTTATGCCGTAGCTAGTTCCTCTATTGGCAGAGGCCTCAGACTAGTCACAGTTGATAAGGAATGATTTTTCGTAGTTCTTCCGGCATAATTATACAATAAATAATAACACGTCCCAAAACCACGATATCATTAGGAGAGACACCGTTTTGGGGGGCTGCGAAACTTTTTAGCATCTGGTGTTCTTTAAAGTGCACTGACATCAAAAAGTACCCGTGTCTATGCCATTTCACGTTCATCGAAATATTGCCACGTTCCTTTCCTCGAGTTTTGTTATCGCCCCGTTACACTATGTTAAGTGCAAACCATGCCTACAGTGTTATAGAAGCTTCGAGGCTGTACTAGATTGTTTTGTTAAGACTGCGCCCACTTCGTGAGCCTTTCAGATTATTTTGGAACCTACGTCGCCACTAGCAATAGCGCTAGAATGTTCGATGACAAGCGTATCAATGGCGACACGCTGATCGACGGTCAACGCATTGCTCGCGGCTTTGCCGGTGTCTTGCTGTAATCTCACTTTTATTGCACGTGGCCGCAAGTTCGCCCGAATAAAGAAACACTTTTGATTTGGACGAGTCGTATCCACCTTTGTCAGCGTCACGACTCCGAGACAATATGAGTGCCACAGCCGAAGTCAAACGCGCGCCCTTGGGGTCAGCAGTCGAGCGCCATAGCCGTGCACTGCTTCACCGCTGCGGGCAGCATTATACGAAGACGGAGCACCAGCCACTCACGAAAAGAATTTTGAACAGGTTCAAGCCTACAATCAAAAAAGAGGCCCTGAACCTATCAAGCAACATGAGCGTGGATCGTCTCACCACAGATGTCATAGCGGCGAGATAAAATGCTCTTTCTTAGCCGCAAAAACCCATAACTGTGAAATCATGCTAAGGGCAATTGTAACAGAAAAGGGCACATGGCAGCAGACTGTATCATACAACTTACAAATGAAAGCAGAATCTCATAGCGTTATCGACCCTTTCAAAGTGAGAAACATATTGAGCTTTGTTGAATATTTTGGGAAAAAGAACCCGGCGCACGCGCCACGCCATGAGCGGTGGCATTGAAGACCAATATTAAATACTTCCGCGCGATGTTATTAAGCCATGTGTCCGAACATAATGACGAATATAGCTTCTTGATGTGTAGTAATGTATGCCCTTAGAGTCTTTCTCAGAACCGCGGTAAGTCTACCTTAACTCCACCTTCGTTTAACACGACGAAAACTGTTTCATACAAAAAAGGCGTCTGTATTGGCTCCAGAGTAGCGCCGGCACTCAGTGAAATCTTCCTCAGTTTCATAGACAACAAAAACTGGCTGAACAATTAAAGGATATGGTCCTGCATGTTTTCAGATATGTGGGTGATTTTCGAATGCTCTTCGATTCTGATGATTTATGCGGTGATTATACGCACATTTTGAAACTTTTCCGTAATTGTGGCAAAGTCTCAATTTTGAAGTTGGAATGGTGAAAGAAAAGTTGCTGCAGTTCCTTAATCTCAGTATGGAATTTCGTCCAGCTCACGCGCATGCTATAGTTATAACCCCTGCTCGTTGAAACCTTTTGCTGAATTTCGCTTTCAATCATTCAGAGCTAATCAAGTAAAGCATTGCCTTTTAGTGCATACGCGCATCATTGGGCAATTCATGCGAACATGGTATGGTCCAGAACTTTCAGGAGCAAATCTAGTGGTTGCAACAAGCATTCTACCCCGATAAGGTCATAGTTCTGGCTTGCAAAGAAAGTTCCGAATACTCAAAGAAGAGCAAGCACAACAAAAAAGATGAGCCGCGATCGGGGTAACCAAAAAGAATGGCAGTAATTCGGTACGTTTATCAGTTAGAGAACGCATGACTTAGGGCACGCATTTTGCACATGATATTTTTTTAGGTACAAGTATATCGCTATCAATATGGTGACATCGGTGAATCCATGTTTCAACGATACATAAATATAGCATCGATACTACTACACGTTACATTGCATGTTGAAGCAGAGCGAAAGAAGGTATGATCAATTAGATCATGTAGTGATAATTAGCAGAGAGTTATAATTACATTAGAACTACTTTCTCTACTCAAATAATCGAGTTTCTTTAGCGACCGAACTTATAACGCATGTTTCAATGTGTAATACTTTGGTTTAACCTTTTTAAAGAAAGCCTACGGCACTGTTCTTTTTTCTCGTTTACCAAGCAGTGCGATAAAACTGTCTTAAAAACCACTTTCTCTCGAATATTGATTATCTAGCTTGACATTCCACATGCCTAATTATGTGGTGGTTCACGCTTCTGAACCTGCAGTCCATGGAACCTAAGTGCGGTGAAATGCAAATTCCGAAGGCCGATGTAAGCGCCGACATCGGTAGCGGATTAAAAGTGCGTTGCGGCTGAATAAAGCTTTAAAAAAAAAACTGGATTAAGTGGGCTCACTTTGGTCGCGCTTTCGTTCAGCGAAGCAATGACCTCGTGACTTGGCTGTGTAATTAGACTAGCTTAATGAAGACTTTGCTGGCCTTTGTGTCGAACTACGTGGTACCTCAGAAACTTGCGTGTGGTGAACTACGTATTAAAATCAACCTACACTGTCGTGGCTCTACTTTTCAGTTTGGATGGTATTGAGATTATATCGATTGGTCGCGAAAATTGAACGGGTAACAAAAGCCACAGTCTGTAAAACACAGGTGTGATAGATTAACCGAAGCAGCCATTATCATTAGTGTATTTTATTAAACTTCATTACAGTATCAACTTTACCAGCTAAATTTTCACTTTCATGGCAATATTAGCAGAATTGGAAGGTTTGTTTTTAATATACCACATTGTTTATATTTTCTGATTGAGCCTGTTCCATGCACAGTCGGAACAATTAAGAGCCAGGGTACACTTGTTGAGACGTGCATGGTTTAATCTGAATACGTAACGAAATATCTTCTTTTACACTGTCAGTGTATTGCCCCTCCTTCGTGGGCCAACACATTGGCCAGCACTATAAAGAATTGAATAAATAAATAAAAAACTAGCAGTTGTTCCATGTACGAACGCAACCGATGAGCGAAGCTCCTTAGAAATGGGACGCAAACGACTACGCGCCTGATCTCGCTGCTGTCTTTCATGACGGTGGTAAGGTGGGGAGCGGATGGGGAGAGCGTCTGCTGAGCTCGTTGGCGGGAACCACTGAGCGAGTGAGCGCGCGGCGCAGCTTGAGTCGCCTGCCGCCGCGCCTGCGCTCGCTGGGGGTGCGCACCTGTTCTTTTGCTCGGCGCGCTTGCCCGGCGCTGGGAGTTTCGACTGCGACGGCGGCGACCGTGACGATAGAGTGCTGGCCTAAGGAGCTTCGCTCCTAATAAATAAATAAATAAATAAATAAATAAATAAATAAATAAATAAATAAATAAATAAATAAATAAATAAATAAATAAATAAATAGATAGATAGATAGATAGATAGATAGATAGATAGATAGATAGATAGATAGATAGATAGATAGATAGATAGATAGATAGATAGATAGATAGATAGATAGATAGATAGATAGATAGATAGATAGATAGATAGATAGATAGATAGATAGATAGATAGATAGATAGATAGATATTGCAAGGGTATAACAATGCCTCCTTTAGTAATATTTCGGTCCCAACCGGCGGGTACTTGTAGAGAGCCGAATGATCGCCACGTCCTCACAAATATGAATATATAAATTTGGAATCAGGGGCTGGAGGGGGGAGGGGTTTCATTCTGAAGGTGACTTTCCTCGACCAGCACGACGTCTGGACATGGTAAGTGAGATGCTGCTGCCTAAACGTCGTTTTCCTGCGATCCTTAATGATATTTGGGCACGCCGTAGTCGACGGCTGCGAAAATTCCTACCATCTGCTGTTCCCTAACATCCACTGACATCGAACAGTACATGGATCTCAAGCATTTAGCTTACATCAAAATGCGACCGCCGTGGCCTGTATTGAACCCGGAACTTTTCGGACGGCAACCAAACACCTGTGCCACCGACGAAAACCTGCTGCGATGCTTGGCACTAGCGTTGTATTCCTTCCTACTACATCATGCACCGTGTAACTTCGACAAGGCCGATCAGTTGTCAACATTCATTCAACACTTCGAAGACTTTCCCTTCACGTAAGGCCTAGTCACCACCGAGGAAGAAACAGAGGAACGTACCTTACTTTACTGCCCGGGTACTCAAGCCCATGCTATAGCTGACTCGTCCCTCATGACGGACGAAAAAGCGTATGTATACGCCGCAGTTAGACAAAACTTCGACGGTTACTTTATTTACCCGCTCATGAGGTCAATGAGTCCAGCCGGTTCCACAAACGCACTCAGGCGCCTGTCGATACCATTGACGCGTCCTATATCGTGCAGAAGAACCGGGTAGAAAAAAATGCAATTACCCTGTTTCGGTAAAAGATCGTATCATGAGCGACCGTTTTGTCGTTGTGCTACTCGATTTCTGGATTTCAGGACAGCGTGCCGCGTCTCAAAGCTTCATTTACGAAATGCACTGACCAGAGATCGTCAGCACGAATATGTTGCAAAATAAGAGCTAGCTTGAAGCTCTCGAGGAAATCCAGTCAACTTTGACGCGCTCGTAAAGAAACACTTCAGTGCCCGCAACTCAGCCCCGTTTCTGCTCTTGTCCGGTACCAACTAGCATCTTGCCTAAATTTTCATTCAAAATTACTGGCCAAAATATTGTTACGGGGATCGCAAACACACGGAAGAGAGAAATGAGCGTATTTCCTATATTTACATGTAAAAGTGACGCTTCAGAGCTGCCAGTCTCTCGCGCGGCGAGTCCACTTCTTTTTCATCGATTTGTTGTCCACGACGGTAGAGCCATGCCCACTGCCTCGTAACATCACCCCCGGCGAACAAAGCGCCGTCACGGCGCCCCTAAGTCAATCAGGACTGGCAGTATAGTAGGGCTTTAGGCGCGACACATGAACAACATCAGTAGATGGTGTGGCAGAGGATGAGTGCGGTTGAACGGGAGTGATGAGGTAGTCGACGTCGGTGACCTTGCGGAGAACTTTGTAGGGTCCTGTGTATCGTGGGAGGAGCTTCTCGCACAAACCTTCACGTCGATACGGCGTCCAGAGTAGGACAAGAGAGTCATCAGGGTAGTCAACGTCGCGGTGCAAGTCATCGTAGCGGACTTTTTGTGCGGCCTGAGAAGCACTGAGCCTAGTGTGCGCGATTTGGCGAGCGACGCGGGCTCGAGAAGCAGCGTCCTGCGCATACACCGTTGGTTGGATAGTAGCAGAAGGAAGGAGTGTGTCGAATGGCAACGCAGGGTTGCAGCCGTACAAAAGAAAGAATGGAGAGTAGCCGGCGGTGTCATGTCTTGACGAATTATATGCAAATGTAACGTAGGGGAGCATTGCGTCCCAGTCACGGTGGTCAGCAGAGACGTACATAGACAACATGTCTGTAAGAGTTCGGTTGAGACGCTCCGTGAGACCGTTAGTCTGGGGATGGTAGGCAGTAGTAAGGTGATGTTCGGTAGAGCAGCTCCGGAGGATTTCGTCGATAACTTTTGCGAGGAAGCAGCGGCCCCGATCCGTCAAAAGCTGGCGCGGAGCTCCATGCCGCAGAATGACGTCATTTAGGAGAAAGTCTGCGACGTCTGTAGCGCAGCTAGTTGGCAAGGCACGAGTTATCGCGTATCTGGTCGCATAGTCGGTTGCGACAGCGATCCACTTGTTGCCTGACACGGACGTCGGGAAAGGTCCGAGCAAGTCGAGGCCGATGCGGAAGAATGGTTCCGGGGGAATGTCGATAGGTTGGAGCAGGCCAGCCGGACGGAGAGCAGGACGTTTCCGACGCTGGCAGCGCTCGCAAGCAGCGACATAACGGCGCACAAATTTATACATGCCAGGCCAAAAGAACCGTTGCCGCACGCGGTGATAGGTGCGTGAAAAACCCAGGTGTCCCGCCGTCGGTGCGTCATGCAGATGTTGAAGAATAGTGGCACGCAGGTGTCGGGGAATAACTAACAAATATTCCGGGCCATCAGACTTCATGTTGCGACGATACAGAATGTCGTTGCGAAGGACATATTGACGGAGCGAAGGGTCGGAATGTCCTGAAGATACTCGCTGAATGACCTTCTTGAGGGTTGCGTCCCGGCGCTGCTCTGTGCCGATGTCGTGCAAATCAGATATGGCGAGCACACAAGAATCGCCTTCATGGACAGCGAGTCTAGCAGGGTCCACTGGATAACGCGAGAGACAATCAGCATCTTGGTGCAACCTGCCAGACTTATAAATTACGTCGAAGTTATACTCCTGGAGACGTAGAGCCCAGCGACCTAGGCGACCAGTTGGGTCCTTGAGCGACGACAGCCAACACAGAGCGTGGTGGTCGGTAATAACTGAAAACTCCCGGCCATACAAGTAGGGGCGAAATTTCGCTACAGCCCAGACCAACGCAAGACACTCGCGCTCTGTTATCGAATAGTTTCGCTCAGATGTGGAGAGAAGGCGGCTGGCATACGCAATAACACGCGTTTGGCCTCCCTGGTGTTGAGCGAGGACGGCGCCGATTCCGTGAGCACTGGCGTCTGTGCGTACTTCAGTCGTCGCAGACGGGTCAAAGTGAGCCAGTATTGGTGGTGAAATGAGCAGGTCGATCAGCGTGGAAAACGCAGCTGCTTGGTCTTGGCCCCACGAGAAGGGCACGTTCTTTTTGAGAAGATCAGTTAGTGGTCGTGCAATTGTAGCGAAATCGCGTATAAAGCGGCGGAAGTACGAGCATAAGCCCACAAAACTCCGAACATCTTTGGTTGAAGAAGGCAGAGGGAAATTCTTGACAGCGCTAACCTTGTCAGGGTCAGGTTGGACGCCAGCAGCACTTACAAGATGACCAAGGATCGTGATTTGTTGTCGGCCGAAATTGCACTTTTTCGAGTTCAGCTGGAGTCCTGCTCGACGAAAAAACGGCTAAAATGGTCGACAAACGAGTTAAGTGAGTTTCAAATGTTGGGGAAAAAACAATCACATCGTCGAGGTAGCAAAGACAGATGGACCATTTATAACCACGAAGAAGAGAGTCCATCATGCGTTCGAACGTTGCCGGGGCGTTGCACAGCCCAAAAGGCATAACCTTGAACTGATAAAGGCCGTCCGGTGTGATGAAGGCAGTCTTTTCTCGGTCTAAGTCGTCGACAGAAATTTGCCAGTAGCCCGAACGCAGATCAATAGATGAGAAGTATCGCGCGCCATGAAGGCAATCAAGGGCGTCGTCAATTCGTGGCAGCGGATATACGTCTTTGCGGGTTATCTTGTTCAAGGCACGGTAGTCAACGCAAAATCTCCAGCTGCCATCCTTCTTTTTCACTAAAACAACAGGTGACGCCCATGGACTTGAAGAGGCCTCTATGACTCCTTTGGAGAGCATTTTCTCGACTTCTCGTTGTATGACCTGGCGTTCGGACTGGGAAACACGATACGGTCGCCGTCTAACAGGATTAGCATCGCCGGTATGTATTTGATGACGCACGAAGGACGTTTGACCTAAAGGGCGGTCATCGAAGTCGAAAATATCTCGGTAGGTAGTCAGAACGTGGTGGAGTTGCGCCAACTGACAGGGCAGAAGATCAGGGGCGATCATCATGGTGATTTCGTCGCTAGGTGCGTTTGCTCGGCTGGCTGCAGTAGGGGACGAGCAGTCTTCAGGGTCCAATGCCACGATGCTACATGCATCAAGTGGGGAAACGTGGGCTAACGAAATGCCTTGCGGGAGAACTTGGGTCGAACTACTGAAGTTAAGGAGCGGAAGCTGAACGTAGTTGTCCACAATAGTCACGATTGTATGCGGCACAGCAACACTTCGAGCCAAGAGCACATCCACCAATGGAGACACTATGTAGTCACCGTCAGGAAGAGCTGGTGATATCGTTAAGGCAACACACGTGGTGGCTTGCGGTGACAGCCGAACATAATCAACAGCGCACAAGCGGTGTGACGGTGAGGACGGCACAGGTCCAAGTCGAGGCAGTTCAAGTTGAAGAACGCCGGTTGCACAGTCGATGAGAGCAGCATGGGTGGACAAGAAATCTAAACCAAGAATTAGGTCATTTGGGCACTGCTCAATAACTGCAAAGAGAACAGATGTGGGGTGATCGGCGATAGTGATGCGTGCTGTGCACATTCCTGTGATGGCAAGACTTCTTCCGTCGGCGACACGAATAATGCCAAGAGCAGCCGGTGTGAGCACTT
The DNA here is from genome assembly GCA_013436015.1 of Rhipicephalus annulatus. NCBI lineage: Eukaryota > Metazoa > Arthropoda > Arachnida > Ixodida > Ixodidae > Rhipicephalus > Rhipicephalus annulatus. The sequence goes on from WOVY01011726.1 coordinate 231,650, forward strand.
TCTTCAGGCGGCGACGAAGTCGGGCACTCATCACAGAAATATGCGCCCCAGTGTCAACAAGTGCAGAAACAGTCAGGCCGTCAACGTCGACGTCGATCAAATTTCGTCGTGTCGGCAGTACAAGGAGAGGATTTGAGGTCGGTATCGAGGATGCAGCTTCACCTCCAAGAGCTGCACCGCTTAGTTTCCCTGGTGAGAATTGAGCGGGGAGGTCGGGCGTCGTCGTAGAGGAGAAGGGGACGACGGGCGACGTCCTGGCGGCGAACGAGACTGGTGACGTCGAGGCGACGGTGAGCGGCTGTGCTGCGTATCAGGGGCATCGCAGGCGTAGGAATCGACGGGCAGAGGCCGGCGGTAGTTGTCGGCGATCGGCTCAGGAGGCTGGAAACGACGGTAGCTATCGGTGCGGCGAGCAGTGTTATACTGGTTTCGGGACGAAGACCAATGGTTGTGGCAATACCGTGCGACGTGACCTATGCGGCGGCAGTTAAAGCAGATCGGCCGATCATCCGCAGTTCTCCATTCGGCCGGATTGCGAGAGCGTGGATAAGACCTTTCTTGGGGTGGTGACCTGGGGCGAGGCGGCGACCTTGAACGGAAGCCAATTGGTCGAGACTGAGCAACGGCGCAGACATCGAAGCCCAAATTGCTCAGTTCTTCCCGCACAATCGACTGTACCAAGCAAACCTGAGGTACTTGCAAATCGACGTGGCCGTTGGCGGGAAGAGTAGGTGTAATTGCTTCGATTTCCCGCCGGACAATTCGCGTAATTTCAGACGCTGGTGAAGACTGCCGATGAGAGGACAGTCCATCTTCGCAGGAGGACGTCGCTGCGGTGTTCGGCAGTCGAGTAAATGATCTTGAAATCCGCCTGCTTTTGGCCAGTTCAAAACGCCGGCATTCCTCAATAATTTCGTCGACGGTCGCACAGTTCCGGCACATTAGCAGGTTGAACGCGTCGTCCGCTATGCCCTTGAGGACGTGGCCAACCTTGTCAGACTCCGACATGTCGTTGTCAACTTTACGACAGAGAGCCAGCACGTCCTGTATATATGAAATATACGGCTCTGTGGACGTCTGAGCACGTATAGACAACTCCTTCTTTGCAGCCGTGGATGGTGCGGGCGTCGCCGAGGCCGATGGAGAGGTGGCCGTGGGATCAGTCCCGTGTTCCATCACGGAAACTCCGATTTGACGACCACTGCGGAGCTCCGTTGTATGGCGCTTCGTTACCCAGCACCTCCACCAATTTGTTACGGGGATCGCAAACACACGGAAGAGAGAAATGAGCGTATTTCCTATATTTACATGTAAAAGTGACGCTTCAGAGCTGCCAGTCTCTCGCGCGGCGAGTCCACTTCTTTTTCATCGATTTGTTGTCCACGACGGTAGAGCCATGCCCACTGCCTCGTAACAATATCATCGCCAAGCCTATGCATAGTTCATTGACCGCCAAACATTAATAAGGCTGGTTTTATTGCGCATGTACATCGTGGAAAATTCGGCTTGCATTGCTTTACGCTCAGTCTTCGGAGGTCGTGTGACGATACCAGTCTTCCTTTTCCGTGATCACCAGTGCCACTCAAGTGCATTGTTAGTATGAGCCAGTTAAGATGTGCGACTTCGGCTATTTTTACAAAATTCGATCACATGAATCGGGCTAGCGTTGCCCGCATTTTCTGCCGTTTCCGCTCTCGTCGGGCGCATATTCCGTGCCTTGATAGCAGCAAAAGCTTTTGCGGGCAAAGCGTTATGTAAACGCGTAATGCACAAATGTGGTTGCGCACACAAATAAACGCACAAAACGAAAAAGCTGACGGGCATAGCTACGCATTTACAAAATGCCAGACACATATATAAATTAAAGTTACCGCTCCATGAATATGACCACCAACGACCTCCCAATTCTTGCAAAAGTTTTGATCCGTGCTTAGCGTGCATAATTTGAAAATACTGCCACACAGAACAATGATGGTTTGTAATCCGCTTACAAATGTTTCCGTTTTTCTTGCCAAAATTAAGCTGCGAAGTTAAACGTAGCTGTCAGTGAGGCTTTTTTCTTATCGGTTTCACTGTTCACAATAAAAAAGTGATATGATGGATTGAGATCTTTTTTTAACACGAAAGTGTTTTATGTCGGGGTTCACCCTGGCTCTGCTGACGTACTTTTCGTGTATGCTTTTGCTTATGTTTTTCTTTTGTTTTAGTTCTATTATCATACGAAGAACAGTAATGACAAAATATGTAGAGTTCAACGTTCCAAAACCACGACATGATTACAAGAGGCCGATGGGTAGGGCTAAAGAAGTTCCTACCATCTGGTGCTTTTTAGCGTGCACTGACACCACACAGAACACGGGCCTCTAATATTTCGTCTCAACTACAATGTGACCACCACCGCCGGGATCGAACCCGTGACCTTAGGGTAAGGATCCGAGCACCATAACTACTGCTTCACCACAGCGGACGTGAAGAGAAGCAGTCGGGGGCATGTCCTTAAAGACAATAGTTTTTCTTGGGGACCTTCGACGCAAAAATTTTGGTCTGTCTGTTTGTCCACTCTTAGAGGTACCCTAAAAAGCACCAGACAATACCCCAAACGGCCGACCCCATTCGCAGCGCCAACCAATATTGCTCTAGATTCAGCGTTCATACTTGTGCGATTGTCTATTAAAAGCAATTATTGCACACATCTGAGGCACCATAACAACGCGTTAATATTCTGTATGTGTTTATTTTACTAGAAAGGGCATACATAAGTAATTCTAAGAACCGTAGCGTTTATCACGCTGCACTGTCCCTACAACGCTTGCACGAAAAAGCAAGTGTTTCCAACGCTTTGCTAAGACGACACGGTGGTGGCACCTACCTGTCGCCTTGCGTTCTACACCTTATCACCTCCGAGGCGGGCGCGCGCACCGCGCGCTTCGTTTTCCAAGATAACTGCCAGATAGCGTCGATGTCTGAAGTGTGACAGGACTTAATGCACTCGTTCGCCTCCGCTGAACGCTCGAGGCACTCTAACGCAGCGCCTCCAGAATACCATTCACTGATTTTCTTGCGCAGATAAACGTTTTGTTCACTCTATCCAGACGCAAGACTATCATCTGTCAACGACATTTGCAGTGTAACGTGCGCCACGCCGCGGTGGTCTAGTGGCTAAGGTACTCGGATGCTGACCCGCAGGGCGCGGGTTCGAATCCCAGCGGCGGCGCCTGCATTTTGGATGGAGGCGCAAATGCTGTAGGCCCATGTGCTCAGATTTGGGTGGACGTTAAAGAACCCCAGGTGGTCGAAATTTCCGGAGCCCTCCACTACGGCGTCTCTCATAATCATATGGTGGTTTTGGGACGTTAAACCCCACATATCAATCAATCAATGCAGTGTAACATGCAGAAACGGGGTCAAATTTTCTATAAAACGTCGAGTGAAACAAAAAAATACAAAAATACCAAAGAACAGAAAATAATTCGTGATAACACATCTGTTTGTTACTAAATTAGATTGGTGAAGAACAACTCTTCCACTAAACAGCGCTACCTCTGGCGGGACAACTCTCTTTACATTAAAGACACTTCGTGTATATTGTTTCCTCTGCGGTTTCTCGGCTAAGTTTTGTCACGCAGCCTGTTTGACAGATCCAAATATCACATCTGTCCAACGCTGTCGCGAAATGTCAGACATCTGAACATGGTTGTTTTGCTTGTCCAGTGCCGTTTCGACAATGAAGCGCGTGGCCATTAATCAAAACAAATCACTTTTTTTGCTACGAAACAGCAACAAAGCAGGAAGTTGTCTTCATATATCTCGCACCTCGGGATGCCGAAGGGAGTCAGAGCTAGACGCCCAGCTCGGCTTCTGTCACAAACTAGAAAGGGGATTCTTTTTTTTTGCTTTTGCTAGCTTGAAACTCTGTTTGCTGAGAACACCAGCTAGTTACTCTGTAACCATGGCAGTAGAGTCATCAGGTTGTTATGCCGGCAGACATTTTCAAGCGACGGAAACATCCTGTATGCTTTACTCTAGGCATATAAGGCGACAAATCCTGACGCGAAAGAAAAGAAAGCTGCATGCAGAGCAGCGCAGTTGTGTCTGTCAATTACCAAGTGTGAAAGTCACCACACCACGTAATTAGCATTGCCACATATTGCACGTCATACTGGAACGGAGAGCTTCGGTGCCATGAACAAGTGTTTTCGAGGCCCCAGTTGGCTACGTTGCTGAGTACGAAAACACGAAATCACTTGCATTGCAAAGAAGCTGTTTTTTAGATGGTGGTACCGAATATTAGGGACTTACTATCGCAGCAGTGCTCTTTTTTTGTTATTTTCATGAGAGAGAACGGTATCTCAAAAACTGCGGTCTCTGCTGTGCCCCCGAGAAATCCGAGCACCTCGCCCTCAAGGCGAGTACAAGAGGCAGACCCCCTCTATATCGTTATGCTAGAGCCTGACCCTAGCATAACGATGAAAGGGACCTTAATTCCAAAAGTCGAGACCCTGCGAGTGCTTGGAGTTCACATCTACAAGGATGGATCGGGAGCTGCCACCATACCGAGACTCCAACGAACACTATCACAACTCACGCACCTCGTCAAGAGGATCGCGAATCAACGAAACGGACTCAAAGAGCACGACACGCTACGTATAATGCAAGCTCTGTTTACCAGCCGCATTACGTACGGCACGCCGTACCTGAATTTGAAAACCGCTGAAATTGAAAAACCTAATATCATGATAATAAAGGCCACTAAAGTAGCCCTTGGACTTCCGCCAATGGCCTCTACCACACGTCTCCTAAAGATGGGCGTCCACAACACGTGGCAAGAGCTAATCGAAGCGCATAGGAACAGTCAGCTGGAGAGGCTCAAGCTGACGCCCACGGGGAGGTCCTTGCTCCGGTACCTCAACTACAACGACACGTTCATCGCCGATGCAGACCGCGAAAAGCGCATCCCGCTGTACATTAGAGAGTCGCTGTCCATCGCACCTATTCCACGCAACATGCATCCCACTTTCCACAAAATTAGACGCAAGGCTAGAGTTAACGCTATTCGACGCAAGACCCGGACGCCCGCTACACTGACGCGGCCAAGTATCCGCATAGAAACGCGTACGCTGTCAGCGTCGTCGATTCTCAAGGCCGAGAATTAGCGTCGGCCACGGTCAACGCACTCAACTCAGATGCCGCAGAAGAATCGGCAATCGTTCTAGCAACCACAACATGTACAGACGCCGCGGTGATTTTCACCGACTCACAAGCCGCCTGCAGGAATTTCGCTAAGGGCCGTATCTCAGCCAATGCTATCAATATTTTGAAACGGCGAAGCACTCCACTCCCATACACTTGTGTATTATGGGTGCCAGGACACGAGGGTCTGCAGGGAAATGAAGCGGCCCACGCCACTGCCTGCGAGCACGTCAGCCGGGCTGCCCCCAGCCCACAGGACATTCGACCCGTCGTTGAAGAGACGGAAGTTGTGCAAAACACCTACTCGTCGTTACTCCAGCATTACAGACTGGAGCGACGAGTATACCCTCCACCACACCCAAAACTGACAAAAGAGGAAAGCGTAATACTGAGACGCCTGCAAAGCAGCACATACACACATGGGGCCCTAATGCACCGTCTCTACCCAACGAGATATAGCTCTATGTGCCCGCTTTGCAACGTACCGGACACCCTGGCGCACTTGCTTCTTGCATGCCAGTGTATTGCCAGACGTAATCTGCAACAAGACACGACTGATAACGAAGCAGAACAGACGAACGAAGACCTAAATGAAACGTGGGAGGCGAAGCTCGCCCTCGAGGACCTGGAAGAGCAACAACTCGTCGCCAGGGCCAAGAGGGCAGTAGAAGCCAGAGGGTGCCTGTACTAAGGAGCCCTCCCACCTCAGGGTGACACCGGGCATTGCTCGGGGCACTGTTTCAAAATAAATGTTTACTTCTCTCTCTCTCTCTCTCTCTTTCATGAGAGAAAGTCAAATGTGTTATTTCTCTAAAGGTTTTTGAATATTATTTTCCATGTGTGTACATAATGCTGGAGGATGGAAAGAGGGTATGAAAGCCGACCTTTCATGTATGATATCAACCTCTTATATGTTAGAACCCTTTCCTGCCTAATTTTTTGAAGTGTATATGTGGTACGTTTTGTCAGAGGTGCCAGAGAATGTGCTGCAGCGTGCAGTGTTCTTTCTATGATGCCTGATTGATTGATTTGTGGGGTTTAACGTCCCAAAACCACCATATGATTATGAGAGACGCCGTAGTGGAGGGCTCCGGAAATTTTGACCACCTGGGGTTCTTTAACGTGCGCCCAAATCTGAGCACACGGGCCTACAACATTTCCGCCTCCATCGGAAATGCAGCCGCCGCAGCCGGGAATCGAACCCGCGACCTGCGGGTCAGCAGCCGAGTACCTTAGCCACTAGACCACCGCGGCGGGGCTTTTCCATGATGCCTGGCAATACATAAATTGAAGAGTCGTTCATATAAACCCGTATTAGTTTTTCTCTGAACCTAATAAGGTAGTTTCAGGAACTTTATGTGTCAGAACCACAATTTGGGCATGGCATATAGTGGAAGATTCCGGATCAATTTTGACCCCCTGGTGTTCTTTCATGGGCATCTAAGTCTAAGCCCATGGGTGTTTTTTTTTTGCAATTCGTTCCATCCAAATGCGGTGGCCGTGGTCTGGTAATCAAACCTGCATCAAACTTTCAAGTGCGGCACGTTACGTTCAGAGCCACTACTTAAGTAAAAGGAAATAAAAGGAAACAACTCTGACTGCTTACATTTTTCGTTTCTATGGTGTCGTGTGCTTGAGCAGATTGACCACATGCATCATTCGCACGTTACCAGATGTGGCGATTAACATTCTATCAGTCATACTTATTACTGTTCTCATGTTATTCCGTACGTTTTGTGAATTCAGAAATCGGGAATCAGTGATACCTGTTACTAGACAAACGTCTATGAATAGAGGCTTCGTTTTAGTTGTTGCTACAAGTATATTGCATACTCTGCTTGAAGCCTACTCGTGATTTTTGTCATCAATACAGCAAAAGCGAGCTTGTCCTCAAAAGATGACTAAAATACAACGCGAAACAACAGAAAGCAAGCACGTGAGGTTGTTAACCGGAAAATTGTTGTGTTGGCTTCACTATATACTTTATAAGTGTCTCGTCTTTCTGGCGAAACATTGATATGGATGGCGATGAGTATCGTACAACTACATCCATTAAGTTATTGAACTAACAGACATGGTGGCGTTACGAATGCGCAAGCAAATATGAGCATATCTTCGATAACCGAGAACACTCTTCAAAACGCTGGTGTGATGAAGATTGCCGGAAGGAGACAAGTGAATGCCTCATGCTGCGTCTCACGTCAACACGTCACCAGAACATCTATATCACGTGACTCTATCTATGGGTATGTGCTAAGATAGCAGACACTGTGCTGTGTTTTATAAGCCCGGTGCAGCGCCACGAAAGCAATAAAAGAAGTTGGGCCGGCAAAATGTGCAACTGCGCGTGTCTCGTGTTCGAATTCCGTCGTCCGTGCAAGCCGAGCGCAAGCCCACGCGTCAGGCGTCGTGTAATAGGCTGCAAATGCAAAAAACCGGAAAGCGAGAAACAACGGTGCAACAAATGAGGTGCACTAATTTATCAACAGCTCTATAGCAAAGCCTATTTCTATGCCAGAAAACCCTTCAATATACTCAGCCTATGAAAACAAGTAAAAAACGCAATTCTGGGGGACAAAAACACAGAACGATTTCTTGCTTCAACACATCTAATGATAATTTTGATTGATATGTTGAATTTAACGTCCCAAAATCACCATATGAATATGAGACACGCCGTAGTGGAGGGCTCCAGAGATTTCGACCACCTGGGGTTCTTTAACGTGCACCTAAATCTGAGCACACGGACCTACAACATTTCCGCCTCCATCGGAAATGCAGCCACCGCAGCCGGGATTCGAACCCGCGAACTACGGTTCAGCAGCCGAGTACCTTAGCCACTAGACCACCGCGGCGGGGCTCAAAACATCTAGTACAAGTCTACACAGCTTTGCACCTATGAAATGTAGTATAAGCCACAGCTATCTCTTCAGTACCAGTCTTTGTGTTGTCGAGGGCTCACGCGTGCAGAAACAACGCAACCTATTATCCGTTCGGTATTTTGACACGGGGTAGTTTCATGTTTAATTTTATGTACTCATAACTAATGAAATTCGGCTGTCACCTAATGAAAGGAAGATTTTCCAAACAAGTAGCTGGGTTAAATTTAGCACGCTTCCCAGAAATGGCTATCATAAATTTATACGAATAGTAAAGGGTGTGCGAACATCTCCTTCAAGGAACAGCCTGAACAGGGCAAGAAGTGCTGTGCAGTTGTGCCCTATACGTACAACACGTTTTTCGTGCATTGAAGAATGTTGGCAGCAGGTATGAAATGCGTGTGGTCTTCAGCGTCTCTTTTAAGGGGCAATACTTACACCAGAATGTTGCCAGGAAGTTTATTATGAGAGAGAGAAAATTTGTGGTGGGTTGATAGAAGGCTTGAACATCACAAAGGGCGGAAAACGGGTTGTTTATTCAATACCACTAACTTGTGAAAATATGTATGTTGGACAAACAGGTCGCTGCATCAACACACGTCTAAAAAAAGCATAAACTTTTCTGGGGAAAGAAACATTTTCGCACTTGTCCAATCATTGCAGATCATACTATAGTACTCCTGTTTTCCATGACACCTACATTTTGTTTCTCCATAGGGATAAACTTACATATGAAGTCATGGCAGCGTTTTATATAAGTAGCCCCACTGCGGTGGTCTAGTGGCTAAGGTACTCGGTTGTTGACCCGCAGGTCGCGTGATCGAATCCCGCCTGCGGCGGCTGCATTTTCGATGGAGGCTAAAAAGATGTATGCTCATGTGCTCTGATTTGGGTGTACTGTAGGTTAAAGAACCCCAGGTGGTCGAAATTTCCGGAGCCCTCCACTGCGGCGTCTCTCATAATCAAATGGTAGTTTTGGAACGTTAAACCCCACATATAAATCAAACAATCGTTTCATTAAGTAGGCGGAGAAAGGGTGCTTTAGTCAGCCATCGAAGATGCTTACTGATAAATGCCTTTTTTTGAATATTGTTTGATAGATATTTTGCCCGTATACCTCCGCGCATGATTTGTGATGATTATTTGTGCGTACCTATTTAACCTATTTAGTCCTTCACAGAAAATAAATTATTTGTGTGTAAGCACTCTTTTCTACTTTTTTCAGTGTGTACCCGTAATCGCGTTAATATGAGTAATAAAGCGTTCTTGAACAGCAAAAGAACAACCAATCTTCTCGCAATGTGAATAGCGTAACGAGTGGGTCGTGCAATGTTCCAAACCACTGCAGAAGCTTATTCTTGATCACCTATTAACTATGGGGCATATCCACCCCAGGCATATTTCTCCATTGTCATCAGCGACTGCATGAACAATGGGCACAAACATTTCTTGCAAGTGTTTAGCAGATACCACACTTCTCAAAAGATTGACGAATGATAGCATGGCGAGTGCCGGCCTACTACGCAGAAGTTATTAATTTTAATGCTGTAGTAGGTACCCAGCAAGTGTGCCTGCAGCAGTTAGCCAATGAGTGTTTAGAAAAATCTCTGAAAGACCGCTCTTCTAGCTTTCGTTGTGAATGTGCTGCGCCTTTCGCGCAGGCCTGCCGTTTTTTTTTTTTTTTTTGCACCAAGTAAACTCTGCGGCTTGTAAGACTTGGTCCCAAGGCCAGCTGTGGCAGCCCCTTGATTTCGGCTGTATAATAAGGCACACATAGCCATACGTATAGTGCGTGTCACAGATGTATTCTACACCAGATCCCCAGTAAGCGTGAAAAAGTTCATATTGGTCAAACTGTAGGTGACGAGTAAACAAACGTGCCATAGAAACGGGAAAAAACTACATTTTGTTCTCTTTCTGGATTCCTGCCACCCATTGAGGCTCCAATCGAAAATGAGAGCCACGATTCAAAAAGGGGTCAAAATTCTAACCCGAAGTAAGGATAGAGATCAACTTGCGAGTTTTCGGAAGCAATTTTTAATATCATAAATAAGCGTGGTATGAGCGTCAGCACCATTTCAGCGTCATGCACTGCGTGCTATTGAACTCAGATTATTAATCAATAGTCTAATAAGCAGTCTACACGTTCCATCATATAGTCTCATAATTGCACATGTGCTCACAGCCTTCATTATTGTTTAATGTAACGTGAGCTGTATCAAAATAGATAGTTCGAGTGAACGGCCCATCGTACCATGTCCTTGTATGCCCTTGTAAGAAAGAATAGCGTTGGTTTACTTTGACAAGAAAAAAATTTTCTGCCTACGTTTACACGAATGCGTACCATGGCGTATCTAAGGTAGGTGTAGCAGTAAGCAAAAAGTATCACTTCGGCTTTCTGTCATCTCCGTGCAGAAGTCTGATTGGTGAATGGTCTTCTCCAGGTATGTCATCAAACTAGAATCTATCTTTAATCGGTGTGTAAAAGGCAAACGGTGCTGTGACGTATGCTCTCTCCTTTGTGACTTTTGGCGGAGAATGAGTGATCTCCTTAGCCTCAGTCACCTCGCTTGCTTGCTTTCGAGAGAGCTGCGACTTCTGTGTGGTTGCGACGCAGTGCGCCAGCGATGGCTGCACAGGCGGTCCACGGGGAGCGGGGCTTAGACATGTCCCCGACGGGAGCACACAGGCGCAGGTCTCCGCCCCAGATCAATGCCCCCGGCGGACACAGCTCTGAGCAATCGCTCACATGGACGACTCCGCTACAGCAAACATTTCGTTCCTCTGACTACTGATTTTGCTGCGTTGGAGCGCCTTCATCTAGCTGCTCCCTTGTGGGCAGCTTCTCGGAGGCCCCGTTGCCAGACAGGTACGTGCACTGCTGTGGAGGGTGCATCTACACACAACTTTGCGGGTTTGCCTTGAAAAAAGAAAAAAAAAATTGCGAGCACACTTCGCAATGATAAAGGTGTTTACGAACATTTATTCCCAAGTTACGAAAACTCAACTTTTTTAACAGCAAATGCACATAACAATGACGACTGATTGTCGAAGTCCCGAAACGTACGCACACTTACTCCTCAAGCAATATTGTCCTAAGCGGGATCTGTTGCTCCTACTATTTATTTTCTTTCTCGATGTGTTATTCGTTCGTGTTCAACCACCTGCAGCAAGACGTTTCGCAGCATCTTCCGCAGCACTGCCATGAGCGTTGTGAAGCGCATCGCTTGCCGCCCGACTCATGCCTTCCTGTTGCGGCGACTTGACGCGCTCTCGGCTCTGCCGTCCGAGTGCCGGGCGCGCACCTGCGGCGCGGACCCGCGGTGAAGGCAGGTCGATACTGCGGCTGCGCAGAGGCGAGGAGGCGCCCCCCGGTGGAGCGGCGAGTGGCCAACAGTAGTGGGACGCAGCTGGCCGGCCGCAGCTTCTCGTCGTCGCCCGCACGAGCCGCAGCCGCACTCAGAGGTCCGAGCACTCTCACAACAGCGCGCCCCGTTACGCGACAACCCTCCGCCGCCACTCGGCCCTGTCGATCGCTCTGACGACAACGTCTCCCCAATCTTCCTCTACCTGCGTACTATCCCACCCTCGTGCCCTGCTCTTACAGACCGTTCCTCTGCGAAAAACTTAACGCGAGCGCGATGGCCGAAAGCACCAAGGCAGGCAACAAGAGCAGTGCCAACTTCATGCGCCAGTTCAGGGACAAGAAGACTAGGGAGCTGAAGAACCTGACGGCCAGCCAGTTCATGGACGTCTGGAGCCACTACGACAAGGACGGTCAGTAACGCATGCCACACCCCCCTTTCAAATTCCCACGGCCGACGTGCCCAGGAGGTTTCGCGTCCTGGGCGCGCCGGCACCGCGTGCGCTTTGCCGAGCGACACGCGGCCCACGTGCTTTGTCTCCGGACTCACTCGTCCACTCGCTGGCCAGAACAGCGAAAAGTGGTGTGTCACTTGCACTTGTGCCACATCTCTGCACTCGCACAAATGTGCGGTAGCGAACAGTTCACGGCCACTCTGGCCGATCATTCATCAGTGAGTCACGCGAGTGATATATCTTGGCCATTAATGCAAACTTAAAGATATGTATACCCTCGGAAGTGTAACCTAACTACCGCGCAAAAGTTTATAGAGTTACAGAGCCAACCTTGCACCACAGCGCGATACCAGTGTTGTCCTGTAATTGCTAAAAATTTTGAAATCATCCCCAAAGAACGTTACGCGGAAATCTGAAAGCAACCGATGCCGTGCTATCTACCCTTCATTCAGGTTTTATTTTTAAATTCTCGGTGCCACACGTCTTCCACTTGCTCAAACAAAAGTTAGTGAGTGGACATGATCTGGTCAAAATTATACGTTTATCGGAGAAATGAGCTTGGTATAAGACCTTTCGGTTGCGCGTTGTCTCACGACAAATATGCAGTGTGAACGGCCTCGAAAATAGGTGAATCAGAGCGCACTCCTTAAGAGGAGCGAACCGGAAACTACGCACAAAGGACACTCAATGATGGTCGCTTTTCACAACTTTGCGGTGGCTCACCTCTAATTCAGGAACAACTAGCCCACAGTTTCTTTTTCAGTGAGGCTTTGTAATTAGACGTTATCCATACATATACGGCAACATTCATTAAAGTATGAATGTACTCAAGGTCGTGTCTTCCTAACACCAAAATATTATCATTAATTCTCTCGGCTGAAGACATTGTTCTTTTGCAAATAGCTTAATTATGTCAGTTAATCAAGAGCCGATATGCGGACTTGCTTCAGCTGCATATGCGTGAAATGAACGCTAACTATCAGTAGTCGTACGATATATGCGCAAGATGGCACCAAAGTTTTAAACTGCAGCGACGCCAAGCCAGCGTACGCAGAGTTGTGGAGCCTAAGTGTCGACAGGATTTCAGGAAGCTGGGCCTGTGTCACACGAAATATTTCTTGAAGCTTTCTGATTTCCTCTCCGGGAAGGCCTAATTTCAAGAAAAAATTCTGTTCCTAAGTGTTATTTGCCATTGGTCGGCTGCCCTCCTCTATGCGCATTGCACTATGACGGGCTAAAATATTCTCTTACGAGAAATTCTTGTGTAAGAGAATTTTTGTGAATGCAGGCTTTCGTTTGTGAATACTCTTTGCCGTTCACCGCTCACATTGATTAATATTAGGTAAAGATAATTGATCTATATGTGGGGTTTAATGTCCCAAAATTACCATATGATTATGAAAGATGCCGTAGGGGAGGGCTCCGGAAATTTCGACCACCTGGGGTTCTTTAACGTGCACCCAAATCTGAGCACACGGGCCTACATTTCCCCCTCCATCGGAATTTCAGCCGCCGCAGCCGGGATTCGATCCCACAAGCTGCGGAACAGCAGCCGAGTACCTTAGCCACTGGAACACCGCAGTGGGGCATATTATGTAAGATAACAGCCTACTAGTCGTCATGCTGGACAAAGCATTTTTAGCGTAAAAATTTCTCTTGAATACGGTCCTCGGGCCTGTATTAGCAGAATGCACATACATTTGTAAGGTTTGTACTTAGGAATGCTGTTCAACGGTGAAAACGAATGTGTCATTAGCGAAGGGCATCAGTCAAAAAAAGAACAATAAAACCTTACAAAGGCAATTTTATGAATTCGGCCCCAGGGCCCACATTCAAGCGCACACACACGCACGCACACACACACGCACACGCACACACACACACACACACACACACACACACACACACACACACACAAAAAGACGTCTTGCGCCAAACTTGTCGGCAAGGGGACATCGCAGCCAATCGTGGTGTTTGAGATATTATTATCGAAGGCACCCGGCAAGTCATAAAAAGCATGAAATAAAAGTGTGTTTTTATTCGTTGTGGAACAACATTGAAGCTGACGACAGGGACAAAATCTACGAGGGCCAGCAGAGAATCTGTGAATTCGGCTTCTCATTTGTGACACGCAAATATCTTGTCTCTTTCATATGACACGTAACGACAAATATTTCTAGCGTTTCTTTCACTTTCTCCTTCTATCCGAGACAAACTGGGACTGATGGCTTGAAATTGAATAGTTGCAACGCAATCATAATGTTTAATGTGTGGCGTAAGGCCACCACTACCGAGTATATATGCTGATGAATAACCGCTTGTGAGGATACTGTCACGGTTGCACGATTGATTACCAATGATTGTGCCGCAGCTTCGAAGAAACTGAAAAAAAAAGAGTGAGAAAACATGTGTTCCCTTATGTTATATGCTCAAGAAAATGTGGAATAAAGTCATTGTGGTTGCTGGAAGTGCATTTGTGTTTAGTCCTCTATTTTTTTCTGAAACTTTATTATTGTGGTTATTTGTCAGAGTGACTATTACCGTCTGCGTTACTAATAAAGCGGGTTTGCTAGCAGCCCACGTCAACTGTTCAACGCAAACATGTTCCCAGAACTCTCGACTACCGTAAAGCTTCTAGCCCTGTCGCTGAAACACTTCACTTGCATTTATGCGAAACAAGCGTTTTTGCTTTTCGCAGTGTGATCATGTTTGCACCCCTCTTCCTTTGGAGCAAGTTGATTCAAGGTATTCCTTCTGTGGGGTGAGCGCGCCTTGCCCCTCAGAAGCAAACACGTTACAAATCATTTTGGTTCCTTCTTTCGACTCCCAGTAATAAAAACTTCCGTATGTAAATTGGGTTTTTCGTGTATTGTTAGATGAGTGAGGTTTTAACAAATCCGGCGATTCAACCGCAGTAAACAGATTTTACCACTTACCTACCGAGATAAAAAAATGTGCACTCACTGCTGTAATCAGAGTAACCTGCTGAGCTCACAAGTACACCCATTCGCCTACTTTCTTTCTTGTACCTGAAAGTCGAGTGTCCCAGAAGTGGAATGTTAAATGTACAATATCCAAGTGAAACCTGAATACTTAACTGGTGAGGTTAAAGAAATCGCGGTGAATAAAGACGTTAGCGAGACTTCAGTCGCAGCTGCTTCTTGGCATTCTATTGTTTCGTGTCGTTTCCCTGACAGGATACGCATTTGCGAAGCTTGATGGTTTGTCAATTGATCTTAACACGACTTGGAGCAGTGCAAACTACCTTATACGTCACTTGTTAGTGCTCCCACAGTAGACATTAACTGCATCGAAAATTCAGTCCTCACACGTTGACTACCTCACCACTTTATTTGGACATACATGCATTTACAATGGTGCAATCCTTCTCCAAGAAAACTGGATCACAGCTTTTCTTTCTTTTTCTCTCTGCGTGCTGTACGAGATGCCGGTTACCGCGCCCAAAGCAAACACTCTGGTAACTGCTGTATAGTGGAATTTACTATGTGTAACTGCAAAATAAAGTTAACTAAGACCTAATACAAAGCCGTTATGAGTGTGTTAGTAGAGCCCTTTATCCTTAGAAAAAGATATATAGGAAACAAGTTTGTAAAGTACATAGTCCTCTTGAGAAACGTTTCTGATGAGACAGGCAAGAAGGAGGTTAGTTTCGCAACGCTAAGCTTAAGATGCGTATGCTGGCCAGAAAAAAGAAAAAGAGAAAAGGCACAAGAGGCTCAGGAGCGTGCGAATGACACCGCTTGAAGACTGAAGACAAATGACAGTAACATAAGGCTCGTGAATGTATTTGTCAAAAGCTCTTTACCTCTCACAAACGCGCCCGGCTCTGAATGCGAGAGCCTTTAAGACATCCCTGCATGGCGCCATTCCACTGCGCACAAAGTGGACGCAGTGGGTTTCCGCTACGCCTATGTGCGCGCTTGCTCCTCTTCAGCACTGCCTTCGCTAAGCCTACCAGGTGTTGGTACTCTATGAAGACAATCTAAGAAGACGAAGACTACTAGAGGATGGATCTAAACCAGTGGGCTTGGCCGAAGCTGCACAAAAGTTCAGCCTGCACACCGCTTTTTTTGTTGCTTTGACTTTGTCGCAAGGCCATTGCTGAGACAGGACGTATATACGCTCGTTCTCTATCATTATCGGATATCCTGGCCTCTCCTCCTCAGTTATGTAGAGCTGCTCTTTTGAATTTATGTATTAAGTGGGGCCTTATCCTTCATGCCCTCTTTATTCAACTCATTTTCCATCCTTTCTTTTATTTATCAAATGACGTTTTGTTTCCTGGGTAAATTCGTTGCGTGTCAGCCCGAGGTCATCAAACTCTAACAATAAACTTTATCTGTTTTAAAGTTGTACGTTTTAAAGCAGTAAGTTGTAAAAACATTAAGCATCAGATGCACTTGTTCTTCGTGAATATCTAGTATTTTTAGCTCCGAGTTCAGAAGAGGCACGTAATAGTACAGCACAGATGGCTCAAGAATTTTTCCGGAAATGTTTTGTAAATTATCCCTTGAAACATTGCACTGAGTTGGTGTGCACATTTTACTTATTAATGAAGCGTTAATCCCAAAAGCTTTTTGCTAGGACGATGAAGAAAGGAGAAAGCTAATCGCCTGTAGCAATAATTAACGCACTACTTGTGCAGTCATTTTTCCGTGTCTCTCGTTTATGATGAACTTGTACATGAAAATCGTGCGTCTGTATGTATTAAAAAGCGGGGGCTGATCAACGACGATCACGCATGGAAAAGTACTGACGCTAACAGTAAAACGCGTGAAGTATTCTAGCTTTCGTCACTCGTATATGTGGACAAAAAGAACCGCTGATATTCGCGCGTTTGCATTCTACGTTACAGGACCCTTGGAAAGAAGGAGCTACTCCTCTTCGTCGACAACCTGCGCACAGATATTGCAGAAGTTGCACCTGACGTATTCGCACCCGAAGCCCTCTAAGCGCGAGTGTCATCAATAATAAATGGGAGGAGTGTCACCTGCAATGTCGTTTAGTAATGCAGCTAAGCTTCACGCCACTGAGTCTTTCTTGAAGAAGTGCTAACTGTATGGCCAGAAGATAGACTTTACTACATAAAGCAGGCTTGGCAGCAAAACAAATAAAAGGAATAAATCTACATTAGCTATGTAAAGCTTAAGCAACAACGAAGCGGGTTCATCTTAGGGGCTTAACGTCGCCTCCATATCTGTTACTTGGACTTTATTTGATGTAGACATAAAAGAGGCGAACCACAGCCTTTTACAGAGCTCGCAAGAATGTCCGAACTCCAGCGCCAGAAACTACCGAGCAAACCTAGCTGTGGAAGCCCCGGTAGAAGCAAACTGGCGTGGCAACCTTGGCGTGGCAGCTGCGCAGACTGTCTCCATCTGTGGGCGTGGCTTGGCTGTGATTGATACACGGCGCATGCGCGGTTAGGCAAGGTTAAACCATAGTCCTTCAAAAAGTATTGAAGGACTATGACTAAACCCAGGTGGTGCGCAGCTGTGGCTTGGTTATTGATAAGAAACGGCGCGGAGGGTCCTTTTGCGGACACCCGACGCTTTCCCTTCGAGTTTAAGGAGCTTCGCTCTTAAAACAGTAGTTATGACGTTAATAAGCCAGCCAACGCGAGCGGGCTGAAAGGCTTCCCTGTACATCTAGGATCTCGACAAGCAACGATCTCTCGTCCAAAGAGCTCGGGCAGTGTCTTCTTTGCCAACGCAAACAGCCTTCCCGTCGCCCAGATCTCTTTCAATTTTCAATAAAAATTTGTCATCACAACTGCAGTGATCGTTAAAAATGCCCAGTGTAACGACTACCTACCATATTTATACAGAATCCTGAGCTGCGAAATGATAATAGCTGGCGGGCACTTCCATCCGAAGGTACTGCGCTTGTTATTTCAATGTTTCCAAACTCAACTTCGCAGGCTTTGTAGCTCTCAAGTTTTCCTTTCTGTCTGCCAGCCGCTTTAGCTAATGAATGTCTGGCATCATGGTAGGCAGGAATAATCTCTTACGGTGTATTTTGTTATGGAATGCTCTGTGCAATACGAGCCAACGTTAACAAAGAGCACACATTTATTTATAAGCTCGACCTTGAGGTACATCGCTCTGGGCCGTGACGTGGCCTTCTTGTTTAACGTATATGGTGCCGCAATTGCTGTGTTGGCCCCGGGCAGGTTTGCGACAATGTGACCACAAGAATTGGGGCAAGCATTCTCATAAAACCAAATTGTGAACCCTATACATGTGCTCCCTGCTTTTGTAGTGGCAAAAAAAAATCATTTGCACACGTTTTCCCTTCCAGTCTTCTTATTCACGTTTATTTATTATCCTTTCGCCATGTCTGCAGCGAATAGCTCTGTCTGCGCCGTCTTTTATACGACGTTCGAGGCGTCGTGACGGGCAGCCCGGCGTGTCGCGCAAGCCGGCGCCGCAGCGTCGAGTGAAGGCGCGTGTCGACGCGGCGCCTCCCCCTAATACACAATATGCCTCGCTTTCATTATGTCACCGCTGCCACACGCCGTGGGTGGGTAATGAGAAAAACGCTTCTCCGACCGAGAGATACCAAGGTTCGGCGAACCATGCGGCATTTTCATTCCGAAGCAGCGGGCGCGGGCAAGGAGGCAATAAAAATTGACCCCCCACCCCACCCCGCCCCCTCACTCTCGCTTAATCCTCTATACATTTTTTTTTGTTAGGCGCAGTGAAGAACGCGTGGGATTGGGGGACAGGGGAGCCTGTATGCGGGTGCAACTTTCTTTTTTATTTCCACTCACTGCTGCCCCTTTATTTTCGTTTTCTCTCTCTGTCTCTCTGTAATGTTCTAACGCCATCATGGCCATGCTAAGAAGCTGTGGCTTCGAAGGCCCACTTGAAGTGCGCAATCAAATTTTCTGGTGTCTTGGACACGTTCGGCAGTGCGCAAGTTTCTTGTTTTATGAAAAGAAAGGAAGCGGCAGTAAACATTTTCCCCGCCGTTATTGCGTCGCAAGCAGGCCCGGAATTGTCTTGCCTACGCGGCACTCTCGCTCTCGGCTTCTGCAAATGCTCCTTGGCCGTAACCACATAACATCTCGCCACTGGCATGCCTACATGGGCATTTTGCCTAACGCGCATCCTGCCCATCACTTGCGAGGAGCTTGGAAGGCGAAAATTGTATTACTTTTTTTCCTTCTCAGAAACCCGCTGGAACCTGCGGAGTACAACAGAATTTTGGGAAACCATTTGGGCAGCCAGTACAGCGGAGCAGAGCACAAAATGTGGTTACTTTGTGCAAGCAGTCGCGTAGAGCGCAAATTTTCGGGACGTCTCCAAAAGTGCGACTATTTGTAGTCACGACGTCCGCTGTTCCCGGGATGAAAACAGCGATGTTTATGACTGTCCTGGACTCGGTTTTATTCCCCGCATTGAAGCAGGCCTGTACATTCCATTAGGTGCGAAGTTGTGTGTCATTTTATATACCCCCCTCTTTGCTGTGCTTTGCCGACAGATTTCCATTTACTCATTTATTATTTAGTTATTTGGTTCCATATACATAATTTTCAGCAAAAAACGAAAGGCCGTGTTATTGGTCGCGCACCTTACGCGACCTTCAGCGCATCAGTTGGCATTGCGAAAAATTCAATATAACATCTAGAAACAATTAGTAAGCTTAATTATGCATTCACGACTAACCAGGTGAAGTAAAAGAAAGGAATAACTTAAAATGTAAATGTTTAGCACCGAAGAGAGAGAAGAACAACACAGATGAACACAAAAAATGCGAACATAAGCTGATACGCGCATATGCATGTGTGTTTGTATGCACACATTTACTTATATAACATGCCTCTGAAAGTGTGCGTGGGTTCGAACCGTAGCGATCATGGCTTCAGAGACATTCTGAAAACATTTTGCGGAAACACATGTGCTTTTTTTATCGACTGGTTCTTTTCAGTATAAAACTTATTCATCACCACAGGCAGCATGTGTGATTACGAACAAATTAAGTTTAGACTATTGCGCTGTTAACCAACAGAAGTGCTCGACGGCTTCCAGTTTTGTGCGCCGGCTCGGCCTGGTATGAATGGTGAATAACAATAGCCTTACAAAGTAGCCCACTCATTTTCAGCACTTTTCTCCTTGTGACTGGCCAGATATTTCAAATATCTTTTCTTCTAAGCCACACACAACATTATCAGAGTTAGTTCTTAACTTAGAGCGCCCTCGTTTTACCTGAAAGCAGAAAAAGATTTTGCTTACTCTAGCACAACTGAAAACACAAGCTTTCTGCTCCGGTGTTACAAAATGTTAATTGAAATGACCGGACGTTTCAAGGAAAGAAACACGTGCCGCCGCTGTTGTAATCTTCAAACTGAGAGGAAAGACGAATCCGAAAAATTCTTTAAATACAAACACCAGTGGCGTATTTAAAACACCCTTTAAATACGAACACCAGGAGCGAATTAGAAACACCCTTTAAATAAGAACACCGGAGGCACACTCTTAAATGTTTCGGTTCCTGAGAACTCGATGTTCTTAGCCGCCACTTTTGTCACAGTGATTGGCACTGTGCGTGTCTTATTCTGCGTAGAGCATGTTCTTTTGTTATTATGAACTAATTCGTGAATTGTATGCCTGATTTCAACGAGGGAGGGCTAAAGAGCAAGTTTCACAGAAATTCGGCTGTCGACGGCCTCATCGTTGCTTGCGAGAGAATAAAAAACAGACGTTGTCAGCAGGCAACAATTTGAACTATACGCTCATAAAATAATGAGAAAAACTTTTTGGTACGAGTGACTATCGAACTCGGGCATTCTGCTGGGCAAGCAGCTGTTCTTCCATGGCGCTACGCCAGTGCTTGGAAACAGCTTCGTATAAAAAAAACGCTATAAGAATGTTATATAACGGGACGAGTGACGTTAATGGATGAACTATTGCGTAGAAAAATAGTTGCATCGCCCCAAGTTTTAAACATGTAAATTTCGCAACCAATGCGTGGTTTCAAGCTGTCCACCCCTTACAAAGTGCGAAGCTGCGGTTTGCGGAGTGGCTACTTCGCCCACTTTGGAAAGGAAGAACAATGGCGCAGTGGGCATTGAGCAACTTTACTTCCAGAAGCATTCCAGGATAGTTGCGAACGGCGAATGTTACGTTCACAGAAGGTTTTGTCCTTGCGGCACTGTTGGAAGCAATGCGCATGGGACTCGAATCACCTGCCGCGTTCTGTACTCTTGAAGCTCGAGCGTCTTCCAAGCTCTTCTTTTTTTCACCGTGCTAGGCACGACACGACCATGGTCTAGTTATTTCGTTGCACTCTTACCGTGTGCCTTTCGGCTGGCTGGCTTAATTTGTTATTAATATTCCGCCCTTGTGTCACACAAGCTGCGCTGACACTCTGTCAGCGTCTGCGAGCCACCGCCCACGAGCCTTTCCACGTGCATCACCTGCTGGATACTTAGCGAGGTTGTATCATTGTCTTCCTTGCAACGCATATTTCAAGCGGCTTCAGCGACAGGTGCGACAAGCGCTGGTCACGCTAATGCAACCGGCACTCATGGGAGAAAGATATAGGTGGGGGAGAAAGCACCGTACTGTCACAAAAATAAGCGTATAGTTGCCAACCCTGTAAAGCATTATGTCTGGTCTTTCCTAATCTTTGTATAAAAAGTTACGCCCTATTCGTGTAATTCTTCAGCTGTATAAAAATCTTGCAACATACTCAGGTGACCGTAAATGTTCTGGCTCACCAATATCAGATTCAGAAGGTCCTTGAAAAAGTAGCGCGATCCTCGGTGAAGCACCAGCCTCGGTGATTCTATCTGCTGCTTATATGTTCAGACAACACTAAACAACCAATTCACCACAAATAACTACACTTATACTTGTTTATTGCAGATTTGATTTCCACGTGCTTCCACAGAGTAACGTTTGATACATTATTGGCTAAAAATTTTTTTCTCTATTAACCTTCTTGCTTTTGTCCTTTCGCCTTTCTCTCCTGGCATTGACTTCGTTCCATTCATGTTGTAACTTTAAGTCTGTTGTCATATATCGAAGTCCTTTAGTGAGATGCTTGTCTCTCACTGGATCGTTCTATTTGAATGTATTCCCTGTTTTCAAAACTACCATACTCTCATTTTCCAATATTGTGTTACAGCAATCACGCATAAAAGCTTATGCAAAACAAAAACATTTGGCCCTCTTTGACGGCTGTGGAAAATTTCGTAGCGGGTGACAGGTAAAAAATGTGTGTGCGCTCTCTCATTAAACCGCTTAGTAAATTCCACGGTTTAGTCTGGCGTGTTCATCGCGGACAAATTGCTCCGCTCCGCAAACTGCTCGTTACCATCAATAACCTTCTCCGGCAGCCCATTCAAATCACTAAATGGGCGGCCTCTCTCATCTTCGCAACCGCTACCAATGATGATCAAGTAAAGGAAATAACGCGGGGACTGCTTGGTGCACGGACGGAGCTGCAGCAGTTAATCGTCACAATCACGGTACGCAGCGTGGACGGTGAGTGCTTTCGCCAAGGCGAACGGTGACTAGAACCACGATGGCTGCTGAGGCAGGCAGCCCGTACCTCCTTGACGCTGCTGCGCGAACGTTCAATCAAATATTATCGACGCCTCGACGCGTGCTCCAAACACGGCACGTCCTGACGTCTCGTGGAGGGCTCTTGGCGGCTAAAGAGTGTGCTTGACTGAACAAAAGGAAGCACACTATCAAGCGCAAGCTCGTTCAAACAAACGGCAGGAGCATGACTCGCATAATGATTTCAGCTGCACTCGGCCAATGGGGTCTCATCAGTATACCGTGTTTGTGTCATCGTTCGTATACACTTCTAATGGCCGTCACTCCTGTTAGACAGAGCTTACACTCGCTAAATGCCTAACCATTTTGCTGCTCGTTGTTTTTGCTATTTTTCTTATACTCTATTCTGCTTACCACGGTTTTTGACCGCTCGTTTGACCTGCGCGAGTAGCGCTTGCAAACGAGACGCGTTCCGCTTTGCTCTGAGAAGACAAAGTAGGCCATCAAACCCCCTGGAGCTACACGGATCGCCTGCGTAGAAGAAAGCTGTCTGTACAACTTTCCCGTTGGATCACAATTATAGGCTTTCTCGCCTCGAAACGACCGGGGGCGTTTACAATCGCATCGTATACACGCACATAACTTTTTTTTGTTCCCGACAACGCGCGGAGCAGCGTAGGGGGCACGTCTCCAATCGGTAATGACACCTCATTATAGCGGATTCGGAACCAGCCAGAACTTCTCTCCCAGCTTTCGTCTCGACCTCGCTAACTTCGTCCTGCTGTGTTTCCGAACTTCGCATCCGCGCACGTACACAGGCCGACCTAGCTAACAGCAACAACAAAAAAGATACAACAATACCGAGGCACGTAGTTTGAAACGTTTACAAAGTGAATACAGTTATGCTACATTACATGAAAAATGCAATTTAGTGCAGATACTGTCGTCGTTTTAGTAGCCATTTTTGTTGGATTTCAATGCAGCATGAGTGGAATAATATGTAAGTTTGGTGTGAAGCGTGTGGCTATTCCGGCTGTCGTACAAAAAATCACAGAATCATTATGAACATTACGCTGATATCATTACCGACCTCAACGAAATTAAAAGTCCTCATCACAGGCTTTGTATTCTATTGGAAACACTCCTTTTTTTGCTCAGGTAATTGATAGAGAAGTTGTCATTCTGTTAGCTTTTCTATTGCATACATTCTGGAGAACAAGCATAGTTGTGATGGATGAGAACTCAATCTGAATTATTCAGTAGTTTTCTTTCTCCACGTACCATACTTAGAATAATTCTCGGCTGTTGACAAGCTTCTTTGTTAATTAGTATGCATGTACGTTATAATACGTAACTGCGAGCTGTGAATAAACAATACAGGCCTGTAAAACCGCATACTCAAAACCTAACCACAACAGATATGGCGATCAATAAAGGCCGTCATGACTTTCCGCAGGTGCTAGCGCCGAAAGCGAGCGTAAGGAGAGATATCGATTGATGACACGATATTCACTTTACGTGTGGCATTTCATTCGACATGTATTTTTTTTTTCTTTCCCACGTAGACCCAAAATATTTTTCAAACGCTTTTGTTACAATTTAACCAAAAGCATCCACGTTGTAGAATGCAATTTCATGATGTGAAGAGCGGATGGAAACAAATGACCATATGATCATTACTAAGCTCAGACACTTAGCCATGCACCAGAGGTTTAGGAAATTCAATTACAAAACAACAACAACCACTACAGCAAAACCTACCGATATATTCTACCATACCACATGTATCGTACCATATCCAGGTATCCTCCGAGGCCCAGCGTCACTGTATAGTCCACTCTCGAGAACGAACTTATTCACTCCAGCGTGAGCTCTTCGCCTGCCGTCCCATCAACGAGGGAAGTAAGCGCCAGAGCACAGCGAAACTAATTAGGTCCAATGAGGGAGGCCTAGAGATCTCGAAGATTCACGCACCGTAAGCACAGCCGATGGCTCCATCGTTATTGTCCTGGGACGACACAGTGTTCTGGCGCAAAGACGGCGCCAAGGGGGACGCGATCATCGCTACTTAGTTCCTGAGTAGCGTCTACGCTCGGGCTCGACAATGCACTTTCTTCCACTTTTGTTTGTACGTCTGTAGACTGGGAACGAGGTTCCTCTTTGTCGGCCTTAGGTGCAAGCAAGAGGCACGTAGGCCTCACTTTCCTAGGTCTTTATTGCTCGCAAGGTCTGTCGGGATCAGAATAGGTCACGCGATGCATAAACAACCGATATACATATAATAAAAACCTAACGTTATCCGTGGCTAGTTCAGTGAAGTTGTCCGCACTGAATGTTTTTTTTTTGATGGTAGCATACACGGCATTAAATATTGTCATTCGCACGATAATGGTTTTTATAAAAGAGGATAATAAAACTGTTTCATTAAAACTGCTTCATCCGAGTGAGGTTCTC
Organism: Rhipicephalus annulatus; assembly: GCA_013436015.1. Taxonomy (NCBI): domain Eukaryota; kingdom Metazoa; phylum Arthropoda; class Arachnida; order Ixodida; family Ixodidae; genus Rhipicephalus; species Rhipicephalus annulatus. The sequence goes on from WOVY01011726.1 coordinate 256,524, forward strand.
GGACTTTTTCTATTGAAAACATCCTCGTATCTATTGCACAAGATTGACAATGTGAAAAGATAAATATAGGACGAAGCGAGGTTGTCTGTATGCCCTCGCATCGTGCATAATTTATATTTTTCACACTGCTAATGTATTGTGCAATGAAGTATCAGTTAGCACAAACGTTCACGTCTTCATCTAATGACATAGAATATAACTTTGTTACAGCGCACTAGTGGTAGTTAAAATGAACATCACCCGCTGTAAGTGGCATGAATATATTTTTCAGGGTGACAACGGAAAAATATTCGTAAAATGTGGTCCGAAAAACACCTGGTTGCGAAAGTCCTAATCGCAACCTATGGGACAAAAGCAGATTACAATAAAAGTGTTTATCACGTGCAGGGTAGACCTAATCTGTGATGATTCTTGGTATTTAACGTTCCAAAAACCACAATATGATTGGGAGCAATGCTGCAGTGGAGGGATCCAAAATCTAGATCACCTGTGGTTCTTTATAGTGCCCCTAAGCTAAGTACATGTACCTCAAACATTTTAACCGCTACATAAAACACAGGCATCATGGTTGGGATTTGATCCCACGACCTTTGGGTTCGTCGAGCACCATAACCACTACACTACCGTGGCATGTGAGTACATTTAGTGTGACGGTCTGGCGCTGATTGTCGCAAGTGCGAAGTGATAGCATAACCGCGCAGACAAAAAAATACCCGGAGGCGTCAGATATTTCAAGTAGAGATAATGAAAAGGTTGCCCTATAATTTTTTTTTTCAGAGCAGCTTGTGTCGCATTATTTATGACAAGCTGCACATTAGAGATGTGCGCAAGCGTTCGAAAGCACATGTGAACAATCAATAACATATGTGGCCACTGCCTAATGTGCACTCATGTTGTCAGTAAGTCAAATGAACTTCATTCATTCATTCATTCATTCATTCATTCATTATTTCATTTATTCATTCAATCACTCTTTCATTCTTTCATTCATTCATGAAGGTGATGGAAATTTCTACACAGCCCTCTCAAAGACGACGTCTTTCCCGGTCACTGTGTTTCTGCTGGACTTGAGGATTCACAGATTTATGATGTTTATTCTGCAAAGAATCCATCATAAATTTATTTCTCGCATTTGAAGCCAGTAGGAGGTGCCACTTCAAACAATTGCTGTGCGTTGCTCAAATACAGGTGAAGTTTATTATAACCAGGCGTCCGTATCTCACCACAATATTCCGCTCTTTCTACGAATAACGCTTCACACTTACGTGATCCAAGAGAAAAACAAGCGGAAAAGGAGGAGGCGGGTATTTACCAAGCTCATTCTTAGTTTGAACAGTTTGTAAGATTTCACTCACCGCGTACACTTCTTTTGCCAAGTAATATGGATGTATTACGTTTTATATTTTTCCTCAGCTCGAAGAATACCAGCCAATGAATCACGTTAAAATTTGCCCACGTTTCCTTGCTACCACATTGCCGGTCCGGTATTTTTTTTCTTCTATACCTAAGTTGCTTTATCTTTCAGGAGTGTGGACATTCAACTTGGTGGAGCCCTTTCATAAAGCTTTTTATAGATCATTTGTTCTCTTTGTCAATAGGTGGCTATTTGAAGAGTAACCGTTGTGCGATCTAATACTAAGCATACTTGTTGAGCTCTACGATTGAATAACTTTGCGAATAGCCCTTTGTAATAATCTCTATAATCTCGGGCCACAATCTGGTGTACCCGCGAGGCAGTGTTCGTGCGTGACGAACCTAAATCACCCTGAACACATTTAAAACATACCCGTTGCTAGGCAACCTTCCTGAAGCTCAAAGACGTCGAAAGCGTAGCCTGTTCTGGTACACGTAACTGTCTCACTAATTAGATGTGTTCTCACAGAGAAGAATTACGTTTCACGCCACCTGAATCTCTCCTGAGTTTTATTTTTCGTCATGTGAATGCCTTTCATGAAATTTCTATACGCAACATCATGTTATGTGCTTTGGGGCGCCCGTTCTGTAAGCTTCTACTTGTGTTCCATCACCCACGTAGTTTTATTTCAGTATCAACATCATGTTGTTTCGCGTCACAGATGAGAAGAAGGTTTATTCAAAATTTAAGTTAACATGTTAAAGGCAACTGTGTGTTTTTTGTCTGCGTGATACCTACAAATAAGGTTAGTTACACGTAAGACATTTTTGCGATTCTTTCATACTGATATACCTGACTGATATCTTTTTCCAGTTTCTTCATACAAATGTCGTATTCTGTTGGCAGTTGTTTACTCTGAACCTTGTACCTTAAAAGCGTTTCCTATGATTACATAAGGAGATGTAGAGGATAGAGTAGTTCAATTTTAAAAGAGCCGAGACACAAGTTCATGCCAGGCAGGAACGGCAGCACTCATTTCTCTTTGTTTAGTTTCTTTTTTTATTGTGCGTTTTGAGGTGTCTGGGTAAATCGTTTCCCCGTGGCCACTCGTCCGTCAACGCTGGGAGCGCGCCGCTGGTACAGCCCCAGGGTCGGCTCAGGCCACCACCAGATGTATGGCCTTGGCGCTGTGGCCACGGCCAACGCGGCCACCGCCTGTTGAGCATGCCGCAGTCAGTGCTTGCCGGCTGTCGGCAGCCAGCGAGGCGCGGCGTAATTAGCCGGTTGGACTACTGCGAGCCAACGACGTGCGCGCCCACCTCAATTGCGCCTCCCACGCCTGTACGTTTGGCTACACCTCACTAAGCCTACGTGCGCAGAGAAGGCGCATTATCCGGGAAACCTCGTTGGTATAAGAAGAATTTCGTCGCAGCGACATTGGTGGCGTCATTTTCAGAATACAGGACGGAATAGAAAACAATTCAGAATTTCACCGCGTGAAAAATCCACGTCTGATGATGCACTAAGTGGTGAAAGAGAAGCGTTGGAGCTAAATGCTGGTCAGTGCAGATAATCTGCGAGTACATGACTCGATCGCAGCTCCTGTGCCACTTCGTGCGTTGTAATCAAGGTTTTTGTGAACACTTATAGTTTAGCTGGTTATATGTCATGGTAGAAAAGCTAGAGAAAGAGAGACAGGAAGAGAGAGAGAGAAGGAATTTTTGCAGTGGCTCTCAAATGCTTCAAGATGGGAGAAGGATGAGCCGCATCGTCTTTCTCAAGTTCTGCCAGCGTTCGAAATTACGTGCAACTATACTCTACCTTTACCACTGCAGATATTGATTTTACGAGCGTGTTTTATAGCCGACTTTTCCAACCGCGCTAAAGTTTCGTGGTCTCAGCTATGGTAAGTATTACAAGTTTAACAGCTAAGTTTTTAAATATTTTGCAAGAAGGTTCTGCACCTATATTAAAAAAACTCTTAGTTCAATTTTTAAAGCAAATAGTGGTCCTTTGGAAGCTCGACCTCGCATTTTTCAGCTTCTAGCTAATTGTGGGCGCGCACTTGGAATTCCAGCTTGCGTCTCGGTATGGACGATTAATTTTCCGAGGGGCTGCAAGAAGCCGTCTCTCGCTTGTGGGTAACTATCCGAACAGGTAAGCATGCCTCGCATGGTTAGTCAACCAATATTTATGACGATAGCGTTCTATCTGGTACTTAGTCTGTAACGTTGTCAGTATTCGCCTTGCATTAGCAATTGTGAGATGCGTTGGGTGATTTCCGGAGTACCAAACACACAAACGCACACACACTCGCAGAGAGAAAGAGAGAGCAACTGAAGTCGCTTCTTACACCTAAACCTCCACCAAAGTAATTTTTAAGTGTTCTAAAGAAACACCCTGGCTGTGAGAGACACTGCAGTGTGAGGTTCCAGAATAATTTTTACCAACTGGGTTTTTTAGCGCCCGTTGAGTCAGTTGTTGGGAATGTGCCAGAGGGCTAGTTTCAGAATTTTCATAATTACTATTATTTTTTTGTTTTCGGAACGATGCAATGGCAGTCAAATTCATTTACAATTTAGTTTCAAAAGCACTCATGTATCCTTCCTAAATTGATTGCTCCGAGTGCAGGGAAAACTATTTAAAAATAAATAGGTTCAAATTTAAAGCGCGACAACCCGCTCCGGTTGTCTAGTGGTTATGGTGGTCGACTGCTGACCCGCTGGTCAAGGGTTCGAATCCCGACCGTGGCAGCCGCACTTTCGATGGAGACAAAAATGTTTAAGGCCCGTGTACTTAAGTTTAAATGCACTTAAAAAACGTGATTATAAATTCTTTCGGAACCCTTCACTGCGGCGTTTCTCTGAATCATATCGTGGTTTCGGGAGCTTAAAATTTAAGAAGTATTAATATTACAAAGAGTGATTGTACTAGCCTGAACGGATGAGTAACATTAGGTATTCACAACTGAACCCTGCATGAATATACATCATCCTCTAAACATTATGGCCGTCTACTAATCAACGCAGAAACCACTTCTCCGGCAACAACATCATGGCTTGATTGCCAGTTACCGGATTCTCAAAAAGTGACAACCGTTGATGGTACCTCCTCCTCACGTGCAAGGTTTTCTTCTAGCATGAAGCCACCCCCACCTAATGTATGTATATATATATATATATATATATATATATATATATATATATATATATATATATATATATATATATATATATATATATCTTACCTTTTCTTTCTCGCAAAAGCACACAAGGCACGCATATCTTCATTTTACTTCGTCTTTTCAGGACTCTAGTCTCTCGCGGTGATTTCGCAAGCAGCTTATGTAGCGCAAGACCACCGGGCTGAAAGTTTAATAAGGGGAGGGTCGTGGGAGAAAAAAAAACGGAGAGGAATGTTGAGAGGGAGGAATGCGGGGAGCGAATAATGTGAACCATTAACAGCGGGACGCTTCTGCGTGCGACACGCTCTCACTGCGCTAGTCACGTGACACTATAACCGCCTAATTTGTTTATTCTTCTTTTTTTCTCTCACTCTCTTTCTTTTTGTCATTTGCATGAATCTCTGACTACGCGTCCCGCTTTAGTCTGAAACCATATTCGCCATCATCGAATATCATACGAGCCCGCCCGACCGAAATAAAGCTAGCTGTCATAAATGCGTAGGCGCAAACGCGGCAAGAGTGTAAGCGTTTATCTTATGAAGCATAATATTTTCCATGGTTATGATAATATTTTTCCACGCTGTTTTGAATTTTACGATCCGAAGTACGTACGGTATCGATCAAGGGCCAAACCATGGGCGAGCGTGCATCCCCGCTGCGCGACGGCTCGCGAAGACGCACTTACTCGATGCCGTGGTTTTGCAAAGACTCGATAGCAGCGAGCCCTACGCCGCGGGGCTTATCACCAAGAGCCCGATCTGGGAAACGGTTAATTCGGGCCCCTAGCGAGAGATAAGAATAGAGATAAAAAAATCGACTCGAGCTCTGCTCACTTAATCTCATCTGAGCAGCAAACTTTGCCGTGAAAGGGATCATATTGGGGCATCTATAACTCGTCTACTGAAATAATATGGCACAAAACAAAATCGACAGATATTGAGCACTCTTCCAGTTGTCGGCTGTGCTTCTGTAGAACTTCAGTGCGGACATAAGCAACGAAGGAACTCCAATGAAGCGCAGCGGATTTGTTATAACGGCGTCAAGCCATGGCTTTCCCGCTATGCATAATTTACCACCAATTCTACGGTACACGCATCGTTCATCTGACGGTTACTGCGTATTCGGTGGACTGTTTTGGCTTTTGTGCGTATCTTGCAATCAAAGCATGGGAACAACAACTCTCTGTTCGAGCTTATTATGTACTGATGAGCTAAGGTGGTGAGCCACGATTTGTGTTCACGTCTTTTTATGTGTGCATGTTCTGTGTCCTCTTTGTGTGCTGCTTCTTCGAAGATCCGTTCGATTCGCGCAGGAATCATTATTGTGGCAACGTGCCGGCCAACATATCTCGGAAAGACCTGCAATGCGGAAATGACATCCTGACCCTTCTCTCAAAGGCGGCATATGATGTTGATGAGGAGGAGGTCTTTAGAACCTGTTTCGAGCAGGGCGTTTGTGGTACTTTCAGCGAATTTCGTCGGCACCACAAGCCTATAAGTGGCTGCATCCGTCTGTTCATCGTCACGATGCGACTGTTGTGACCGTAACTTTAATTATTCTTATCGTATACGGTTTATTCGCACAACTTGCCGCCACAACTGCAACATCGATGGTGCATGCCAATGCGGCATTTGTATATGTGCAGCTATAGGCTGCTGCGGGTCTATACGACCTAGCTTTTGAAAAGTATAACTTCTGCAACACGCAAGTTTGACCTCGCTGCTACCAATTTAATGCGCACGAATTGAGATTTGTAAGCGACAAGTCAACTGTATACTGGGGACGGAAATCGTATGTCAAAAACATATTCTACCGTTGCAGGCGGGCCACGCACTTGAGCCTCTGTTCGGGAAAGCTCGTGTAGCAACGGCAGCAGGCGAAGCCTTTCCATCCGTTATGTCATTGACTGTTCGGAAATCTGATCAGCGGATAGAGCGCGTCGGCTTTTATGACTCGTTCCTGAGTAAACTCGTCGCTTTTGGAAAATTCTGCACAATTGGCGTCGCGAATAAAATCAGCCACCAGATATTACGGTACCACTTATTATAGTCTCGTGTGGCAGTGTGTTTCCTACTTCACCCTTTTACGTTTCGGTGGGCTCGTTCGTTTGGTTACGGTGAGGGAGAACGAGACACGCTGACGCTCAACGCAGTAACGAACTCCTAAGAGCTGCGCTAACGCCATTTCACTGACGTTTCGGGAATGGTCTTCGACGAAAGCGGAAACGTCAGCACAGTCGCGTTATGGCTTCCTATATACGTGATTCTATGTGCTATTTCATTGCATGGTTCGTTAATAGAGACGAATTTTTCCTGCAACGCCACGTGTGTAAGGGGGGTCCTCTACAGGGACGACTCCTCAGAAGCTTTCTTTCACCGGTGCTCTTTGCCAATATGCACAAAAAATATCTCTGGCATCAAGATTGGTTGAAATTCGTTCTTAAGAACGAGGTTTACTAAATATTTTTACGTGAATACGGGCGAATAACATCACTCAAAGCGCATGCAGTCCACTGCAAACATCAGCGAAGCAGGGTAAAGGTGTGATAATTAAATAAAGGCTATAGGCTGAAGCCAGACCTACATGATAACTGTTGGGCAATGGACAAGTTTGCAGAGTCTCTGTCAGTTTTTTTTTTCTTCGCGGTGCGCAGCTGGAAGCTTTTATCTGAATATGATTTGTTCTACGCATGCCTCGCGGCACATCCAAAATAAGTGATACGTCGCGTAGTACATGTAATACAACAACCTTACAAGCACTGTGCAAACACGCATCTCTGCACTGCGCACTTGCCCCATTTACGGCGGCACCGGTAGTTCAAATGAAGACCCAGTGCTAGCTTCCCCTGATGGAGCTTGTTTCCTGCGCGTGGTTTGGTCACGAATGGACACTTACATTTTTGACGACACACACAGCTTTTCACACGCTGTTTGAGAAAATGACCACACCGCCATTCGCACAGCAGACTGTCTTGTAGTAAAGCTAGCTTTACTAATAACGAAAATAGCTGTCATCATGTCTGTTACATCGCACAATGTGAGCCCGAAGAAAAGTACGCTGGTGTGTCTGACTGCCCAGTGCTGGTATTAAGCTTGTTTCTCGTGTACGTGACTGTGTGGCGGCTGTCGTTTCGACTGAGAACAACCGCAATGTGATGAGGCTGCTTTGTTTCGCAGGCACTGAATCAAGGCGACACGCTTCGCTGTGATTCGAAGTGTTTCGCCCTTTAAAATGGCGCTTCTCATGAGAGCAATTTAACTCCAAGAGCAAACCGACGGAACATGTTTTTTTTTTTTCGGCTGATTGCTTCAATCAAGTTTGCATCAGTTAGGAAAGTTCGCTGGCGGGAAAGCGTCTTTCATTGTCGTAGCTCCTACAAGCAGTGACGTCAGGATGCGTCACATGGGTGGTGTCGATGCTCGAATCTAGAAGAGCGGGTGCGCATCGCAGCGGTGGGCGTCACGTAAATGCAGTGCATTGAACCTGTCACGCCATTCTTCTGACCTGTGGTATTGCATATGCGGGGCCCTAAGCAAGACGCTTGAACAAATGGAGCATCGCTACGGGTGCCAGCAAACGGAAATTTCAAGAAATATTTCCATGCACCGCGGGAAGTGTGTATGCAACCCGATGTTTGGCAAAGCTTTAGTTTTGGTAAAATGTAAGAATGAAATTAGACGTGCGATTGGGGAACCCTTCCACATATCGATCCAGCAAGTCGGATGCTTCAGTTGACGCTCCATTCTGCTGACCCCACCTGAAATCGACTTGATCAGACGCAGTATGTAACAACAGACTCAGAGTAAGCCATTAAAATAAAACAAAAAATCACGAGTCATTGCACAGAACAGTCTACCATGGTTTTACTCTCTGTGCACCTATTTTTAATATTTTGTTTGTTCCTTTTCTAGTATTATAATTCATCCATGTCTTTTCATTAAATACATTTGATAGTTTGCGCTTATCGCCTTTTTCTACTATATCTCTCCCCCTAGCTTTATGTACCCTCCATTTTTAGCGCTAGCTTAAAAATTAGTGCTACGTCACTCACACGACTAACTTGATTGGCTTTTACAACTTTCTACAAAAAAAGAAACTACAGCCCTCAACAGTAAATAGAAAACTTTGTCGCAGCTCACGGCATATGGCAGTGTTGTTACAAAGAAGAAAAAAAACGATACTTTGTTATAGGGGTAACCCTCTATACCAAGTTGCGATACGTCTACGCTGCGAAACGTTAAGAATGCGCGGGCTCCTACAGCGAAGCCGCCGGCCAATAATAGCACCAATACGGTTCTTCACAGGATTCCACAACATGTGCTTGCGTTTTCAAGGAAAACTTTTATGAAGTACAGATTGCGGCAGTGGAGGCGACCCGGGCCGGCACCGCGAAAAGCACTGTGTAACTCCCAGCGCCGCCGAGTGCACAGAAATGCGGGTGCACTTATAAAAATAGGCCATCGATGGTGCGGTGGTCACATGCACATTAGTGTGTGCCAATTTTCGCTAAGCGATGCCCTTAGATTGCATGCTTGTCGGTTATAAACAGCTTCTATTGTGAAAGTCTGATTGTTATTTCATAATGTGACATTTTATTGTTGCCTTTCAGTATTGAATTTCTTTATTTCACGCAAGACCGACGTTGTGGTCTTTTGCAGCAGAAGTGTTGCACTGCTAAGTACGTAGGAAAAAGTGTAATTCTCGGTATGGAGCAAGAAAAAGCAAGTCAGGAGGGACCGAAGAAAGAAAGAAAGAAAGAAAGAAAGAAAGAAAGAAAGAAAGAAAGAAAGAAAGAAAGAAAGAAAGAAAGAAAGAAAGAAAGAAAGAAAGAAAGAAAGAAAGAAAGACAGGCAGGCAGGCAGGCAGGCAGGCAGGCAGGCAGGCAGGCAGGCAGACAGACAGACAGACAGACAGACAGACAGACAGACGGACAGACGGACAGACGGACAGACGGACAGACGGACAGACGGACAGACAGACAGACAGACAGACAGACAGACAGACAGACAGACAGACAGACAGACAGACAGACAGATAGATAGATAGATAGATAGATAGATAGATAGATAGATAGATAGATAGATAGATAGATAGATAGATAGATAGATAGATAGATAGATAGATAGATAGATAGATAGATAGATAGATAGATAGATAGATAGATAGATAGATAGATAGATAGATAGATAGATAGATAGATAGATAGATAGATAGATAGATAGATAGATAGATAGATAGATAGATAGATAGATAGATAGATAGATAGATAGATAGATAGATAGATAGATAGATAGATAGATAGATAGATAGATAGATAGATAGATAGAACAGCAGTTGGTCAGCCACGCCAGCGCCAAGCTTCGCTGCTTGCCCCCACCTTCCTCCTAATTGCTTTATTGCTGTTTGTTCTCTTTTTTTAGTACCAACTACGTTGGTTATTAAGCCATAATGCGAGCGAGAATGCAGCCGTGGCATTTGTCTAAACTTCAGCTGTGTTGGGAATAGTGTAACCCACTTAAAAACTTAGATTGGTTATGCGTTCGTTGGGGCGTATAGCAGCACCGCCCGACTGAAGGAACCGTGAAGACTTGGCTTCTCGGCGACCTCCACCATAGCGTAAAATCCTAACGTTAAGCACCGCCTGAACGAAAATGGAAAGCTGGGCCATGAAATAGAGGAGAAATCGAAGAAGCATAGAATGGCAGAAAGTCGGCTCGGTATTCGTGGTAGAAAAGAGGTTAGGCTTGCGCACGAGCACTGCTGGCGTCGTGTTGTCCGTTTTCCTCCACATACGTCTCCTATCTTGCACGCGTCCAACTCTTCTTTTCCAACATAAAAAAAAACAGCTGGTTTTTCGCGAGGAGTCAACCGTTCATTCGTCTCGGTGAGCACGACGCGTGCGCTTTCGGAGCAGCCACAAAGAATCAGCAGCAGCTCCACGAAGGCGTTCAGCTGCGAACGCGGCGAGGCGACAGACTCCGCTCTTCCGTTCGCTGCCGTGAACTGTGAAGAAGCAGTCGTGGGCACCCTCGCATTTCGCCGCGCGTCTAGCTCCCTCTCGCGATCTCCGCTCCCGTCGAGCGAGGTGGCTCTGTCCGCTCGCTTGCTTTCCAAGTTTGCATAATCGGTGGGCGCGCGACAGCGGCTCGTCAGCCCCGCCACGTCGCGCTGTGGTTTCTTTCATGCGGTGACATTAGTGTGGAAATATTGTTCTATTACGTGCCGGAGGGGTGAGGGCGAGGCTGCAGTGCTGCAGGAGGAAAGACAACTACTACCAGATTCCCTAGAGTGCGAAACCCAGCACTACACGCGGGAGCATAGCGGCTCACGCCTGCGTGCCTTGACGATCGTAAACCACGATGCACCATCGACAGCGGGCCAATCTACTGCCCCACACGTGGCCATACAGCTAACGAGACCGAGTTGATGCGTAATTAGTGTTTGTGAAAGCTTGACACATCTTGTCACAGCGCTTGCATCGATGGGTAAGGAACGCTTCATGGGTGCGATCCTTACAACCGATGCCACGATCATCCCCGATCATCCAGTGGTGGCCGACTTTGCTTTTTCTTGACCAGTAGAAACCGAAAAACACATTCTGTAGAACAGGGTGTGATGCCCCTTTTGAGACTAAAAATGGGGGCCAGACACGAAGGTAGCACAGTCTCAGAGAGCCTCACTAAGCGACGTGGCTTCAAGTACCATATTCACTTGTTACAACCAGCACTCGTTAGCAAAGTCTGATGACAGCTTGTGCTTGCTATGTGCTGCGATAACACCGTCGTCGTTCAATCTCAGCTCACTGAATGAGTTGTCTAACAACTTTTTCTTCGCTAAAATTGATTGTTTTTGAAAAACATGTAAACAAGAAAGAAAAGAAACATTGAAATCATGTACTATAAGCTAATTTTGATTGCTCGCGTACGATGTTGGTATCTCGAAATGAAACAAAGTGAGGGAAAGTAAAGTAAGTGGCAGCGGATCCTGGTGCTACAACGTGCACACAGAAATGTCCATTCTAGCCTTGCACTCAAGTAGTTCTACCAGAACTATCGATAGTCTGACCGCATTAGTCGATATATCAGCAAGCTTTTGTGTACTTCCTGTGTATGGTTTCTTGTAGGCAACATACCTGGGTACTTTCAAGCTGCGTCATCAGTCATGACCACTTAAAACTGACATCTAGATTGTGAAGCACGGGTAAGCGGAGTCATGGTTAATCATGCGAAAGTCACACGTATACTATTCCCTTCAATATCAGCAGAAAATCTAACGAAGGCCATAAATGCCAACAGGAAAGATAAAATGCACGATTTTAATAACAACTTTTTAATACATCTTGTTTTGTCCATGTTAACATATTTGCACTTTTTGTGAAGAATTTTCAAATTACTATAAACAACCAAGCTGTCTCGGCTGATCCTTTAAACGTATATATCAAACCTTCCACGAGAAATTGAGAAAATAAACAGTCACCCCATATATAAGGTGTCTATCAGTGTAACAAAATCCTAATCGACTTTCCACCCAGCGACGACTGCTTGGAGTTTTCTTAGTGGACTGCATCGTCAGATGCCCAGAAGTGTTTTAAAATATGAGTCAAGAGTCAAGGTCGAATTTTCTTGAATACCCGACCCTGGCATTCCACATTTTTCGGCTGCCAGGTTTCCGAGGCAAACAAATTACTTGCACGCAGAATGCTAAACACACACACGTAAAACACACATAATGCTAAAACACACGCAAGCATTGTACAATGCGCGCTTCAAACTAAACAGGCGGCTACCGAACACCACCCTTAAAACACACTCCACTATATACACACCGAAATCGGGCATTATTCATAAGACGATGAAGGCTTGTTGTCGAAAGCCCAGCAGCTTCGGACAAGGGCAAATATAAACACTCGCAGGTTTTTTTTTTATCCCTCAGCGGCAGAAGCAAGATGCATATACTTTAGCTTCTTCAAGGGCGTTCGTCTACGCTGGTTTGTCGATTATTCCGCACACGTACCACAGCATATAAAGGTCAACTTTGCTCACGCCAAGGGCGCAGCCGAATGCGTTAAACAACTCGGTTGCTTTCGCACAAGACAAAACACTGCCAGACAGTACCAATTCTATGCACATAATAAGTATGCCTTTTTAGCCTTCACCATAGCTGGAGATGGCACGAGGCCACTCGCTGTTTAGCCTTTGACTGGGCGTGGCGCGCGCGAAAGATTCTTCATTGTTTGCCGTAATGTGAGCACGGCCTTTTTCCGCGCCTCAGTTGTGCGTGCACATTTCGGGAATATCTGCACGTGCCACCGAACGTAAAACAGGAAGAGTTGCCCGACACTCATTGTGAAAGCAGCGCCGCGGGGAAAGAAAAATAGAGGGCAGACAAATACGCAGCACAAGCACTCGACTGACCATCAATTCGTGCGTACTTCAAGACCTGCTATCCTGATTTCACAATAAATATCTGCATGCGTAGGTCACCGCTAAAATTAACACACACAAAAAAAAAGATGTCATGTGTCTCACTTTAGACCGCTTAGAGCAGCCAATAATGTCAGTCCTAAACAAGCTTGCTTGAGCTATACAGCAACATATTGAGGCATGTCTTACTATTGCTGTTGCAGTTTGGGAAACCAAATGAAGTCAAGAGCTGGTTTAGAGTGGGCCGTGTATATGTGCTAATGCGCGCGTAGTGATAATTCTGTCCACTTTCTATATCATAATTTTACCTTCATTACAGTTCCTTAGTGCGTGATATGAACAGGTGGCCCCAGCCGTCGGTTTGACCACGCTCACTTCACTGGCGGGATTTTTCACATTCATGTGTGTGTTGAATCCTGTTAATTTTGTGTATATGGTTTTTTAACAGCGGATATATTTAAGCCAACTGTTTGGTCGTGCAGAGTGAACAAAAAACTATCATCATCATGAGCCGACATGCGCAGGTTTTGTCTCCTTCTTACTCTTCGTCATATCCCTAATCTTCTGCTTCGCTCCCAGAACACGTGCGCCAATTGGCCCGTCGTGGTGCGCAGTTACCTTGATGGGCGAGATGAAGGAGTACAGCGAGAGAGAAAGGGAAGAGAGACGGTACAGGATAGAAAGACAGAAAAAGAAATAGAGAGACAAGGATACACAAATAAAAAAGATATAAAAAAGCGAGAGCAAGAAGCCATATGTAATAAAGTATAGTATATAAATGAGTGTCAAAGAAAAGTGTGGGGGGTGGCGGGAGGATAAGAGAAAGAATGGTGAAATAAGCCACCAGCTCCACTGTTTTTGCAGTCCTTGCACCCAGTGTATAGCTGCCTGAATTTCTTTAAAACTAGTATTACACGTTCAATCACTTTCTGCGCATTTGTGCAAACTAGTAAGTACCTAAAATGTGTAACATCTCTAAACATACCTGCCAAGCTTAGGTATTTGTAGAAAGGCATAAGGGTGAAAATGCTTTTGCCCATTCTGTGGCGAGCAGAATTGCACATTGCGCACTAAATGACTCCGCAACTGACGAAACAAAAAAAAATGTTTGGATGCTCGTTAATCATAACCGCAAATGGAAAGGGGGGGGGGCGGAGGGGAGCATATACTCTGAGCGCTTCTCGCCCACATAACCTCCAAAATGTGTAAAAAGAAAGAAGTGCAAATCAAAAGCTAACTTGCCGAAATCCCACGATTCACATCCAGGGAAGCATATGCGTTTGAGCTTATATACTTACGGCACTTGCAACGCTCTGCAGACAGGAACTGAAGCGAAGTAATTTCCTAAGCTCGAATAATGACGCATTCGCATGCATGGCCAATGTTGCACGCGAAAAGCAACCAACATCTATGGACGTTTCCTACTCGTTATAACTGCCAGATGGATTGTTGCACAATATCACAGGGACTGTAACATTGCGTTTACCCAAAGAGCAACGGAAGACGTGACGCGTGCGTCGTAGAGCGCGATCTCCAAGCAATAACGGCACGGTGCTAAAAACAACGGGAGCAGGAGCACTTCCTCGAGGCTTTCGCAAAGCCTTCTCTTTTGTCGGAAACCCCGGGCAAACAACATCCGAGTGCGGTGCTGTAACAGCGCGCGCCGAACATTTTTGGCTTCTTGTCGCCATTAAATAGATATATTTGAGGTGCCGTGCGCTGCATGCAAAGTGATGGCAGTTGCAAGACCAATATTGCACCCCGACCCCCTTCCGACACACAAAGCGGAAGGTCAAGTTCGCTAGAAAACGCTCTTGTGGCAGTTCGGAAGCGTGTATTTATTTTGTATATCGTCAATTCCGTGCTGCTTTTTTTTCGTTCATTAAAACTAGAACGAAAGAGCACCACCCAATAAATTTCAGTTCGTAATAAATGCTCGATTGCAAGGTTATTTAAGGCGACCACCAACCTAATAATTTGCATGGTAGTTATTCTTACCAATTATAAAGAACTTATAAATTCTCAGTGGTTAAAAATACCCTTTGTAACTACGCACGACTGCTACTGATATGCAATAGATATCATTTTTTTAGAGATCTCGTTTTTTTTTTAAATCTTGGCGGAAGTTAGCCGGGCCACGCAGTATATAGTATATACACGTGTACAGGTAATTGATTGATTGATATGCGGGGTTCAACGAGCCAAAACCACCATATAATTTGAGAGACGCCGTAACCATCTGGGGTTCTTAAACGTGCACCCAAACATGAGCTGATAGGCCGAGAGCATTTTCGCCTCTATCGAAAATGCAGCCGCCGTAGCGGAGATTCGATCCCGTGACCTGCGGGTCAGCATTCGAGTACCTTAGCTACTAGACCACCGCGGTGGGGACGTGTAGGGGTAGTAAGAACGAAAAAAATTGAGTGCTTATGAAAGATTGCGGCTATTGCAAAACGTTGTTGAAAACTTTTATACGTAGCCTCAAAAAAAAAGGAGAAGCATGCTTTTAGGGACAAGGCATAGAAAGCTTTAATTGAAAATTGATCAAGCAATTTTTATGTTTAGTGTTTAGTAATTGAATATATACCTCCTATTATTGCATGTATAATGTAGAACAAAGGACAATACCAATAAGCGTAGCCGAAGTTAATTTATATATATATATATATATATATATATATATATATATATATATATATATATATATATATCATTCCTTCCGTTCAAATATTACTTCAAGGACTGGTCACTCGCCCGGAATAGCGGAGGGCTTGAATATCTCAAATCTTCACGGCTAGCATAAGTATAACGCTGTTGTTTCCAAGCTCGGGGTTGAAACAACGAAACGACTGGGTGTTGTGTCAGAAAAAGCTTCTCTTTAACTCTCCGTTTCATTTTTACTTTAAAACTGATAAAAAGCATGAGTACATTTTTTTTAATTAAGAAAGAGACGGGATAGGGGGGGGAAGTAAAGTGTCCGGCACCAATCAGGTGTTTTTTTTTCTTCTTCCACTTTTTTCGTCCACTGTGTAAAACAGCGTCGAACACAATAGTTAAGTGCGTCGAACTAGACGAGGGCTGTTCTGAAAAATGATCGATCATGCCCAAAATTTGTGGCTGCGGCAGCGCTTGCTCCAGCTAGCAGTCAATTAATGCCGATGATGTCTGGTTTCCTCGAACAATGTCTGCGGTTCCCGGTGCCTTCCGCCTATCCTCTTCTTTTTTTTTCTTTCTCCTTATCAGCTCAATCTCTTTTGTTTTCTTTTGCACATCGATACCTGGCAAGTTTGAACTCATCGGTCCGATCTATTTGATTTGAAGATGAACGAAACGAAACGAATGAAAGCATATTCTGAAGAAAGGCGTCGAGAAATCTTTCTAAAATGAAAGATTGCTGCCAACACAAGGTGCTGGAATAGCTATTATTCTCGTACCATATTATTATTATTATTATTATTATTATTATTATTATTATTATTATTATTATTATTATTATTATTATTATTATTATTATTAT
Organism: Rhipicephalus annulatus; assembly: GCA_013436015.1. Taxonomy (NCBI): domain Eukaryota; kingdom Metazoa; phylum Arthropoda; class Arachnida; order Ixodida; family Ixodidae; genus Rhipicephalus; species Rhipicephalus annulatus. Next base: position 273,002 of record WOVY01011726.1, read on the forward strand.
TATTATTATTATTATTATTATTATCTGATGAAAAAGCAATATTCACTTTGCAGGTAAATTACCTCGTACACTAATACACCAGCTGCTTGGTTCATTTAAAATAAAGCAAATATGAAGCTCCAGTTCATGCTTGAAAGAAATCAGTTTCCCGGCAGATATGGGTGCGAACTAACTCGTCTGATTAAAGAAACAGAATATATTACCAGAGTGCAAAACACATGCTAGCCCCGTTTAGATGCGCTACAACATTAATAAATGATACCATACCAACAACCCCGCACTGAAACACTGTATATTTAAAATATAGGGAGGAAACGAAGAACGAACCTGGCTTTTCGTTTGTCCCGTAATAACTGCAAGTCTTTTTGCGGTAATTCTCTGACACACGCGTTTGTATCCTTACGTGAGACGCTGGCTCAATGGCTGGTCACAACCTGAGCGCACCGCCGGGGGTTTCATGCCTAGGCCACTGTGACGCCACTCGGGTTGAAGGTGAGAGTGGCAGCACTCTAGTGTATATACAAGGTGTCCCACGTAGCTTTAGCCAGAGTTTAATAATATGCCGGAACACGTAATTACGACGTGACCAAATGCATGTTACTCAACGCTGCCTGGAGTTAGTCAGACTTTTTCTTGTGTTCTCAAATATTGTTTAATTAGTTATGTTTAATTAACTAACACTTCAAAAAACGAAGATAGATAAAAACTTTTGAGTAAAAAGTTGTAGATCGGTTTGCAAAAAGTCTAATTAGACAATTTTGAAATTAATATTTTCTACGTATTAGTGTTTTTCTGCTAATTACAAATGCCCCCGAAATACAAAAAATATCACGTGGCAAATCCACTCACGCGTCACTGCGCACGACGATTATAGTGCTCCCTAACGTTCCGCGTACGAACAACACGCTTTCCTCGCACCGGTTCAAGATAACGAAATGCTGTAGGCCCATGTATTCCTATTTGGGTGCAAGTTAAAGAACACCATGTGGTTGAAATTTCTGGAGCCCTCCACTACAGCGTCTTTTATAATTATATGGTGGTTTTGGGACTTTAAACCTCACAAAGCAATCATCACCTTTTTTGACAGTTTGATATACGTGGGTGTGACTCAAGGTTGATGTACATTTATAGTATATCTATGTACCGAATTTGAGCATAAAGATGATTGTTGTATATTACAAAGTTGCATTAACTGTTTTTTTTTTTGCATTCTAACTGAGACCTGCATTTCAGTACCTTTTTCAACGATGCCATGAAGATGCACGAAATGGCATCTTTCCTTTTACCAAGAGGCCGAATAGTTACTATGGCGCACCCACAACGCCCAATATTTACGAATCTGTCAAAGAGAATGTCTTCAAAAGACGCCAATTGCGAACATCTGATGGAAAAGCGTCCCACAGTCCTGTTTTTGTATGTTTTAAATTTATTTTTGGGCGGCTCATGCACACTGAAAGCAGTTTGTATGAATTCCCGTACCAGCGATTTGAGCTTCAAACACGTTTCTGGTCAGCGCATGTAAATCAATAAAGAGGCCTCGGAAACTTGTGCGCCACGCACCCTGAAGCATCTCTCTCTCGCTTCTTTTTTGTCCATTACAGGTGCTGTTGCTAAACTTATAAGCCGGGACCATGCACAAGTTTTTATGTATAATATCTAACGCAAATTCTGAGATTGAGAGCTTAGGCGCATTACCATCCAAGCATTATCAATATTTTATGTACAAACAATCCCCTTCGCTTGAAGGCCTTCGAAGTTTGCAAAGAAAACATTGAAGTTAAACAAGATCGACCATTTAAGCTCGTATGGCCGTAGCACTTTTCTCAAATTAGAGCGTTGATATTTAACTGGAGTTGTTTTATTCATGTGCACAAGGCACAGGCAAACTGTGCAAATCCTATTAGAGAAAAGGCTAGGAAAGCTTACCCTCTCTTCAACATTGTGTGATAATTTCAACGACAATCAAAAGACGCTAAAGTGTGGGCGAGATTTTAACGTGTAGCACAAGTAGAGTTGCTGCTCAGTGGCATGGATATCGAGAAGGTATATCACTGGACACAAAATAACCGGATAATGAGAAGGAAAGTGACACAAGGCAGCGCCGTCGGTGAAGTCTCAGATAGGAAGCACATTAAGAAAACAGGAGATTCAGATTTTTTTTATCGTCATTGCGTGTTGAGACACCTGTGCCCCTATTGACTCTCTTATAAGCGAAGCATTTTGAGCCCTGTGTTTCTTCGGCTTGTCAGAGTACACAGTCTGTGTCCTCTTTTCTTTTGTTTACTTTATGTGTTGTTCTTCTTGCTTCGAGCGACATCATCTACTTTCGGAGAAAACACCTGCTGTCAGTGTTGTCTTGCAGGGTGAAGTTTTTTTTGTTCGTTTGTTTGAGATCGCGGGTGGCAACGTAAGTAAAATAAAGCGGCTCTGGCGGTTTATAGTCTCCCAAACCGCCCCAGGCCTGCGTGGAACCGCCGTGCCATCGTTATCCGGACAGGAAGCGACAGTGCGGCATACCCAGTCGCAGCAATGTCGCTCGTCTGAAAGGATGGAGGTCGCAGGTGGCTTCCGAAGAGGCACTCGGTAAATGAGATTCTGGCGTGTCGGTTGCCGCTCACGCTGTGCGCCTGTGCTGCCATTTTGCTGTGCGTGGGGGCGGCAGTGGCCGACGACACAGAGAGCGCGACGGAGGCGCAGCCACACTTTGGCTGAGAAGGCACTTCGCGGAAAAGGCGCCGCGCGCTGCCCGTGCTCCATCAACCACGCGAGAGCAGATCGCTTCCTCGCCAAGCAAATAGTGCCGACCACAATTTGGACCCATTTTAGAAGCCAATATTGATTCGTGCTAGAGAGTGGCAGTGTCGATGACACCCGCGCATTCAAAGCGTCACGTTCGTCTCTGACCTTGTAATCGCCGATGATGCGGTGATATCTGAAAGCAAACACCGCGTGTGTAGCCAAGTAATTCGAGTGTCAGCAGGTCTTTCCAGATCACGAATTCGTTTGTAGGCGTCGTCCTTTATTGACGAATCAGGTGTTTGTCATGAGACAAGTGTCCTTTTTGTTTAAGCAAAAAAAAACGACTAAAACGCCACCAGTTCAGTTATTTGACCTTATAGAGGAGTTTCAAAAAAATAAGCAGTTCCAGCACGCTGTCACCGCCGGTTATGTGAGGTTTTGTGTCTGTATATACTATCACTATGATGACGAAGGTACCAGCCTTATTCTCAAGTCGGAGACTCATCCCTTAAGTGTCCTTCTGGAATCCGGCATCGTAATCTTAGCCAACCCGGACTTTTTAAACTGCGGACTGGCTATGATTACACTGCCTTTCCGGGAACGCCTATCGAACAAGAATGGATTATGGCTCAGAGTACTTCCCCGTCGAAAGTGAAATTCGATGCGACGCTCCGGCACGCCGTATAAATAGCCATTGCCTCGCAAACGCTTCTCGCGCCGGAATAAAATGAACGAGCTGCCGAGTCGTTTGACGTAGCGGCAACTCGAGCTGTCGTTCCCGCCTGACCTGCCAAAGTGAGCGCGGCCCGTCGGGCGATGGTCGACACGCGTTTACGCTTCCGAGATGGATAGGCGCATATATTAGCGCGCGCATGACGTGCGCAGCCCGGGGGGTTTCGCGGCGGCGGCGCCTCGCGCTTGTAAACCAAGCTCGAATATGACGTCTGCGGACGCATACACAGAGCACGCAGATGGCTGGACGCTTTGTAAACGCTCGAGAAGTGCTTCAGGTGAGCCGTCTTGGGCAGCTTGTTGTCGACTGGCCTTTGTTTGTGCAGGCTCCCCTCCAAGGCGTTCTCGGAGAACGCTCCCCGTTTCTTTATCTTTTGCCTCTGTGCGGGGCCCAATAACGCGTGCTCGCTAGCCGTCTCATCGCGTGTTTTCTTACCCTTCACCGTGTTTTTATAATCGAACGCTGACTCTTTCACTTGGAGTGCGCCTGCCAATGCTTGATTACCCGTCTGCGCACGTCAGCCTGCTGCAAGCAGCTGGTGGGGAATACACTTCGGGCCGCACTTGGTCTGCGAAAGTAAGAGACAACTGGCACGTCACGAAATTCCCAGATCCAAGGCATATAAGGATTTCTTTTCCTTCAGTGTCTTCGTGTAACATGCTCAAAGGCTTTTTTTACTTATTCTCTGAAAGCACAAGGGTCTGCACATTCTTGCTCGCGCACAATTACAGTGTCGATCCCGCCCCCTGTGAGTAATTATTATGTAAGAACACGTAGTTATTATGTGTTACCAACTACATTTTTGTTATTTTGCAGCAAAATCTATTAATTTTTCTCCATCATCATTATCAACAGAGAGTGGGAAAGGACAGGGGCTAATTCCTTCTTCCCCCCCCCTCGCCTGGTGAAAACTGCTGGACTTTAAATAAAGTTTATTCATTGATTCAACTATAATGTCTTCGGTAATTCAATTAGATTTTCTTGTAATTAATTTCTGTTAATGTGATTTTTTTTCAAAATAAAGTTTTAGTCAATCTAAGGCAGTTGACGTCCCGAAAAGAATGTGACTGCTCCGTAGGGACCACTGCCTTAGTCAAACAGGGTTCCCTACATTCGTTTTTTTTTTCGCCTTTTCTTTGGTCTTATCTGCAACATCTCGCCCGAGTACACGACAGCGAAGCGCGACGCTTCACAGAGGACAGCGTCGAAGCACTGCGCAAATAAACGAGCTGGCGCGCAAGGGGTTCCTACGTTTATATTAGCGCCTTTCACTCCAGCCACGACGCAACGCTACGTGACTTCAGCGCATGCATTGAGAGAGTGTTTAGTGAAGCGGCTGGCCTCTTAACGAGAAAACGTGGAAGAATGAGCGACGAGAGCTTCTAAAAACAACTCCTGTGGGGAGTTAGTGCCTATGATTGCCGATGACTGGCTCTTAGCCAAAACTATACCCATCTTCAAGTGAGGTGATCGCGCTTATCCTCTTTATTATCGTCACATCTCACTAACCAGCGCAACCTGTAAGTTACTCCAGCATATTGTACATACTGAAGTCATCCCCAGCCTTGAAGATCGCAGCATTATTTTTAAGCACCAGCATGGTTTTTGCAAGGGCTACTCCTGCGAAACCCTATTCGCTGGCTTTATTCGCGACGTTCACAAACTGATAGATGCTGGTTTTTAAGCTGATGCAATATTTCTGGATTTTTTCAAAGGCGTTTAATCGCGTTCCACACCAGAGGTTCTTGCTCAAACGTTCTCCACTGAATATTCACCCTAAAATAATCGCATGAATCACCAATTTTCTCTCTTAACGAATTCAGTTTACATATGTTAACGATTCGGACTCATGTTTTGCTGATGTATCATCTGGAGTTACTCGGGGCATGCGGCGTGATTAGACTATTACTTCTTCTAAAGTATATTAATGATTTACTCATTTCCATGACGTAACAAATTAGATTATTTGCCGATGATTGTGTGCTTTACCGACGAGTAACGTGTACACAGATAGTCATATTTTACACACTGGTTTAGACACCATAAAAACATGGTGTTCAAACTGTTTAATGCCACTGACCATTTCGAAAACTAAGCTCATGTCATTTATTAATAAGCAACTCATACCGACCACATACTTCCTTGATAACAGCACCATTGAACTCACCACCACGTACAAATACATTACCATCAATTTCCACTCAAACATATCATGGATCAACTACATCAACATTTTCTTCGCCTCTGCTAACCGCAGCCTTGGAGTCTTCAAACATAATTTTAAATAAGCCCCAATGCATGTTAAAAGACTAGCATACACAACACTGCTCCGTCAGAAATTACAATACGAATCTGCCATCTCGGACCGTCAACAAACATATACCATCAATAACATAGACGCCCCGCAGAACCGGGTTGCGTGATTTATTTTTTTCTGATTATTCAAATGACAGTAGCGTGACCTCGTTAAAAATGAAAACTGAGTTGGAGAACTTAGCACTTTCCCGTTACATTTTCCAGAATATCACTGTTTCATACGCTTTATCATCATCATTTTCTTCACGATGAACTCTTTCAGTCACCGCTACATATATATTCCCCCGCCGTGATCATACATATAAAGTCAAACGTGCCAGTTTTCACATTATGCTCATTCATTTTTGCCAAGCACAATGACCGAGTGGAACGCATTACCATTAGAAATTATTGCCACGGAACACAACCATGGCAAATTCCAAGACTTTTTTCATGCACAACTTGCCACAATTATAGTTTGTTAATTTCCCCCTTTTTTTGTCATCTGAGGTGATTTTCTGGTGAATCCGTTTGCTGTTTCATGATGTCTGTGTTTAAGAATTATTCTTGTACATTGTTTCTTTTCACTTCCTTTCAAAATTTTTTGCAGATTTCGAAATGCTTAACATATAAGCGATGTCTGCCCCCCTTATGAAATACCCTAGTTATGAGGGCCTTCTGGGGCATTTTTATTTAAAATAAAAGCTAAAAACTATATTATAGAAGCTACAGTAAGCCGGCCTGTCTTCATGCAAGCCTCCTGCCTTCTTTCCAACATACAAGCTAATATAGTTCGCTGTAGTTACTTGTGTTATTGCGTCACCGCAATAAAATTTTCATGGAAATTCATTGTAATGTTATTGCGCAATGCTTAAAAGATGAACACTTGAGGTGAAGAACTAGACGGACACAAGCGCACGACAATAAATGCGTCTGTGCTTGTGTCCATCTAGTGCTTCATCTCAAGTGTTCATCTTTTAAGCAGTGCGCAATAACGTAACAATGAATAGCTACCGACTCGCCCAAGCAAGTACCCTTACAAGTTTGATGGAAAGTAACGCAAATGTAATTGATTACACTTTTGTAATTGCTCAGTTACTTTTCTGGGCTGATTTTGACCAATTTTGCCACTGTAATTAATCACATTTCTATTGAAGCATTTGTAATTGTTATCTGTTACATATTTCCGGCAACGTGTAAAAGCCTCCTGCGAAAGACAGCGAGAGAACATCTCGGCTACCTGAATCAAAGCCGAAGATAAGTTATCAAGGAATAAACGTCCTTTTCTCATAATTATCATCATCAAAACAAGACCAACACATGAAGTAAAATTTTAGAGTGTCATTGGACGATGAAAATGGGAAGGTAAACAAAAATTCTTTTGAAAAGCGTTGGTAAGATCCATCATATTGCTCTTTGCCTACGCTTATGAAAGAAGATTTCGCATCTCTCCAAGTTAACATGAGGTGTCATCACCACTTCAGAGAAGATAGAATGTGAAAAAACTATGTTGTCGAGAGCAGAGTATCGGCCCAATGCTCTGTGTCATGCGTTGCCTCTCGCGTGTAAGGAGAGCCTCCATCAGCACCTTTTGTATGGCACAATCCCACTAACGACAGCGTCCCACCAGAATCATCAGTCAAGGAAAGAAAAGGTGAAGTTGCATTGAAAGATGAATGCGTGCATTGAATATGACGCAAAACGCTAAGCATCACCTCACTCTTGAATATGCCGACATATAATGAGAAATACGCAATGAGTGGGTGGTCGTCGTTAAGACCACACGTTGACGGTGAGTGTCCCTTTGTAGGGCGACAACGGAGGTTCATGGCAGCAACGAATTTGACTGACGGTATAGCTGCCCTGCGCTGTAGCTGGCCAAGGTTGCCACAAGCTGCTCTAACCGTGAACATTTAAGGCAAACACTAACCTCGTCGGTAACACCAGTACACCCTCATTAGTTCCACTTCAGAGATGCCATGCCATTCTTTCTATCCGAAAGCAAAGCGCACAATATACCGAAATCGGGCTTGCTTCTGGGACGGCAACTTTGATGCGACAGGTGTTCCTTTCCGTGTAGCTCCGTCGGTCTCCCACTCTGCTCTCTCTTTGCCCATTAACGATCAAAGGCTGCCGCCGCGACTGTCTTCGGTCCCTCTCGATCAATTACACACGGTCCTAATTATCGCTGCGGGACAGCGCTAATGGTCGCCATGTGCTGTCGCTGTGAAGTGAGACATGGTAAAGAAACAGTGCTTTTTAACCTGTCCGTTCCGAGCGCTGAACTTGCGAGAGGCCCAAGCAGAACAGCTCAGTACCTCCGCAACCCTGTGTAGAATTCATTCCGTGTTGGATTATTACCTACCACAGTACCAGCTATAAGACGTTTCTTGTTTTCAGTAGCAAGATTCTTGAAGAAGTTTTGCGTTTGTTATCCACGATTACACCACAGCTGCAAATTATGTTGTGTTTGTTTTTGTGGAACAAGCTTCGCATAAAGCGGCTCTGAAACGTCACCTTGCTAGCGTCACTTCAGCCCATTTATTTCCTGCTGCACTCTTCGCTGAACACAGATGAAGTGCGCTGAACTCACAACAACATTAACCACTACTACCTCCGCAGAGCTGGCTTTCATTTTCCAGATGGATCCCCAAAAGACAGACATGCTCTTCCGCGCTTTCCTGGCGCTACCCAAACATGGCATGCCAGCAGGGCTCACTAGCAATCGAGGTATTTGATAGTCAGCAATTTCGCGTGAGGAAAAAAAAGACGAAGAAGCAGGTGGTCACGATCTTCTTGAAATAAGCGGTTCCACGCTGTCACGCAGTGACGTCTCTTGGCGGTGGCGGCTTTGGTCATTTTGTTTCCCCCCCGCGAGACGTGCGTGCTTCGGCGCATCAGCGGCGTGCGGTGGCCCAGCTGCGTGGGAGGACGCGCGCTGCTCTTGCGGACGGTCGGCCTGGTGGGCGTTCGATTCACTCCAAGGACCTTGGCCACTTTCTCTTTCTTTGTCTCAATTGTGCCCGCTGTTTTTCTCTCCAGCGAAGCCCCATCAACGGCCGAAAGATATCCCTCGTGCCTGCGAACAGGAGATCAACGGATCGAATCCCAGCCACTGCCAGTCATACGCACAATGCGTCTAAAATCACAACAAGGGCGCAGAACGCAATCTCTTGACAGTGCGCCTGAACTTGAGAAGATATTGGTGCCAAATGGTTTTAGATACGAAGCAGTTCTTTGACTAGCCTGTGCAACGCTGTCCCTCCATCCACACCGTTCCCCCTCAACGCAGGTGTTGGAGCGGTGCCAAGTAGCTAACGCCCTCCTAGCAGTGCGCCGTGACGTCTCTCTCCCTCACCTGCCACGCGCTCACCGCGTGTCAGCTCTTTCGCTTCACCCTCTCCACCGCTCACAACGTTCGAGCCCACTCATCACGTGGGCATCATCTCACCCGCGTTTCCTCTCTCCATCTGTCGGCGAGAAGAAGCCGCAAGCCGGCAGGTGTGTGCGCTGAGCGCCTCGAGAATTTCGTGGCGCCGACAATGTGAACAGAGCGCCAATGCTTTCTGCGCGATCGCACCAACGGGCGGGACGCCGCCGCGGCATGCTTTCCGCTAGTGTGAGCGTACCTTTCCCAGCTGTCGCAGGTGTTGCCAGGGTTAGCGAAGCCGATAGCGTTCATGAATGGCGACGTCAACACCGACAATGCGTGAGCTAGGGAAGCCGAACGCAAGCGTCGGCAGTGGAAGATTAGCGACACTGACGAGGTGTGATTCGAGAACACCACGATCGCGTTCAAGAATACAGATGGCGCACGGTTAACACCGGCGAGACGCGAGCCAAAGAAGCCGGGTGGAAGAGTCTTCAACGTGTCCCGTCTCGCATGTCTTCGTGTTTCAAACAAACATTTACTGGAGTAAACGCTACAACCAGTTTCACTTCAAGCCGTTCTTCCAGCACCCGCGTCGACGCCCATTTCAACCGGGTCAACGCCGTTCGCACCGCTGCTGCTTCGCATCCCATCAGGGTTCCCTTCGGGGAGATGGTCAGCGTAGTTTTTTCCCGCTTGGCACGATGCCTCTGGTATTTGATGAACAGATGGTAACCCTATGCGTCGCATTTAGATGGAGTAGAAAGACCCGCATATTTTGCCATGTCAGTGAACGTTAAAGAACAGCGGACGATCAAAATATCCAGAGCCTTTCACTATGGCATTTTTTGTAATCATATCATGGTTTTGGTGTGCTAAATTCTAAATAAGAGAGCGGAAAACCTATTCATGATAGTGTAAACAACTTTGAGTCCCGTTTTCTTAGAGCAATTGAACCCCTATTTAGTGGGAAATACCTGAACAAACTTCTCAAAGGTACCTTTGCGAGTCAAAACTGATGTGCGTATGGTTAGCTAAGACATTGGCATGCGCACGGGGGTGGGGGGGTGTTGAAAGGGGGGGGGGGTGCAAAGCCAGCCCCACACATTGTTATGATAAGGAGGGGGGACAATGCGACAAACCTTCGCCCCCCTCTGAAGGCTAACCCTGCGCGCGCCTATGTTTACTCCGTTAACAAGCAGCGACATGCATCTAACGATCGTATACGTTTTGAGTGACGTTGCTAAAGGATGTTTTAGGGGCGAAGCTTCTTATAGCGGCACCCGTTCGTCCCTCATAGTCGTAGTAGTAGTGTGTAACCAGTCTTACATTTTGACCTTCAAGGTGGTGCCGGTGGGAGATTTCTTCTGTGCGTTTTCGAACAATGAAAAATTCGCAGCATTCGCGTTAACTAAAAGCCGAACTCTCCTGTCTCTCATTTCCCCTTAGCAGCCATTGGCATGTACATTGAGCACTTTCTGACAAGAAAGGGTTGCTACGTTATTCTCGCTGGGCGTAACCTCCTCGGTTTTAGAAAGGTTTAGCGAGCATTGGGACGCAGTGCCATGAATACAGTGAACAAGTATATACCATGAGCTCGAGGTGGTTAAAGGTGGAAAGTAGACACGAAGCGCAAGCCGTAAGAAAGTGTGCGTGTGCCTCCTCTCGTTCAGTCCTTGGAATGTCCGCTGGATGGCGGTGGTTCTATATGAGGAATATATGATGAAAAGATGCGAGATGGTGGTATACTTGGAGTGTTGAATAGGTGGACGAACGGACACACAGACAGATGCATGGACAGACGCAGAGATGGCTGCACGGACGGATGGACGCATGGACGGACGCAGGAGCGGATGCATGGACGAACGCAGGGACGGACGCACAGATGGACGTGCGGACGCACGAACAGACGCACGCACGGACGGGCGGATGGACGCACGGACGGCCACACAGACGCACGCATGGACGAACGGAAGCGAGAACGAATGGACGGACGGATGCTTCGCCCCACTCTCCATAATTCACTCCGTGGATATGCTGCCATTATTTTATCCACTTACATCAAGTGGACGCTGATTTTGCCAGATTTACTGCTAGACTATGCTGTTATTCATGCATTCAGAAAAAAAATTGCTGTCTGCTGCGAAATTTTCTCGTGGTTTCAGAACCACGAGGATCCGACTTATAACATTCTTTTTTTATATATACTCCCTGACTTTCACCCTGATTCATTACTGGATCAGGACTTCATTTTTACTTGCTTTATTTTCTTGTCTATATATTCACGAATTTGTGGGCTTGCTTATGAGGTGACATGCCAGAAGCTTGCAGCCACTCCGTTTATATTGCTTCCCGTGCATTAGCAATATAGCTTAATGTTCCTTATTTTCATTCGACGAACTAAAGTAATGTTCAAGAGATTTCAGTGTTTTCAATAAATTTTATGGGCCCTGCATTGGAATGAGGCTGCGACGGAAATGAGTGATATTCCCGTGTCATAAGGTAATTAATTCGGGCAGTATAGGGCGCACACGGGACCGAGAATGGCCTTTGCCAGCTATTAGGCTGTATGTATTACATAGCCAAAACGAAGGAACTACTTCTGGAAGGCGCAATCTAGATTATTTTTTTACTCTCTATGAGCCCCCTGAATATGTATGACCAGCCAGAATTTATTGGAAAATGTAAAATTGGAAATAAATGATAAGCTAACAACAATCATTAAACCGCATTTTTATTATTTTGTCGGGTGACCAAATCCAATAAAAGCAGTATGCTGAAATAATAATAGTTGTTGAATTGAACGTCCCAGAACGTCGATATAACCCTTTTAGAGGTGATATAGCGGTGGGCTCCGGAAATTTCCACCACCTCGGTTTCTTCAACTTGCACGTTCAAAATGGGCCTCCGGCATGTTCGCTTCCATTTTCAATAGAGGCGAACATGCCGGAAGCCCATGTTGCCTAATTAATTGAAAATGCGGCCGCAGCGGTCGGGATTCAATACCACGACCTGTGGGTCAGCAGATCACTGTGACGGGTCAGCACACTGAAATGGTCTACAAAACTTCGAAGTCTTCCCGCGTCGCGTTCTATTCCGCACCAGTGTTCAGTTTTTTTATCCTTTTTTTTTCAGGCTCAAACCACCTAAGACTGCGCGATTTCTTTCCGTCCGTAAACTACCACCCGGCGTCTTCAGCAAATGTAGAAACCTAAACACCTGTGAACAACAAAAAGGCTGTTAACCAGAACAAACTAAATAAAAGGCCACAACAGAAAAACACCCACATTTAGCCACCCATCAATCAAAGCATACCACAGAAGAAAAGGTTAACAAGAACGAAATAAGAGACTGTTAACAAGAACAAAATAGAAGCCTATGATTCAGGATTCATGATTCACGCTGCTTCGCCTCATTACCATCATTCATTTGTGATATGTGCTTGAGTTTTTTTTTTCATAAGATCAGCACTTCGATGTTTCGCAATTAGCCTTGTTATGCGCGAAACCCGTATAATGGCTTTCCGCAAATAATAACGTACATATTGGAGAGACAGCACATTTCCTCTCGTTGTCATCATCACAGGCATCATCACGACCTATATCTTTTGGCGCTGACATGGAATCCTCTGAGGTACACGGCAAAACTTGACTTTGATCACGCACCTTCAGGGAGTGGCACCATGCTGTAACTTTACTTATCTCTCAATTAGAAAAAAGATCAATGACGCGACAATGATGTGTCGTAGCGCGCAAGGTGAGAAGCAACTAGATTTATTCCTTTGGCCGTGAGTTTACATTGAGCTGAAGTGGTGTCGCAGCGAGCGTGTTCGCTTCTCATAAAGGCATGCCGACATAAACCATAGAGGGAGAACATGACCAACGAATGGTAATTATGACAAACGAATACTCGAGCCGATATAAAGTGAGGTTGTACCCACTCCTGCCCCCACCCCCTCATACACTAATAGTTACGCCCCTATAGGTAGCACATTATTGGTGTTTCATTCGGCGTTCATTAGGATTTGGTTTGTGCTCATCGCCTTGCTGCACGCGATGGCAACCAAACACGCGAATGGGCATGGAATCAGCGCCGAAATTGAGTTCATCGCCATGTGTGTATACTCGTATAGTGTCTGCACCATGCAGCGACCTCCTTGCAGCCCTATATGCTCTGTATCCTTAATGTAGGCAGAGATCGCAGACGCCATAGTTTTGTGCTCGCTGCATATTTCCCGCTGACGAAGGTCTGCCCTTCCACCAGAAATAGATCGCTTTTGGACGACTGCCTCGTAGCTGCAAGCACCTGAAGGGTCAGCTGCTCGTTGCTGTAACGCGGTGCGCTTCACTTCAGCAGCTTGCGTACGTGCGGCCCTACGCAGGTTTCGCAAAGAGCTCACCGTATCCGAAGTGCAACTAAAGGCGTCAAAAACAGAACGTGAAATCGTTACTCCTATGTGTGTGTCTCGCAACGCAAGGAGTACGAATATGACGAAAATTATGAGCAAAGGGTGTTCTCCCGCTGATTTTGGCATGGCAACTGCATATGCCGCTGCACACCATATACAATCACAGAAGCCGCCCCTTCATAGAGCCTGTACCAGCTGGATCAAGCAAACGTTACGGCTCATTATTTGTCCATCACTGCAATTGCGTAATTATGATTTTTGTTATCAAAGAAAATGTCACGTATGCTGTACGAGTGAACAGCTTCTAATGTAACATTTTTCTTTCTGAGTCATTAAAAGCTGACACGAAAACAACTGATCTAGTGTTTTACCACGTATGTGGTTTCTATTAAATCTGCTAATTAGTGTCAATCGTTTCTCTTTTTATTTTTTACTAGAGTTTTTTTTTTACGTATATGTATTGTCTATTCGCGTGGTGTACGGGAACATGTATCTGTGCTCGTTGCCTAAGCACCATGTGCAAGAGAGAGATGGGTGAAAAAGCTTGTCATCAGATGTCCCTTTAACCCCCTTCAGACCGGCTTGCTTGCGTGGTTACAGTCTGACCTTCCAGCTTTTTAGCACAACGTTTTTATTGTTTTTTTATCTTTGAAACATTAGGTAGCTAATGAGTTCAATAAACAAAAACTTAGTAATTTTAATGTTTATAATATAATTAAAAAAAGGAAACCCTCTCAGGGTGACGTATCGTCTATGAGGCGGTGTTGCTTCGAAACCTTTGAACGCAGTGACCTAAAGTCGTTCATTTTTCTTCATATTATTGTGACAAATAACTCGACTTATTAAGAAGATCATATTAAGAAAAACGCACACCTACGTGCGTAGGTAACATTTTACCTTTGCACGTGCGAGTTCTATATAGGCAAAAATAGCAAAACGCATTTGAAATTTCAATACGTCGATTATGCGCAAACTTGTGTATCCAGTGCACAAAAAACGTAAATTTTAGTTGCCTAATTAATAAACGTGCTAAATTGTTGATGGCAAATGCACCCTTTCTTTTGCATAGCCACCCCAAAAAATCAATATCCGTGCGTCGCAGCATGTTGGTTTAGGTCTCCAATGAATTGAAGAATATTCTCGAAAGTGTTTGAGACTTTTTCGAAAAGAAAAAGAAAAGAAAATGTCTGTGCTGCGTCCAATGCTGCCTCCGGTCTTGAATCACATTGCACGTGGCGGCCGCTTATTCGTCGAAGTTTAGTGTCTTCGTTTCTTTCTTTCACACCCCCCCCCCCTCTTTCTTTATTTGTACCATCAAACCATCGCTTAATGTCCATCGTAGTATTGATAAGTGGGGTTAAACATCCTAAAACCATCATATGATTATGAGAGACGCCGCAGTGGAGGGCTCCAGAAATTTTGACCACGTGGGGTTCTTTAACGTGCACCCATATCTGAGCACACGGGCCTACAGAATTTTCGCCTTTATCGAAAATTCAGCCGCCGCAGCCGAGATTCGATCCCGTGACGTGCGGGTCAGCAGCCGAATACCTAAGCCACTAGACCACTGCGGCGGGGCAATGTCCATCGTAGTCACCGACTGCCTGTTCAAGCGACCTTCGTGCATGAGAAGCCTTCGTTAATTCGTTCAACTTATATTTGAAGGCCTTCAAAGCGCCGCGCGTTAGGCGGCAATCACGTGGTATTTTTGAATTTCTAGCACTTTAAGCAAACCCCGGAAAAAAATCACCCAGCGTTGTCATCTTACCGTAACTTGAAAATTTTGTTATTTCTGGATAAGAGCTACAAGTTTTGTATTGAATTTTTTTTCTCTGGAGTCCGGATTTAAAAAGTTCATTAAGCAATTTTTGGTGATTACCGTGCTTGGCGAATCAAAAAAATTCTGACGCGGTACATACAGCTATGAACAATACCGGGCCAGTTGGAGACGCGTAGCACTAATTTTTAATTTTTTTATTGCTTGGTGCTTTTTACCTGAAACACTCTGTTCATATGATGGTCGTGATGGCAGGCGAAATGCTCGCTTTCTATAAATTTCCCTCCCAGAGGATGACTATCTCGGTGTGTTGCGATATTCACTGTCGCCGTCTCGAAGAGCCAAGCTCCAGCCCTGATACTCATCAGTACATTGGCCGGAGTCCCTCTTGAACAATAAACGCATCGAATACTCTTAAGGCCACACGTGTCACTACGCAGTTTCGCCCCTACCCCCTCTTCTTCTTCTCCATCTCATTTACTCACGAAACTGAAGTGCTCGCCGAAATCGCTTCCAGGGCCACATTTGCAGAACTCAATTTTCGCGTTAGAAGAAACGCGTATGTTCACAGTCGGGTGGGGTAAAAGGACGTTGTAAGTGGTCCTGCATTACTGTAGCTGGCGCCACAAAGGAGGCTCTCAGCGGTTGCCGAGAGTTACGACAGAAGCGGGGGTGAATCTGCAGCATAAACGTAGCGTGGTGGAAATTGTTGCACAAGTTTTTCCACGACGTTGAAATGGTCGCTGCTTACGAGGCATTTACTTAGCATATAGTCCCGAATGGGGGCACTTTATAGCGTCGCTAGAACGACATTAAACTTTTGAATCCTTGGCACGACGTCTCTTCGTATCACGCGGGTTTTAGTAAGGGTTCTGTTTTGTGGGATATATATTGAATTACTGTGTTTTTGTACCAGTTGGCATAGAGCATTTCTGGTTGGGATATGTATGCCCCACTGGGTCACTGTCTTCGTCAAACGCGTCCATAAAAATCTATCGAGGGTGCGTAGTTTGTTGGAGGGCTGTTCGGCCACGACCTGTGAGTGTATCATGCACTGCAAATTGCTTGTTTGTCCGCCCCTTTAGAGTACCGTCATTGGTGCTGCGATTCGCGAGATCCAATTATACATTACGCTGCTGCGTTTGAAATGCCTAAGACTCCAATAAAGTCTGAATGGTGCGATCTGACGCCAATTACTTAACCGCTGAGCCAAAGGGCTATTGCACTTGTACGACATAGCGAAAAAGCTTCTGACGTTGCTTGACATATAGACATGCTGTAGCTACGGCGATGACCCAAGCGCTGCAGCGAAATGTAAAGGCGAGCTACTTGATACTGATTCATACTTACAAACGCTAAGACAACAGAAACAAGAAAGGGCACAGCAAGAGCACTTACTCACAAGGCAAGGCTTTATTGAAACCATTTGAAATGAAACCATTAACATACTTGGCACCACATGGGGTTGAGTGCCGATGGGAAGCGATGTTTGCTGAAACGGAAGCTTCATTCAAACACCGAGATCGCGCGATAGCTGAACTTGCTGATGCATTTCTTATTGACACTGGGGCGTATATCTGCATCAGTCTCCTATTTTTGGCCTTATCTGCTAATGAAGTCACGCTACTCAAATAGAGGAGGTAGCTGGAGGCAGATTGGGATTAGGATAGGATATTGTAGGTAGGCGGCGGATCTAGCCTTGCCAAATTTGCAGACAACTGCCCCGCCCGGTTTCCTCTTTGCTAATTATAACTAATGTCCTTTTGGTTGGTTGTTTGTTTTTTAACAAAGCGCGGGCAGGGCCTCGAAAATTCGCGCGTATAGCGCGAATTATCTCTGCATAAGCCGGTGGTCTCTGTGCTATTCCGCTTGCAGTATGTACCGGACAGCTATCTCACTGCACCACACCCCAACATAATTGTCACTCATCACCGGTCACATGTGAAGTCTGTAGCATTCAAAAACTTCAATAGAAGTCGCGACACCTGCTTCCTGAAGATCCAGTGACTACGCGGAAACACAATATCAGTTACATTGTCGCGTGGCGAGCCTAAACGTTGCAGTTACTCAAATGAACATTGCCGTTCTTTCTTAAGCTCACGACACTTAAGCAAACAGCGTTCTATATCACATCCTTCCTTGCAAGTCGGGCACAATCGCGTCGTGGAGAGACTGACCTTGTGGAGCTATGCTGGTGTGCGCGCTGACTCCGTTCGGATGCGGTGAAGCAAGCAGGCCTCTTCCCTCAATAGCCATTTCGTCACACATGGCTGGGGAGACATCTGCCATAACGAGTGGAAATGCTTGCTGACAGCTTTTCGTTAAAAAACGCTTATTGCCTCTGGGAGCCTTCTTCGTTGGCGTAAGTTCCAAAGCAATCTGGGCAAGTCTGTCAGCCACAATATTATCCGCGATACCCATATGTGATGATATTCAGTGTGCAAGTCTTTAGAAATTTGCAGCGATCTTTGAGTGCACTGATCCAAAACCAATTTTTGCTTTAGCCGCTGCATAGTGTGCTTACTGTCCGAAAACAGCATGACTTGTTCCCTACGAAAAATCAGTTTCTTCAGGGCTGCCCGAATAGCCACGCTTTCACATGCTGTAGATGAAACAACGCACTGGAACCGTGCTGCCCAGGACACCTTAAGGGACGGGATTTCAAACGCTGCAGCACTTGCTCCGCGCTTTATGTCGACTGAATAATTTGTGAAAATTTGCAACTGATTGGCGTACTTCAATGTATTTAAGTACTGAAGAATGTACGTCTGCTGTGGGTGTGGAACATTTGCTGTGTATCTGTGGAATCATCACCTCACAGTCGACATCCTCATGTCACCAAGGTGGGTCTTGTCGAAGTTTTCTGTGCTTGGGGAATTCCAGGGCAAGGCGGCGAAGGGCGTTGAGGGCCACGAAAGCTCGCGATTCCGTACGTCACCGAAGGCGACTGAGTAGTGCTCGTCCTGGGCTTGATTCGCTTAGTGGGCAAACCTGCGTGAGCAGTCGTTTAGAGGTGAGAGAACACAATGGTGGAAGACGAGCTTCATGAAGCACCTTTATGCCCGCTGCAAACTTTGGCAATGCTAAAGCAACTCTTAGGCCTTTACAAAGAAGTGTTTCTAGCCGTTCGTAGTGCGACTCACTTAAAGAGATCAGAGACAATTGGAAGAGCGCACGATTGGCAATTACTGCCGAGTGTAACCTTATCACTGATGTTGGGTGACTCCCCCAGCTTGTTCCTACTATCCTTCGAAGAATGTTTACATGGGATGATAGCTCCGATATCATCTTGTCTACTGCACGTCGCCAATTCATCCTGGAGTCTAGTGTGACTACAAGGAGTTTCATGTACTTAGCTTGCTGAATTGATGCATCAGGAAGTAATACTTTCATCCTTGTTTCTCGTCTTCGCATACCTGGTAATAGCATGAATCGACACTTTTTGCTGATATTTTCAGTCCAATAGATGCTGGATAGGTCTCTGCGGAGAGTACAACCATTTGGCCAATCATTTCCAAACGCCTATGCTGATAGACAGCCAGATGCATACGTCGTTGGCATAAATTGATCTTGGAACTGCCTTGCTCACAGTCATGAGAGCATTAGTTAAACCAGCCATGACCATACTGAACAAAATTGGAGACAGGACACTTCCCCTTTTACGCTGTGTGCTTGCGTTTCTTACTCATTTCCCGATGCTGGTGAAGTTAGGGACAGTGCTCGGTAGCTCAAAGAAAAATTCCCAGAGAAGTTCGAGGGAGGACGCATGCCGTGTGCCTTAAGTGTTTTGCTTTTGACCAACAACGCGTATCCGTGGATAATAGGTGAGGATATGTTTTCGTTGTAAGTTTTCTTCTGAAGCAATAAAATCTTCAGTTGTGACTAAGCGCTCGTGTTGCACCGTTTCTGCTACGTGTCATTCAAGCGCTTGTAACCTACAAGCACCAAGGGTCTGGACTATGGGAGTTCGTTTTTAAACTCCCTAATGAACAAATGCTGCGGTGAAGAGGTGAGAAAGGCTGTGATGACCTGAACGTAAAGTTAGACTTTACGTGTGAAAGAGCCGCAGAAAAAATCCGAGGAAAAAACTATTCCTAGTCGCCCTATTTACCTTTCTGCCTCTTGTTTTAATCCTGTGACACCCTCGCATGATGTATAAAGCTAGAGCTTGAGCATTTAATCGTTCACTATCTATAATTTGTTCACACAAGATTTTCGAGTTAGAGAAGCGCATATTCCATGTGAAACATTCCACTTCAAACGAAGTCTCTTGAAATAGCACGCTGTTATTTCTAAATATATAGTGAGACGGGTGCAATGTTGCAGTAAGCGTAGCAGGTTCACCTGACCCACTACGGTGGTCTATAGTGGCTAAGGCAGTCGGCTGCTGACCCGCAGGTGGCGGTATTGTATCCCGGCCGCGGCGGTTGCATTTTCGATGGAAGCGAAAAGGCTTGAGGTCTTTGTGCTAAAACTTAAGGGCACTTTAAAAAACCGCGGGTGGTTGAAATTTTCGGAGCCCTCCAATACGACGTCTCTCATAATCAAATGGCGGTTTTGGTACGTTAAACTCCACATAATAATAACACGAAAGTATTTTATGCCGGGTTCCACCACTGCTCCACTGACGTATTTCCGTCACGGATATGACGTTGTAAACTACCAAGTAACAGATTGCAAAGAAAAAAACAAGAAGGAAAGCATCGGTCATGCGGAGTCGAACCAACACCCTCTGAATTCGCAGTGCGTGGCGCTAGCCACTACGCAACATAACGTTTTTTCTCTTTATTAACCACTACGCAACATAACGTACGTCGGCCGGAGCACCAACGGCAAGCCATATATATATATATATATATATATACCATACACCGTTTGCCTCTCCTCAGAGCTTCGAAACTTTAGCTTGTCTTCGTTATCAGTGGCGAGATGGCACGACGGGTGTGGCAGCTTGGGCTGGTTGATATGGCATGACGATAGTAATAACGCGAGAACAAAACGACGACACAGAGTTTCCTTCGTGTCCTTCTTGTCTCTGTGTCGTCGTTTTGTTCTTGCGCTATTACTATCGGCGCGACGGGCTTGCGTAGGGCTTTAGCGTTCAGTAGCGTTGGGCACGCTCCAAAGATCGTCGACTCCACGAAGCACCGCCTCAACGGAGGGTGGTCTTTCCTGCGCGCGCACGCTTATCAGACACGTAACTGGAGAGACAACAAAGGTCACTTAGCTCGCTGCCGTGGCCACGTTTACGAAAGGAGCGCGCTGCTTAAACACGATGTAGAAAGAATTGTGGCAGTTGATTGATATGTGGGGTTTAACGTCCCAAACCCACCATATGATTATGAGAGACGCCGTAGTGGAGGACTCCGGAAATTTAGACCACCTGGGGTTCTTTAACGAGCACCCAAATCTGAGCACACGGGCCTACAGAAATGTGACAGTTGTTCACGCTTGTCTTGTGTACTTGTACGCTCGTTTCGTGCTTTTTTCTGTCTGAAGAGCCCGCTTTAATTGTCGAGTTGTGAGGTTGTTAGACCGCGCTCATCCTCTGTGTGCTTATTTCAAGCGTGCTTTCTGCTTGAGGTGTGCGCTGCATGTTTTGAGCTGCTTGCCACTTCTTACATGACTATGCGATTCGCTGCTGTTGCTGAAACAATGCACAATGAACACTCAACTACCTCTGCAAAGACACGTTTGACTTTCGTGCTATACTGATTCTATTTAGGGGAATTTGTCACGTTTTTTATTAACAGTTTCACCTGAATACCTCACACGAAATGACTGACGTTAACAGCGCACTTTTTTTGCAGCGTAGTTAGTATACAGAAGTTAAATACTAAATTGACCAGTGTAGCCAAAAAAATATAAAGCAACAAGGTTTAGTGCAGCTACACATAAAATCGCGGGTTATAGGGTATTGGATGTGTGTTTTATTATAGTTAATAGGAAGACGACGTCACTAGAATATGAAGGCTTCAATTGCAGCTGTACGTCGTCGGTAAATGGGTTTTAAAAAGAATATCTCTCGATCATGACAGCGGGGGTCTACTTTTCTTTACCTTTCATTTCCCCATTTTCTTGTTTTCCCTTATTCGGGCCAAGTTGCAGATCTTCAATGATAACTGCGGCGCGAGGCATCAGAGCCACCTCCGACCCATTAACAAAACGCAAAAAATGCGGGAAGTGAAATGCACCGGTTTCGGTACGTCATTCGCTTGTCTCCCCATACTTTCTCGGATGTTCACCGCATTTTTTCACCCCTCCACCTACGTAAGGGGGCGTTGCTGGGGTTTCGTAATTACGCCGGAACTTTTCTTCGTCGTATATTTCCAAAAACCACGAGGGTTATTCAAGTGCGCCTACATGAGGCACAAAATTGTGGCGTAAAGTCATATCCACGGTTTCGAATTCAATCGAGATATGGAGCGTAATAACGGAAAGATTCTATTCCAACGCTGTTTCCCTTCGCTCCACGTCTGTGCACCGAATGGCGTCCCGCCTGCGTTATCACCCCGATCGGTCGGTCGTGAACGGAGAATCCCAAGACGAAGGAAACTGAAGCCGAATAAATTAAATGACTATAATATACGTACCATGAGGCTGTAAAGTTTCTGCGGCAGCAGCTGCCAAAATAAAAGACACTAATAACGAGAATTCAGTTCACTCAATGCCCTCCATGAAAAGAACAGCAACTAAATAATGCAAATTCGGTTCAGTATGCAGTGCACCGAATTCTTGTTATTTAGTTGCTGTTCTTTTTATGGAGGGCATTGGGCATACTGAAAACGCTCAGTGAAACCGTGAATTACTGTTTTGTAGCGACTCCCTGGCAGGTAACTAGTATCTCACGATATTTCTTTTTTTGCCATTTTGCGTATTATCCTTCTTCCCTTTCATACATTTTACAGCCGGATGACAACATCAGGTCGTCACAGAAATATTTCTTGTCCTTTCCTGCTAGAAGGCTCTCATAATTGAAGCTGAATTCATCACTACATCGTCTGCAGTGTCCTGTTAGAAGCCACAACCAATGGCTACCATGTTATAGCGTGGAGATGAAGAGAGATTTTCTGAGAAACGTCAAACGCTGCACGTTATTACAACAGACCATGGCGTATTGTGCAAAATAGTCACAGCTTTGCCACAAGGGCGAAGCAATGAATGCGATAGCAACAAATTGCAAGGTCATGCGTACAATGAAAAGCAGATTGAAACGTGCCCCACGTTTTTCACGCACTAATGACGCAGAAAACATATGCACGCGAATAAGTGCCTCAGTTGTTACTTCACTGTGTCTGAAAAGCGCGCGCTTTTCGCGAATGGATACTGCCATGATTGCAGCGACCTTTGTGCGCCCGGTAACTACAACAGAATCGTTCCAGGTAAAGTCCGAGGCCAGCCAAGACGTGCGATCCTCCCCTCCTTCCCACCGCGAGATTAGAGCGTGCGAGGGAGCGTCGCTCCCTTCCTCTAAGCGGGGCAAAATACGCCTGGGAGATTAGAGCACGCGCCTTCGCGCGATGTGGCGACGCGCGCTCAATGCGCCATCTTGCTGGTAATGCTGAAAACAAACACTATGATTTCCCCCGAGATGCCCAACAGCGGTGAGTGGTAGATATAAATAGCTTGCCGTCTGACTGGTGAAGGACGTCCTCCTCGGTGGTTCAGTGGTTAACGCCTCGCACTCCCGATTTAGAGGACCCAAGTTCGATTCCACGCGCCAATGTCGCTTCCTAGTTTTTTTCTTGCATTTTCGTATATATAGATACGTATGCACATACGGTGAGGAACGGCGACATCTACGCTGACACCGACGGTAAAATCCCACCGAGAGTGTCTATATACTTGCTATATCGCAATAAAAGGCGACTAGCACTGCCAAGCTGTGGGGAAAGTACCCAGACGCTTGGCAGAAAGTGCCAGGGTGCAAGGCCCCTATCCCCGGTCAGAAGCGCACGTGAAATGCAAGGACTCCGGTGTTTTATTACTTTTTTGTAATTAAGTAAGGAGTCTTTCCCGATGACGGTGCGCCTACGACGCAGAGATAACAGAGCAGCAGTTAATCGTCTTAAGCTGTGAGGCGAGAGGGCAATCACTGCGCAACATGGCTCGCTGAAATGCACGGCGCCTCATCACTCTCTTCACCTTGTCCCGCTCGATCAATATCAGAAGACGGTGTTCGGTGGAGCTGCGGCTGGGTCATCATATAAGCAGGGAAGTAATTTGCCGTGTCTGCTAGCTAGTGAACTGCGTTTCATGGCCTGAGAGTGCAGGTAATCTACTTCCGAGCTCCAGGTTGGTGGTTTCGATTAAGCTACAGAAGGCTTCATGCGGAGAGGATTGAACCCCAATGTCCGTCCTGTGTGTAGCGAAGTCATCAAAGTTTTGTTAAGCGCTGAGGAATTGAAGGAGTAGTGCTGGTAGGAAGCGTGTCCAATAAAGCTACTTTTGACATGGAAGCATCGTACTTTTTTCAACTATCACTTAGAATGATTCTTCTTTTAAAGGAAGAAGCAGATAACTGGGAAGAACGAAGAGAAGGCGTTTTATTTAGCCAGTATTGCGCTACAGTATGGCTGTCTCACATATAAAAGTCGGAGGAGACAAAACTATTTAGAAAACCGAAGTTATTTCGCAGAAATGCAAACGTTGGATTAGAATGTTGATCAGATATTATTTTAACACTAGAGATCAATGGGCATAGCCAGAAGGGAATTGGGGGCTCCAACCCTTTCTCCCCTCATTTTTTTTAGTTTTTATGTGTATGTAGGCAAGCAGGCATACGCATGTCAGGCCTTTTATTATCCTCCATCTCCACGTTTACAAAAAAAACGTCATGGCAAAGCCCCTGATAGTGTCACAAAACCGCCATGTCAAATTATGTTGCTTCGATGACATGGTTTCAAATACGACTTTGAAGGCCTATCGATCGATAAGTGCGCCCCAATTTCTCCGCCACCAGACTAAAATCATGTGCAGACCACTGGGCTTTTTCTTTAGCGGTGCACTTCATTGGTACACAACTCGGGCTTGGCCACGCACGTATAACGCGTCATGAACTTTGTGTCTCAAGGCAAATCTGTATCGCAATTAAAAGCAAAATGCCCCTTCAGTGATACTTATTCGTGATTTCCTGCGAATGTGGACTACTTTTACGCAAAAACAAACGCTGTAACGTCGCTTTTGAAACAACTGCATTCGAGGTCATGCTCAGCTTCGACGAACTATGCATAATGAAACACGCGCTCACGTGTAAAATGCTTGCCGATCTATGGCGCACCCTACTTCTGCTATTTGTTTTAGTGTTAATCGGCATTTGCTATCTTTTTTTTCATCGACCTTTTCACCATTTGTCTCAAAAACACGAGCCGTGCTCGAGTGCACTAGGCTCCTTCGCTTCGCAATTAAAACGTGTCTTTTTCCCCAATGCCGTGCATAGCGTTTCCTGATTACTCGAGGTCCCTTACACCGAGACTCACTAGCACGGCTAAACACAAAACAGAGGTCTTAATAGCACTCGAGAAAACACAAAACCAAAGCTCAGAGGACATTGTCCCATCGATCTGACGCAGGGTCGAAACGTGCTTCCGCAACACGGTCCTAGAGAGAAAAATTCAATATGCCTCCGTAACGCCGTACGCGAAGCTCGGACCAGCTCTTGTGTACCTTAGGCAGCTCAGCACCGAAGAATCGATATCGGATTAGGTGACGCAAGACGCTCACTGGGCGAAATAAACGTCTATTCGTGCGAGTCAGTATTTTACGGCGCAAACCTTCGAAACAATCACATTGATGCCATTTACCCGCAGTGGCGTGCGACATCCAACGCTACATAGCGTGTTAGGCTGTTTTCAAGGGGAACCTATCCGGCACGAACAGATGCGGAAAACGCCTAGTGGCTGGGGGTTCCGTCACGAGCCAGCCGCAAACAGACGCGTACAAATTAGTACGCGTCTCACCGGCGTAAAGTCGAAAATCATCACCCCCTACTTAACCCGGTTGAATTGAAGTGGATACATAGTTAGGAATACCTATAGGCCAACGTTGCAGAATCTGTGAATGTAATTTCAGAGCGGTGCCCTCCACCGTGGTCTCGTGGTTGTGGTGTTCCACTGCTGACACGGCTGCGGTGGCTGCCTTTCCGATGGAGGCGGAAATGTTGTAGGTCCGTGTGCTCAGATTTGGGTGCACGTTAAAGAACCCCAGGTGGTCGAAATTTCCGGAGCCCTCCACTACGGCGTCTCTCATAATCATATGGTGGTTTTGGGACGTTAAACCCCGCATATCTATCTAAGCCACCTACATTAGGCGTCTGCTACTTCAAACAAGATGCATTTACGCTTTCCCTGCTCCAAATCACCTGTGTTCATTAATCACAGACAAAAAAATTCGAGGCGTTCAAAACAGCTCGAGAAGCCACGTGAAAAAAAAAACAGGTGGTTGCTGCCATTCGTCACGCGGGACACGTTTTATAGGCGCGTACGCGACTTCCAGGTGGAATTTTTAATACAAGCTATCGTGAGAATCAACAAGCTGGCCCCACAACGCATAAATATTCAAGCAACAACTCGCTACGCAAACTTGCCGAAAATTTTATGCACTTAATTGAAAAGTAAAACGAGCGCTGATTCGCTTTTTCGTATTTTTTTCTCTGTCGTCGCGATTATACGTGCATCTCATTACTGGAGGCACGGCCATTCTCGCCTCGATTGTGGCGAGAAACGCGCCACGACACTGGGCCGATGTAGCGTAAAGGAACGCAAATTAGGAAACCCGTGGTGCGTTCTCGTGAAGCAGCACGGCTCGGCGATTCCGTGACGCGTTTCCGGGCCTGCAAGCATTGATGAAGAAGCAGTGGCTGCCGTCAACGTGTGCGCTTTTTCACTAAAATATTAATAAACAAATAATTTCGCATGAACTAAACAAAAAGGGCCTTGTCCAGCTTTTCTAAACTTCCGCCCGCTAGTTTCTTTTTTTTTCTTTTTCACACTATAGGTTATCCGTGAGTTCTGCTGCAGAAAACTATCTCGTTTTAACGTGTGGCGCGTCTCCCTCACTTTTATTAGAGCTGGCCGTCACCCATTTTACGGTGCAATCCTCATTTTCCAGCCCTTATGAGTTTGCATCTACTTCTCCGAACGAAAATGGGTCTGTAAGCAAAAGTGGCACGAGGTATCCTCGTCCCCTTGCAGTTTAGCTAGCTTCATGATGTCTCTACCGTGGCTAAATTTCATCTCCCTCTCTCCTCCTTTTTTTTTGTTGAAACGTATTTGTGTGAAGCAATCTGTTTCCAACAAATAAATGCAAGAGAAATGTTTTGCTGTCCACTCTGGGATGGCAAGCTGTCGCGAAATTTGCGGGAACCGCGGTGCAATGCTTTCTTTTTTTCCTTTCAGCTCTTCATACTTCGAAGCAATATAGTGGCGCGTACCAAGGTCCTGTACAGCCGTTACAGTTAACTTCGTCAAGCTTAGTGCGTAACTTTAAGTCAGTAGTAAGTTACGCGCATGTACCGTTGCACTGGGGGAACCGAAGCTATGCGATACATTTTGCTAGTAGTTTGTTTCTTGGCGTTTCTTTGGAGAGGGTAAAAAGAAAACAAAGAACAGCGTTATAATACTAACCAGAAAAGCGTCTGGTTTGCTAGGTTGCTTCGGGGTAAGGGAGTATTTTAATGCGAAAGAAAAGGGCAAAAAAAACGTACTTAGTTCGTGAAGTGAAACTGGGGTGCTTTATATAATTTACTAAGACATCGAACTCCTCCAGTTTCATTTGTACTTGCTCGTTACATAGCAAGTGTATCGACTTTTGCAGCTCCGATGGCTTTAGGTAGCATACAAGTGTTTATTGACCGGTTGCTCACACCAAAAAAAAAAAATCCAGCGCTAAGTGACGCCTGCTGTTGTAGACACACCTACCGCCATGGCCATAAAAAGTGGCGCTGGCTAACACTCCCAGGGTTACATTTAGCGCGCATTAACAGCCCTGAAATATGAACGCAAGACTGTAGACTGTACCGTTATGTTTATCTGGTGAGGTTATCGCTCGCCTATCGCGAAGACGTGGATTCAGATCTCACCTCAGATCTCTCAGGGTTTTTTATTCTGATCAATATTGATTTCACTTTGCTTCATCATTTCTATATTTCGGTTACATAAAAAATAATTTACCCTATAACTTTATCTGTTAACGAAGCAATAATCCCTGAATAGGACAACATGCAGCATTTCTTGTGTCAAACTACTATACTGTTCACAGAAACACTCGAACATATATTTTGCGCCCGTCCAGAGTAAACAAGAAAATTAACGTCAGAAAGTGATCTCTTCGATTCGATGATATCTCATAACCATCAACCGATGAGGTAGTGTTAGGTCCTTGGCCTGACGTCCGCCGTACAAATGTCGTTATAGGAGCATTTGTAGCATTCTTACAAGCCACTGGACTGGATACAAGTCTTTAGGTTTGCCCCAGCGCAGCAGAACTATCTTCTCACCTCCCTAACTTACAATCCTCACTCATCACTTTTTGGGACGTTAAACCCCACATATCAATCAATCAATCACTCATCACTTTTTTGCTCCCCTGTCCCCCTTTCCCAGTGTAGAGTAGCAGGCCAGAGCAAACTGTAGATCAGGCTGTACTCTGTCTTTCTGTAAAGAAACTATGTTTCTCTACTAATGTTCAAACAAATTTGAATCACACTGAATTGAAAAAAAAAAGATTTCACGGAGCTGTTCGAGCCAACAAAGAAAAATATCAAGATTTTTTGCAGGAAAGTTGTTAAAAACTGTAAAAAAGTAAAGCAAACACAGTGGTTGAAGGGCAGTGTTAAAAGTGCTCATGTTGAATGTTCCACCCCATCTTTAACAAAATTGCTAGTTTGGTCTGTCATTGATTCGGTACATGTAGTGGCCTTCCTAGGATGGGACCACTTCTAATGTTTCAATGTGCTAGTATCACTGTATTGAACGAGTATAATTTCGCAGGTGATGAAAATAATTCACTGCTACGCTGCGTTCCTCCAGCATTGTAACTATCGATGTTCTACATGCTACATTTTTGCATGAGTCTGCTCCGGGCATATTTGATGTTACGCATACATAGATCTAAGTTATATTTATATTTAAAAATGAATCAAGTGTATTGGAGGACATCTTTCACTTCATAGTCTTACAAAGTTAAATCTTAACAAGGGCACAAATAACATGGATGAGATAAGCAAGAAGACATGCGAAGCTCTATACCTCTTGCGTTGTTTCTTTATATTTAAATTTTATACCATCCACTTACGCGAATAAATACTTTACTTACAATGCTGTTGTAGAAAATTGCTTCATAAACTGATAAAATCAACATTTTACAAGATGAATAAATTAAAACGCATCACATTTGTAAGTTTAACCAGCTTGGTAGGAAACATTTGTTAGGTTAACCTGGTCTATAGCCACAAATAACAGAGTTGAGAATACCTGAACTAAGTCGATCGTATACATACAGCTTGGTGCGCGCGTGTACCTTTTAGTTAGGGTATTTACTTTTTTTTTCTAAATGAAGTGCCGACCTCCGCTTTTATTATGACAGCACATAATCCGCTTCATTGAATCCGTCACCGGCTTGCCGATCTATACAGCCTAACCACCCATTCTTTCACTGCAGATTTCCGCGTTAAGGAGGCTTCTTATCTTTCTGCGGAAAACTTGGTTTGTGCACTAAGGCGAACTCAGACCACGCAGTTGCTGTTTAACAGTTCTTGACCACCGCGCACGCAAAAGAGGTAAACAAAAGACACTACGTCCGCCCGGAAGCTTACAGTACATACAAGCCTCCTCTAAACGGGGCCTTACCACGTCGTTACCTGCTGATCCTCCTTGTGCCGTTTCTTTCCGATTACTGCGTGGTGCTACTTAGCACAATACGAACAATATCCGCCTATCCCATCTTTTGGGGCCAATGCAGGTATAAGAGGCAATTCTACGCTGCATCAACCATAACGCGATCGGAAGCAGTGCCGAGCAAGAAGCAATATATTGCTTGCCTGCACTGCATGTCTTTCGTAAGATTACATTTCGTGTATGCCAAGTCCTTTTTTTTTCATCCACATTATAAAAACTTTATATGCTGTGCGATTCCCTTTATTGTCTTGAATGACAGTAAAATAATAATAAACTCATGTTCCTTTGTGTGTCGCAATGAAGATTTGAGACTGAGGTGACGCAATGCTGAAGCCTCCGAGTCCGCTTTACAGTGATGAGACATGGAGCTACATTTCCATCTCATAATCCCGCAAGATATACCGCGTTTACGATGCCGAGTGAACCGAGAATAAATATGGCTTTGCAAGAGACTTCACTGCTGTACATATGCCGGCGAGCATTACTGCAGTAGTTGAAAGGAAACGTCTACCGAGCAAATCTTCCAGGGATTCGTAAGATGAACGAAAGCTGAGGATTTCGCGAAAGCAAAAGACGGCTTTCCAATCTTACTAGGAGAAAAAATGCTGACAGTGCCAGCTTTTTCTTGATTCTTGTTGTCGTTGTTTTTTTTGGTTTTTTTTCGGCTACTTTTAACAAAGCAAAACATTTTTACGCTGCGAAGCCCAAGTGAGTGAATGCGTGGCTTCGCCCGGGCTGCGCTTCACCTCGATCAATCCTATCCCTCTACTTTTTTTTTTTTTGCACAATACGGCAGTACCCAGAGCGAACCGACAGAGCGACTTTCTGACATCAATTCACTTTAAATTCAGTGGACGTAGCAAGAACAGTCCGAGGAAATCCACCTTTCACGGAATTCTCTTCAGGTTTCCTCTTTGACCCGAGGCTCCATTGGTCAGGATTCCCAGTGCGGGGTCACCTTATTTGCTTTAGCATACTAATAAGTGAGTTAGTTAGTGAGTTGGTGAGTGAGTGAGTGAGTGAGTGAGTGAGTGAGTGAGTGAGTGAGTGAGTTCTACGATAGTAGAACGACTTGTTTTGGTGGTTAGATTGTGTAAGTTATTCTTTCTTGATAAAATGTGATCTTTCAAGCCAAGTGAAATGTCACCATATTTTATCGTCATTGTTCTTCTTTAGTGCACCTCTTCGATTAGCTAAATCAAATGAGTCACCACTCGTTCCTTTAGTCTATAAGATGTACACATAACATAGGGTCAAAAGAGAAGGGGGGACACTTTAACGAGTGCTATAGATGTTAGCTAATGGGCATGCCTCACACGCTGCTCCAGAAAGCACTCGAAGGTGACTTCGTATTTTTGATGCGAGCCGTTGTGTAACATAGGCCTCAATTTACAGTTTGTGCACATTTCCATCTGTAATATTTACAAGAAGGCGACTAGTGCGCTTGGTCGAACACTAATTACTTAATGAAGAAAACTACATGATGACATGCGACAGCTATGGCAGCAGAAGCTGATTTTTGCGCATGTGCGAGACTTTTCTTTCCATTTTTCCGTCGACAGCAGTACTGCGTAATGGCTTAAGGATCCTATCACGTGTCCATGACACCTGTATAGTTTTCTACGGTGCAGGTAATCCGCAAGAAAGCTCTATGGGTTTGGAGCAGCGTACTGGAGCACGTCACAGAAAAAAAGAGATCGAGCACGGATATCAAGCAATCCCAAAATAATACTTTGATGTTGCCACAGAAATATTTTCATCTATAAAAAATAATGATCAGTAGTGCACTTTTGCAGTACCTGCATCACGCAGGAGATCAGCAAGCTTACGAAGCGGAAGGTTTCTCCTTTTAAAGAGAGAGAGAAAGATAAAGATGCAAGGAAAGGCAGGGAGGTTAACCAGACGCACATCCGGTTTGCTACCCTGCACTGGGGAAGGGATAAAGGGGAGAAAAGAGGTTGCAGAAAGATGAGAAGGTACACACAATCACGAGCACACTCGGGGAGCACACACAGTCTACAGGCGGTCACTCAGGTTTGTTGACTTGAGGTAAAGTAGCAGTGCTTTTGTTGCTTTTTGCGCTACTGAGGCAGATGCCCAAGGTCCTAGTATCTTCTGCACACAAAATGGTCCGGGGTCAAGTCGATTCAAAACCATCCGGAGCTGGCATCGCTGTGTGTCGTAGCAAGCGCAACTGCACAGGACGTGTTCGATGGTCTCTTCAGCTCCGAAGTAGTCGCATGTAGGAGTGTCTGCCATACCAATGCGAAAGGAGTACACCTTTGTAAATGCAACACCCAACCAAAGGCGGCATAACAGTGTCGCATCGGAGCGGGAAAGTTGTGATGGTAGCTTTAGCTTGAGCGAAGGATCCAGTTCATAAAATTGACACCTTTGGAAGCTGGTAGACGACCAGAACGTGCGTGTGAGATCTCGAGCCAGCAGGTAAAGTTGTCTTGCTGCATCATTCCTTGATAGAGGAATCGGGACTACACGGGTTTCTTCAAGGGCTGAGCGGGCTGCATCATCGGCTAATTGATTTCCGGTAATACCGATATGTCCAGGCAGCCATTGATATATAATATCGTGCCCTCATGCAAGAGCTTCATGATGGCAATGTCTTATTTCTTGTACCAGTTGGTCATGACTCCTCCTACGCATGGCAGACTGCAAACTCTGAAGCGCTGCCTTCGAATCACAGAATATGACCCATTTTCCTGGACGTTCTTGAACGAGATATTGTAAAGCAGCCCTTATAGCAGCAAGCTCTGATGCCGTAGATGTAGTC
The DNA here is from genome assembly GCA_013436015.1 of Rhipicephalus annulatus. NCBI lineage: Eukaryota > Metazoa > Arthropoda > Arachnida > Ixodida > Ixodidae > Rhipicephalus > Rhipicephalus annulatus. The sequence continues at coordinate 305,007 of WOVY01011726.1, forward strand.
ATATGCGACAACTTAAACTTGATTGTCATTTCTGCAGCCGGAATTACAGCGGCACCTGATGAGCTGCAGGATGAGACGGACCCATCAGTGTATATCTGCGTTCGGTCTAAGTACAACTCATGTAATAATAGCAGTGTTGCTTGCTTCAATGCTACTCTGGAGTGACTGCTTTTCTTTTTGATTCCCGGAATTTCTAGACGTACTTGCGGCTGGTCGAGGCACCACAAAGGACAAGCCGTTCTCGCAGCTGGCGTATATCCTGATGGAATGCTGTTTAGGTGCTTGGCTATGACGTCTGAAAACGTAGCACGTGGTCTTCCGGAAGGTAGAAGGGCCAAGTGGTGGTCGGGGACACGGCTAGCATGTCGAATGTGCGCTCTGAGGCAATCCACAACTATATATGTCTTGACCGGATGGTCTTTGGCAAGCATGATTGTGGCATAAGTAGAAGCGCATCGGGGAAGTCCTAGGCAGATACGCAGTGCCTGACCCTGCAAACTCTTCAATCAATGAGTATTCGATTTGCAAGTGTTAGTCAGTACCGGCAAGCTGTAGCGCAATAGACCCAGAAATAGGGCCCTGTACAGCTGTAGCATGGAGGCCACAGAAGTTCCCCATGCTTTACCGCACAATAATTTCATGATATGCACAATAGATAGCAGTCTCTTCTTCAAGTACGCACAATGTGGGCTCCACGAAAGACTTCTGTCGATTACTATGCCCAGGAAACGATGCGTCCGTGCATATTTGACACTCTGCCCATTGATGTAAACAGGGTATGGCGTCATTGGTTTGCGTGTAAACGCCATCAACGCGCACTTCACAGTTGATATATTTAGGCCTTGTTTCTGAAGGTAGGCTGTTGTGAGGGTTGCTGCCCGCTGTATTCGTGCACGCACCTGAGGGCGAGTAACTGCAGCACTCCAGAGGCAAATATCATCGGCGTATATGGATAGGCACACCGACTTTGGCAGAACCTTCACCAGACCAATGAGGGCCACATTGAACAATTTGGGGCTTAAAACACCTCCCTGAGGTACTCCGCAGTAGGTGTAATGTTGCGCAGTAGTACCCTCATATGTTTGTACAAAGAAACCCCTGCCAGTTATATAATCTTTTATCCATTGAAACATTCGTCCACCAATGCCCATTGCTGTGAGAGAAGTGAGGATGGCATCGTGAGCTACATTACCATATGCACCCTTCACGTCAAGAAAGAGTGCTACTGATATGCGCTTGCGACTTTTTTCTTGTTGAACAAATGTCGATAAGCCCAGGACACAGTCAATGGAGGAGCGGCCCCGACGAAAGCCTGCCATGCAAGAAGGGTATTTGGTGTATCGTTCCAAGTACCACTCGAGACGAAATAGAACCATTCTTTCCATCACTTTTCCGAGGCAGCTTGCGAGGGCAATAGGGCGATACGCTGTCAAGTCCAATGATGATTTTCCCGATTTCAAAAGTGGTATTAATTGACTTATTTTCCATTCTCGAGGAACACTGCCGCTGAGCCAGGAGTTGTTGAAACATGCTAAAAGTTCTTTTCTGGCTTTTTGTCCAAGGTGTCCCAACGCACTATAAGTAATACCATCAGGACCTGGCGATGACATGCGCTTAGAAGCGACTAACGCACCTTCCAGTTCTTCTATGGTGAACGGAATGTCCATTTCTAGAAATGGTAATCGCGTCTCAGGAACGATCATGGCGTCGATGCTCTCATTCATAATATTCCCGGCAACTCTCGTGCAAAATTCTTCAGCCACCTCGAGTTCTGTTTTTCCATGATGGAGTGCCAACGCTTTAAAAGGGTTCCGTTGTTGTAGAGAGGAGCGAAGACCACGAACTGTTCTCCAGATATATGACAGAGGTTTATGAGGGTCTAGAGATTCGCAGAATGCTTTCCAGCGTTCGCTCTCCAGTTTGTAAATTCGTCGTTGAATCTTTTTCTGGAGCCGCCTTGCTTCCCTCAGATCGTAAATTGATCTTGTGCGTCTGTATCGTCGTTCAGCACGCCTTCGTATAGCTCGTAATTTTTCCAGTTCGATGTCAAACTGTGTTACTTTAGACGAAAATGATAATTTACATTTGGACGCTTGCATAGCTTCCGCTATGGTATTTTCCAGGCTGCAGGCGAGGCCTTCTTGGCAAGCGTTCTCAACACGCGATGCAAACATCGACCAGTCAGTGCCTATTGCAACACCGGAAGAGAATTTTTTTATGATACCATCGATCGTCACGTAGGTGGGTATGTGATCACTCCCATGAGTCTCAATATCGCAAAACCACTTAACTTTGTGAGAGAAGCACCGTGACACCAATGTCAGGTCAAGGCAACTGCCATACGTGAGACCCCGCAGATATATGGGGGTACCATCGTTCATGATGGAAAGGTCGTAATCGGAAGCGAATGTCACAATGTTCCGGCCCCTGGCATTCATCCTAGTGCTCCCCCAAAGCATCTAATGGGCGTTGAAGTCACCGGTGATGATCCAAGGCCCATCGGTTCTCAGTAGGATGTCTTTTAATCTGTCGCAGTCAAATCGCGATGACGGAAATATATATCCACCAATAAGCGTGAACGAAACTGCATTCTTCTTCACACGAAGACACACGTACTGATTGTCGTCATTTGAACTTATTGGGTGCGAAAGATAAGTCAAGTCTGTGTGAATGTAAACAATTACTTTGCTTCGTTCTTCGAAAGCGGCTGAACAAAAAGCTTCATAACCGGACAATCTATAAGGCGTTGATACGTTTGGTTCACATATGACAAGTATAGGGAATTGATTGGCCCGAACAAATTGGCGAAAGTCCGAGATACGGGACTTCATGCCTCTGGCATTCCACTGAAAAATCGACGCACTTTTAACTTCAGTGCGGAAGATGAGATTTTGTTGAGCCATTGTGCTTATACGAAGTTAGCAAGAACTATAGATTCAGTGCATCCAGTATTTGCAGTGCACTCTTAGCAGACGGAGATTGTATGCTGCTCAGTAGCGTGCGAATCGTGGCAATTAATGATTGCACGATTGCAGCCACTTGCCTGTCTTGGTTGGAAAGATCTCGAACCGGGACGATTGCAGTCACTTGCCTGTCTTGATTGGAAAGATCTCGAACCGGGAGCACGGACTGGCCGTCATGAAGCTCCTTCGGTTCGCTTGATGCTGCTTCCCTTTGAAGTGCAGGCCACTCTGTCGCAGTTAGGGTATGCTCACTGGCTTTCTCCTTTACAGCCTTTCCCCCGGCATGTGGTCTGGGAGGCAAAGGAGGTGGTACTGATGAGGAATCACGCAAACGTGTCGAGGAGGTAGCGGGCGTCCTCGAAGACCGACGTCGACGTGAACGACGCCTTCTGACTTTAGCTGCGGCTTCTCGATGAGATGAGTGATCGCGCACCATCTCCTTCAAGATGGCAATTTCCTTCTGAATCCACGGGCAGTCCTTCGATGCGGCTTCATGGGATCCATTGCAATTAGAGCATTTCTTGACAGTTGCGACGCACTTATCCGCTTCATGGTGCTCGGCGCAGCGGTGGCATACCACCGAATTCTCGCAGACGCTGCTCACATGTCCAAGTTTCATGCATTTACGGCACTGGTGAGGCTTTGGAATGAAAGGCCGCACAGCATGTCTGAAGTACCCCACCTTCACATGAGAGGGGAGTGATGTGCTCTTAAACGCAATCTTCACACAGCGAGACTTGCCTAGCCGGGTGACACCAACAATTGGAGTATCAGTTGTTGACTTGACAAGAAGTTGTAAGTCCTTATTGGAAATAGCGACATCAATGGCGTCTCCTTTTAAACTATTGCATTGTTCCCTTAAGGTGACCTTACACTCCTCGTGTAAGCAGGGCAAGTAAACGCGATGCAGTAAAAGCAAGGAATGGAACGTTCAGACGATTGACACGGCGGTGGCTGTAGCAAATGTATTGCATATTGTACGAACAAAGGAGATATTTTACTCTTTCACTCTCTCCCTCACCCTCTCTCGCTACCTCTTACCACCATGTTCTAGTTTGACCTACTAAGTACAGGTAAACGTAGTTTGTACAGGTGGATAAGTTTTGGAAGAGAGCCTTTAACTTACACGACCTACAACGACTTTCTTCAGTCGGTCAAGTTGTCAACATTTTTTTTTTAACTCTTCTGCTTCATCCCCAGTCGACTTGAAGTTCCGGGTGCCCAGCGCAGGGCGATGCAGGCTTGTGCAACATCCAACAAGGAAGTGATGCCCGTTTTCTTTCTCGTTTCTTCTTGCGTTGGGTGAGTAAACTAAACGTGAGAAAAGAAGGCTGCGTGTAGATTGCCTTCGCTTTCGCTCTTGTCGCATTCTTCAGATCAGGCGCGCAGTCCAACCTAGCTCTCCTTATTTATTTTTTCGGCTGCGTAGCCCAGTGCTCTCACCCGACGAGGCTGTAATTGACGAAGCTCGCCGCCACCAGCCCGGAGTTGTTTGCGCGCAGCTGATGAAATCTAGCCCAGCCAAACTCAATTTTCTGCGACGCAACTCACCGGCAACAAGTATTACGGAGCTTTCACGGCTGCCTCTGCCTGCACAGACCAAGCGTTCTCCGCTACTTTGCCGTTTCCCCGTTTATTCGTCTTAGTTATCGCGCCACTCGGATGTCAGTGGCGTCTCTTGTTTCGTACATACATATATATACGGGTAGTACGCGTGCACTCGACATGAGCTTTTTCTTGGTTCAGTGAGTATGTTGCGACTAGATGTGTGGACAAAATATTACGGTGCGTGATTAACGTAACGCATCGCCAGTGCTACGCGTACATGCGTTTGTTATTACTAGGTGTGAAGACCAATACGAGAAGAAAACAATTACTGGCACGAACGAGTACTGATGTCCTACCTTGTAGTACGCCTCGTGTTGGGATACACGTGTGTTGCTAGGGTTGAGCATTCGGTAACCGATTGAGGCAAGGAACGAAGGAAGAACAACAATTATAGAAAGCACGGAGGTTAACAAGGCCCATGTCCAGTATGCTATACCCTATACTAGGGGAATGGGAAGGGGGAGTAAAAGATGACAGTCGGAGGAAAGAAAACTGAAAAAGAAGAGAAAAATGTCAGTACATGGGCTGATGCGTGTGCACTGGTGGCACTACAGAAAAAAAGTTCAAGGCGTTCACAATGGCCCGTAGTCCGTAGTCCTCAAAAAGCGCAAGAGGGCTTTGACTGCCTTTTGAGCCAATGAAAGGCGAGGATGGTTAAGGAAAAAATTGTCTATTACTATGAAGTTAACTAAAGTGTTCGTTCAAGCTGGTATAGCGCTATATGCGAGACATCCAAAGGAGCGCGGTGGTGTGGGTAGACGAGAGAGAAAGTTGTGTGGTAACAAAATGATTCAAAGTGCAAGAGAAAAAAGGTAAGGACACCCCCCTCCCCCCATAGAAAAAAAAAGCTCATACACTGTGACACCAAGATAGTTAACGCACACAGTCAGCGTAAACAACAATGACATTGTTTGAATTTTATACGCATGTCATGTGACAGTACACATGTATGGGGTTTATATATGTATATAAATCAAATTCTTCCAATTACTATGTGCAAGAAAATACCCAAAGACTTTTAAGGTAGGCACATTTATGCTTAGAGCAGCGTGACTATGGTGTAAGTACTTTGTCGAGAGAAGGATTGTGTATTCCTAAATAACTTATCTCAAAGATGAATACGTATTGGTCATACTGTGGATGTTATATGAAAGGTGCTTTGAGAAAGGTCCACATCAGGGGTGTAGGGGGATGACCTTCCTCCATATTGCATCCCCAAATACTATCGCATAGTACAATTTCAGCGAAAACTTAAGTAGTGCATGTTTTCCTTCTGTTTTATGCCAAAGCAGTTAAAGCGGACTTTTTATGCCTTCTCCTATGGTTAAAAATTATGGTCTCCTCACTTTCATCAACACTATATGGTGAGGGTAAATATTGTGTTGGGCACAACTATGCCTGTGCGTTCAAATATTACCCTGCTGTAAATGCACTTGTGATCCACAAACTTTCCTATCTTTTCCGCCAATATTTTTTATTTGTGTTCTCGCGTTTACCTATAAAGCCTTTATTTGCATGCTTGCTCCGTTTTGTAGCTTTCGTCATAGAGCAAGACCAAATGCTTGGGGCTCTTTCGAAAGCCTTGGCTGGACGTTTTGCTGCACCTGTCGCTCCTATTCTCTGCTTACTCAGTTCCGTCATTCTGATTTGTACTTATGACAGATAATGTTGCAGTCGCACACGCTATATCCTGAATTGAACTCGAAGAAAAGGTTTATTATTCGGCGTCTTTTGCCACACATAGTTATGTATTCTATTTCTTCTAACAGCCAATGCAATCAAACGAAGCCTTAACGGCAAAGAAGAAACACAGAACGTCACCGCAACAAGCATGCGTTGTACCCTTCACAGAGTTCTTCTTACGCTTTCACTCTCTTCTGGGAGCTCGCAGAGTAGTTAAAAGGCGCAGAAGTCGGGCTCACTCCAAAGCTAAAATCTAGCTAGGCGTAGTCAAATGTGTGTACAATAATTAGAAAGCCGCATGCTTTTTCTTAACGTAGGCTATAACTTTACCAAAAAATAAAGTTTAAGTAAAAGATCTTACTCTGACCACGATGTATATTTTTCTTATAAAGAAAGCAAGAACAGTATGAAAAGCTGAGATCCATTTTGGTTAGCACGACCGTGAAAATAACGAGGCCCGCATAGTTCACTCACCGTGCTCACCGGAGTCACAGAAATAAGTCTCTGCCAGATGAGGCAGTGATGCGAAAGCCGCCGAGCCCAAAGCGTCAGAAAAAAATGCATGAAAAGAAAAAAAACTTCAACGTCATGGTGAGTACACATGTGTAGGAAAGATAAATGAAAGTATACCAGTGAGCAACTATTGGGGACAAATCCATGTTGCCGAAGGGGCTCTCTCGTTCGAACGTTTACTTCTTTTTTTCTACGTTTCTAAGATTTCGCTCGAGATCGTGCGCCCCCGAATGATAACAACCTATCTCCTAGGAAGTCGTATATTTTTCAGGCAACCACGGATGCAACTGCAAAGGAAGGTACAGCGGAAGCGCCCTTTACTGCAGCTGCTTTGGCTGGTGCAGGTTTTTTTTTTTTTACCGTGATAGCGATAAAAAGCTCGTTTCACAGAAATTCCGGTGTCGGCGTCGGCGTCGTTAGTTGTGAGCGAAAATCATCATAATATGCGTCTCCGAAAAATATAGAACGATGCAAATAAAATAAGTAAATGATAAAACATCCTGGAGAAGAGTGCGTACCGAACCAGGGTTGTTTGGGCGAGAGTGGGGATTGAACCAGGGTCGTTTGCGTGGCAAGTGGATGTTCTACCGCACGGCCCCGCCTGTGCTTGTAGAAATAATGAAAAAAACTTCCTCTGTAGGGCTTGAAAATGCAGGGAAAAAAGCTTTAATTCTTCACAAACACGCATGTCCTGTATACATGCTTCACATTGCAACATGAAATATTGCAATAATAATGCGTGTAACAAGTTTTCATTCCCAATGGGCGTCAGAATATGTGATTATCATAATGGCTCCATGGTTGAAAGCCGGTACCCCCACTACGAAAGGCACACACGCTACATCGCATACTCCTTTAAGACCACGTACTGGGTGCATAATCATCATCATCATCATCACCATCATCATCAGCCTGACTACGTCCACTGCAGGACAAAGGCCTCTCCCATGTTCCGCCAGTTAACCTGGTCCTGTGCTTGCTGCTGCCAATTTATACCCGCAAACTTCTTAAACTCATCTGCCCACCTAACCTTCTGTCTCCCCCTAACCCGTTTCCCTTCTCTGGGAATCCAGTTAGTTACCCTTAATGACCAGCGGTTATCCTGTCTACGCGCTACATGCCCGGCCCATGTCCATTTCCTCTTCTTGATTTCAACTATGATATCCTTAACCCCTGTTTGTTCCCTAATTCACTCTGCTCTCTTCTTGTCTCTTAAGGTTACACCTACCATTTTTCTTTCCATTGCTCACTGCGTCGTCCTCAATTTAAGCTGAATCCTCTTTGTAAATCTCCAGGTTTCTGCTCCGTAGCTAAGTACCGGCAAGATACAGCTGTTATATACCTTCCTCTTGAGGGATAGTGGCAATTCTACCTGTCATAATTTGAGAGTGCTTGCCGAATGTGCTCCACCCCATTCTTATTCTTATAGTTACTTCAATCTCGTGGTTCGGCTCTGCGGTTATTACCTGCCCTAAGTAGACATAGTCTTTAACAACTTCAAGTGCACTATTACTTATCTCGAAGCGCTGCTCCTTTCTGAGGTTGTTGTACATTAACCTCCCTGCCTTTCCTTGCATCTTTATCTCTCTCTCTCCTCTTCAAGTCTAGGCGAATTCGAGACCGTACCATTCTACGGTCACTGCATCGTACCTTGCCAACCACTTCCACATCCTGCACTATTCCTGGGTGTGTGCACTCATTATAAAAAATATTTCGTTCTTATTTTCGCCATTAGCGGTATTCGTCCACTTGCGGTTTTCTCGTTTTTGGTAGAAAGTATTCAAAATCCGTAAATTATTGCGTTCTAGTAGCTCTCCTCTGGTGTTTCTAGTGCCGATGCCATAATCTCCTACTGCCTGGTCTCCAGCCTGCTTCTTCTCTACCTTTGCATTAAAGTCGCCCATCACTATAGTATACTGTGTTTTTACCTTACTTATTGCCGATTCGATGTCTTCATAGAAGCTTTCAACTGAAGCGTCATCATGGCTGGATGTAGGCACGTAAGCCTGTACTACCTTCATCTTGTATCTTTTACTCAGTATAAATACGATACCTACCACCCTTTCATTAATGCTATAGTATTCCTCTATGTTGCCAGCTATGTTTTTGTGAATTAGGAACCCCACTCCCAGTTCTCTTCTGTCTGCCAAGCCCCGATAGCAAATGACGGGCCCATTCTGTAGCACAGTATAGGCCTCACCTGTCCTCCTAACCTCACTCAGCCCTATTATATCCCATTTAATGCCTTCTAGCTCCTCGAATAATACAGCTAGACTTCCCTCACTAGATAAGGTTCTAGCGTTAAACGTTGCCAAGTTCAGGTTCCAAAGGCGGCCTGTAGTCCAGAGATTCTTAGCACCCTCTGCTGCGTTGCAGATTTGACCGCCACCATGGTCAGTTGCTTCGCAGCTGCTGGGAACTGAGGGCCCTGAGTTATTTGACGTATGCATTTGGGAGGTAGTGGCCAGATACTGCACCAGGGTGGCCAATCCTTCTCTGGTGAGGGAGTGCGTTCTCGGCGGTGGTTACCGGTGAGGCCGCACCCCAGGCCTCTTAATGCAGTTCCATCAACACGCGGATTTTTTTAATCCGGTTGGGAACTGCGCGGCACCGGGATTTGAACCACGGACCTCTTGCATGCGAGGCGGATGCTCTAACCAGTACGCCATCGCGGCACCTTGGGTGCATAGCAGATTCTAAAAGGTTTCATGCACTAAGAGTACGCAATAGAAACAGAAGTTCGTTATCGTGTTAAGCTCCTAGAAGCTAAGCTTTAGAGTCCCGCAACTTTTTTTTTCTGTTGGCTAACGAAAAAATATCGCTGGAATATGTATCTCATCTCAGCAAAGAAAAAAAATGGGGATCCTTTAGTTTCGTTTTTAAGACTTGAATACGATAGCAATATCCTGTCCCTATAGTGCGTACTTCAAACACTTAGTGCATGAAATCGTTGCGAACTTGCTATGCATCCACTTCTTGGCCTGAAGGAAGTAGACGCAGTAACACGTCTGCCTTTTGTAGTGGGGTACCGGCTTTCGACCCCGGAGTCATTATCATAATCGCATGTTATGACGCCCGGTGGCAATTCTCGCTTGTACCACGCAATATTACTGCAATATTTCAGGTTTTATTCTGAAACATGTATACAGGATGCGTGTGCTTGTCCAGCATGGAAATTACTTTCACTGCATTTCCAAGCAGATGAGGTTATTTTCGCGTTAGTAACGAGCAGAAGCGTTTCTGTGTGGTAAAACACTGGCTTGCCATGCAAAATACTTGGGCTCGATGACCACTCAGACCTATAATTTTTCATTATTAATTTTATGTGCATCTTTCTCGCTTTTTTTTGGTCGCGCGTGAGATCATGTTTCACTCACAACCATCGACGCCGATGCTGACACTCATGTCAACTCCAACACCGACGTTTCTGCGAAACAAGATTCTTAACGCTTTCACGTTTACAAAAAAAGGGGGGGGGGGGCGTCGAGGAAGGAAAGCATTAGAATGAATTTATACTGGATCATTACAATGTTCAAGTGCATGTCATGCATATGAGTAGTTTTACGTTCTTGTGCGGGTCTATCCGTGTACAAATTTCGAAAAACATTCTTTTTTAAGCCATACCACTCGACACAAAATAGAAGTCAATGAGGGTGGCGGCTTGGGCTTGTTGGTATGGTAGCATGGTAATTGATGGTAGAGCAGTCTGAGGACACGGACAATATAAGACACATTCAAGAAAGCACAGCTCTAACTTTCAAGAACAGTTAGCGCTGTATTGTCTTGAATGTGCCTTTTTTTTTACCTTGGCCTTAGTCTGCGCTACCATCAACCACAAAAATAGATTGTAGAAAAACAGCCATTTGGACAAGTCGGTAGTGGTACATTGTGGAAGATAGAAGTGGGGCGCAGTATACATAACACGGACTGGAAGAGAGAAAAACAACACAAGCGCTTGTGTTGTTCTTTTCTCCTCCAGTCCGTGTTAAGTACTGCACCCCTCTTCTATTCTTCTAAAATGTACCAAAGTAGAACTCCATGCTTGCGTTCTACTTGTGTTCACTGTTCATCCTCGTCAAGAAGTCTGTTAAAATTTATAACCAATTTGTCAGCTAATAGATTGGATGGCTCAGTTTTTCTTCCAATAAATTATAACGATTAATTCTCCGCATAATCGGTGTCTCGGGACATTTATCTCGATTACAAGATTCCCCGCCTGACTCTCTTAGCCGCTGTTATGGTCCACTGGATATGACGTTCGTTTCCCGGGAGGTCAAAATTAAACCATAAACCCAACTGCGGCTTTCCTCGTTCAAAACTGCACACATGGGACGTAACATATCGAGGTCACACGCAATACAATATTTCACGCGTTACATAAAAATAATGCTAAACGTTACCTCGTTCGAAACAACTGATTCTACATGTCTGCGCGCGCCTACGCAACATTTCCGTTACGTGGAGAAAAAGCGTCACAGATTATACTTACAAGGTATATATAAACACATGACAGACGGAGCCAAGCCCACGCGGATATTAGCGAGCGCCGTCTTCCTCTTCATATCCGACAGCGCTTCGTAGCGGTATGTATGGAGGCATGCACGTTATTACAAAATACACGATTGGTAGTAATGAACGGTCAGTGTCATACAAGTAAAACTTTATGTCTTCTTTATCTTCTATTTTTTTGCGTGTCGTGCTTAGTTGTGACACCAAATACAATGCATCACAGAAGTACGCAAACATGCGTACTTATAAACAATGTTTCGCGCATTTATGCTCGCAGCATTATACCAAGGACTAAAAACAAAGTTTAGAAATGTCTTTTCATGTGCTAAACAGTAAAAGTTGTTACGGATTCGAGATCGCTGTGGACGTTTGTATTACGCTCGACAGAATAACTAGATAAGCTAGAGACGAAACAATCGCAGTCAACGCAAAGAAATTAATAGGAAAAGACGGCTTTGGGGACCTTTGTCACCAAGACGTAGGTTCGATGCTCTTTGCGTTGTTTTTCAGATTGCGATATTCAGCAAATTAATACTTTTGTTGATTGCGTGCCTCGGGTTGCTCTTAGATAACGAAAATCAGCTGAGTAGGGAAAGTTACACTAATTAATGGTGTTAACTGGAGGAGAAAATGGAGGGTGGAGGCAGAGAGAAGTGTAGGCCAAACAGACGCCTGTCCAACCCTGTGCTGGCGGGAGAGATGTGGGAAACAAAAATGAATTTTAAAATTGCGTATAGAGGTGCTATTGACATCATTCTAATCTAATTACACAGGACGTAAGCTTGACCTAAAAATGGTCAACCTTAAATATGCAAGCATAACTTTTAGTGGTATTTATTATTATTATTATTATTATTATTATTATTATTATTATTATTATTATTATTATTATTATTATTATTATTATTATTATTATTATTATTATTATTATTATTATTATTATTATTATTATTATTATTATTATTATTATTATTATTATCATTATAAGTAAGCAAGGGCCTTTCAGATTGAAGAGAAAAACAAAAAACCACGAGGCCTGCGCGGAAGATGCAGCACAGTAACAGCGAAAGCTAGAAGAGCGTCCTTTCAGAGTATTCATTGGGCAACTGCTACAAGCACACTTGCTAGATACCCACTACGGCATTATTAATAATAATTTCTTGTTGTAGGCGGGCATTCACTATGCTATTTTTCGTCATTCTTCTGAGAAGCGCGGTATCCGCTTGACACTTGCAAGGAATCTTGTGCCAACTGTTCATGCAGTGGCTGATGACGATGAGGAGTGATGCCAGAAGTGGGTATGTGCCATAGTCATCAGGTGATCAAAACAAGCTTTTGTAAAGAGTTGAAGCATTGCACGACCCACTCGTTTTGCTATTCACGTTGTGTGACGCCTGGCTGCTCTTCTGTGGTTCTAAAACACTTTATTACTCATATTACCGCGATTCCTTTCCCGAAATCAAGCCTGCCTAAGGCAAGTTTGCGAACAAGCCCCACGCACCGGCGTGGCTCAGTCGTAGAATTCTGAGCTGGCATGCAGCGGACCCGGGTTCGAGCCCCACTGTGTCCTTGGTACTAGGTTTTAGGGGTGAAGCTACTTATGACGTCACCTGTTCGTCCCCGTTGTCGTTTTTTGTAACCGCCAGATAAACACGCGGATAGACAGATGGACGAACGGACCGATGGACATTCAGACAAACAGACGGATGCACGGACGGACGCATAGACGCTTCGCCCCACTGATCATCATTCACTCCTAGGATATGCTGTGATTTTTTCCTTAATTCGTGCGATTGTGTTTACGAACCCCGGCGGCGGCGGGCAACAACTACGGCGCCGCGCGTGACCCGAGTTTTAATCGCGTAGCAGCTTTCGCTGTAAAAAAAAAAAATGCGCAAGTGTCGAGCGGCCTTTCAAACCCAGTTTGTTCCTCTCAAGCGCATCGGACGGACACGTTGCTGAAACCAAAAATGTACGGCGCAATAAAAAGCACCGAGTTCACGACCGTCAGGCTGACCAGTTGACCAGTTAGCGAACGGTCAAACAAGTGCCTCGCCGTAGTATAAGTGCGTCGCATAGATAGAGGAGAAAAAGAGATGCCACGGGAGCGTGGAAGTGGCGCGTGCCTTTCGAAACAATGGCGCGAAGACGAGCTCTTTGTGAGGAAACACTATGTTTGTCCGGCAGAAGCCGCCGACTTGTGACGGTCGGGCAAATATTTGCAGCGGACACCGCGGACCAGGTACTTCCCCCCCCCCCTTTTTTTTTTCATTTCCTTTCACTCCGTCGACACGTGCTCGGTGAGCGCCGTTCCACTCTCCTGGCTGACCCTCTCGCAGTCTCCCGTTTCCCTAAATGAGCGCGACTGCGGGCGTGCTCGACTTTAAGCGTGCGTAGAAAGGGAACCACGCCCAGCGTCGGCCTTGTTGTGCGCCCCTTCTCTCCGGCTACCACGCTACCCAGGCCGCGGCCGAAATGCCCGACGACCGCTTTACGTGCCCGCGATGGGAAGGATGGCGAGGAAGGACGTGAGAATGCGGGACGCGGTGGCACGCCATTTTGTTTGCCTCAGCCTGTTCCGCCTATTAACGAGCCAGAAGCGCCTCCGGAACAAATCATAAAAAATCATTTAGCGGCCGCAATTTCGTGGTCCGTTCTGTGCCTCTGTCTTTTTCTTTAATTTTTTCTCCCTTTTCTTCGCGTTTTTTTTTTTTGTCAATGCCTCTTGGCATTCGCTCTTCTGCGTACCCTCGATGACCACGCGACTTGTGGCAATTGCTTTTTTTTTTTCAATGTGGAAACAATTGCGTGCATCCGTCCTGAAATGTTTATCTTTCTTTGTTTTTTTTTTATTTTATTTATAGTTGCTCCCCGTATATTCAATGGTACTGTGCTAAGGGTACAGATAGCGCAGCGAGCTTCCTGATATGGTGGTCAATGCTTCGTATTCTGCGATCAACACTTTGTTGCGTGTCAAAAGCGAAATTTTAGGAAACGGCATGGACCTCCACGCGGTATGGCAGAACAACAAGGCCACTTGTAGAGAACACCGGCAGCGCCCTGGCGGTTTTGCTATGTTTAAGATGGTCGTTGCAAGTTTACATGGCATGGAACGTCCCACCTTGTTTCTGCCTTGCTGTTATAAGAAAAAGAGCGTACAGTTGAACGAACCATGACACTCTTTCATCAGTACTAACGTGTTTATTAAATAAATCCTTACAAGCGACGAGTAAGAAGTGCATGGGTTTCGATGCAAATGACCCGTACTTTAAATATTAACGAGGTGGTACCCTTACAGAGCTTGTTTACATATATCTGTCTAAGGAACATTACATCAATCTTCTCTATTTTTTTATGTCCTATTCCACGCAAGGCCAAGAGAGAACCATTGCTTAAAGACTGCTCCATTAAACCTCACGGGGACCGGTCAGCCCTATAACTAGCGATGAAGTACTGCAGTTGCATGAGATATTAAAGCATGCCCTTCCTGGGAACAATCCTGAAAGTGTACGCACGAGTAAAAAAAATGAAACTACTTGCAGCACACGTAAGCTCAAACAATTTTCGTATTTATGCGCGTGCAATGTAGAAAATTCAATTCTTAATGTATTCAACAAAAGACATCAATCTTCAAGTTGCTTTGGTAGACTGCATTTAAGCAGCTTTTTCGGTCCCGTAATGCCTTCGCAGAACCTTATTTTTCGACTGAAAGTGCCTCCTCGGAGATTTTTATGGCTGGATTTAGTCCTTACGTGTCACTGTTTTCATGGCCTTCCTTCGTCCGCAGTTCATGTCGCAAACATAAAAAGTGGAACCCGAAAACCAACGCAAAGCTAGTTTGATGCGCACTGCTATGTCTGTCTTTCTTCTATTTGCCCTGTTATAGCTTATCATATATGAGGCTTACGAAATACTGCAAATCTTTTTTGTGCTAAATTAAGTTAATTGTACGCTAACTAGAAGCGCCAAATTTATTGCGTGATAAGATAATTGTCTGCAAGCTCTACATGTACGGCCTTGGTTGGTAAGGGTAATAAAAGGTTTCCTGCTGTGTTTCGCTTCCGCTCAAAACCGCTGCACCTATTAATAGTTCTTTCTCATACTTTTTGTTTTTGTGCATTTGAAGCATGTGTGTGTGTGTGTGTGTGTGTGTGTATGTGTGTGTGTGTGTGTGTGTGTGTTTTCAAATTGATCGCCTTGCAACATGGCCATGACGTAACCTCCAGCTCATTTCATGTTGTGCTTATCACCTGTGTCTCTTATCGATTTTTTTAGCCTATGGAGCATACACTCCAAGTATCCAGAGGCCAAATTCGCAGAGTTTGTCTTTGATAAATGTGTTTTCCCATTAGCCAGCCAGCTTCTGACGTGATGTGCACCACGTAGGGATTGGCTGAAATAGTCGCGTGAAATATTTTAGCGTAATACGTGTTTGTGGATACGGGCTCAGTTTGTACGTCAGGATTGCGGCCTGTCGAAATAGCCTAAAATAATATCTGCTTTATCTTGTTGCTGTCTTTTGGATGTCATCGGGATAAACTTTTTTCTCTCATTTTTATGTATATGTATTACCCAGCTATGCGTATAGATACAGTGTCCTTATCATCTATAAAGCTGTAGTCTATCTCCTGGTAATATGTCCAGCAGATCCTCAAAGAACCCCCGGAATGGTGCGCAGGGAAGCTTCACCCCTTCTACTTTATTCAACTTCTACGCGACACTAAATTTGTCGATATTTGGTAAGACTCATGAAACAGACCAACAGGCGGAAAATATCCGGCACAAATTTTTAGGCTAAGCTCCGCTGTTGAAAACAAATAGACCATCCAATCTTCTCTATTTCAAGGCTTTATTCATCTTTAGTTGTATTCGCGGCTGTCCTCTGTGTTTTAAGTGCATTTAACATTGCCTTCTTTGCAAAATTGTGCTGCTAAGTTCATATTAGGAACAAAAAACATTTCTTCATTGTTGATCTTTCAAATGCATCGATGAAAATGTGCGATACAGGAGTTTTATTGTTCATACCATTAAAATGCGCCCCTTTAACCTTAAAGAGATCTTAAGAATATCTTAGGGAAACCACGTAAGATCTAGGTGATTTTGACTAAAGCAAGGAACGGCTGTTCATCTCTGAGCAAGTGCCTAAATATGTCTGTATACTCTTGAAGGCATTCCAACTCCTCTGTAATTGTAACTGACCGATGGGTCTCCCTTTTTTAGTTAAGCAGCAACGTGTACCGTTACCAGCACCCTGCGCGCGCTCCTGAAAGAACGCGGCGTGTGGATGCCGGCCACATGAGTCAGACAGGTATACACCAGTGCCGGCCGGTGTTCCTGTGTGAGTAATAATTGCACTGTTATGGTCAGAATGGGTCTGAATGACGCAGGGCACCTCGACGGGTGTCGGGTCTGTCTTCAACGGACGTTTTGGCCAAACATACTTGACTTTGACACATATGGGAAGACGTCCACAAGGGCTCGTTTTCAGCGATTATTTATTAGAAAGCAGATCATGCATATACACATATGCATAAAATGAAAATTATCGCGCAAATTTGGCGTGTTTATTTAGTGTCAACAAGAAATAACATATATTTTTTATGTAAAGAAAAATGTAAGAATTTTCCTTATTGTGTCAGTATATACTCTGAAAGGTACCAAAACATACGCCACGCATGATTGTGTTGTACTGTTTACTCTGTACCGTTTATAGGAGAGGTTGATGCTGTGGACTATCGATTGATTTTTGCAGGTTTGGTGACCATTGTAGTGAAGTTTCACGTGTGGAATTCTCAAGCATTACTGGTCAACTTTATTCATTCTTCCAGCCTCATCTTTTAGTTCAGTGTTTATATCATCTGTAAAAATATCAAGAAGTTGCGTTCTTGTCTCAATTTTTTTTTCGTTCGTTGAACACTAGCTAACATGTTGCACCAAGGTCGAAGCTATACTGGGGCGCAGTTTTCGGAGATCCTCGCTGTCTTGCGTATATGTCGAGCCAGAAATTCGAAAGTCGACTTTGTCAGCGAAATCGTCTGAACGTTTATCTGCGTTTTAAGACAGAGGCTGAAAGCGAGAAAAGAAAAAAATATGTAATCAAGGAAACTAAAGTTACAGACATGGCCCTACGCAGTGGTCTAGTGGCTAAGGTACTCAGCTGCTGACTCGCAGGTCGCGGGATCAAATCCTGGCTGCGGCGGCTGCATTTTCAATGAAGGGGAAAACGCTGTAGGCCCGTGTGCTCAGGTTACGGTGCACGTTAAAGAACCCAAGGTGGTAAAATTACCGGAGCCCTCCACCAAGGCGTCTGTCATAATCATATGGTGGTTTCACGACGTTAAACTCCACATATCATATATCATCAAATTACAGATACGAAGTAAAAGAGAAGAAAACATTCTGGAATGCCGTCCTTTCTTATCGCCATCGTTTACACTATCCGCGGACAGCGCTGCCGTGACCTGGCATTCCGTGAATTCACAGGGCCAGTTCCCGTTGTTCTCTCTCAGAGGCAGTGTCACGTGGACTGTCCAGCCAATAAAAAGCTTCAAGTTTCCGTTTTCTCAAGCAATTACCTGGGCCTGAAAGCCTCTTACGTTATAATGTTTCTTTAGACTATATATCCACCAATCTTGGCGCACCAGGTATTACATTGATTGATATGTGCGGTTTAACGTCCCAAAACTACCATGTGAATATGAGAAACACCGTGGTAGAAAGCTCCGGAAAGTTCGACCACTTGGGGTTCTTTAACGTGCAACCAAATCTGAGCACGCGGGCCTACAACATCGAAAATCCAGCCGCTGCAGCTTGGGTTCGATACCGCGACCTGCGTGTCGTATTACATCAGCAAATGCTGCCAGCCAATGGCAATTATTGCTTACGAAAAAAGGGGTTTCGGGAATTCGACCAATGTCCAATAAGAAATCAATATCGGGTTCTTCTCTACAAATGGCCGCCAAGTCAAAACACGCTTGTCAAAACCGCAATGGCTGCCTGGTCCCATTCTGAAAGCGTCCCCGCACAGAGCGCTACCGCCTTGCCCAGTAATGCTGCGAACAATCTACCGTCCGTGTGTCCACCCCACACCCTAATCCTCTCCCCCCCTCCCTATTTCAATTAACTGGCCGGAAGTGCGAGCTGGCCTGCTGAATCGCGTCCTGCAGCCTCGCCCTTGGCAGGACGAGTTAAAAAGCTTCCTGCGCGCGCTTCGTCACCGCTTTCCTTCCGGACTCCCACTGCAGACGTCGGGTTAATAATTTAGGCAGTGGCACGGAGGACCATCCACACGAAGCCGACGCCAAAACCATGCCGCGTGCCGCTGACCACGAGATGCATACGCGCGTCACGATGCTGCCGCATGCAGGCCTGGCACGCCGCGCGTGGTAATCAAGACCGGGCCAGGACTCCTGCCCTGTTCCGAACAAGGCCTCGTCCAAGAAACCGTGATGCCTGGCATCTCATTTGAAGCGCGCTCTAGGAACATTTTGGATTACTTCTATTAACTTCTCAATTACCATCTGTTACTTAGTACAATTCTTGGCGGGCGCACTTGATCGCAATTAAACAATGCCACTATATTTCACTGGAAACATTTTCAGTGCAGTTTCATACCATTAAAATACGATGACAATGATGCAGATTACGCATATTTTTAATTAATAGATCTGCAAGATAAAATGTATAGAAGAAAGGGGAACTATTGCTGGCTTCATTGTAACCTTTTATATGATCGGCTGCCGACGCCTCAACAGGACTGAAAGGTCAGCTAATATACAGAAATGATAAAAGGTTGTGTTTTTTTTCACGCAAATTGCAGAGATTAAAAATTTAAAGTGAGGGTGGGTAACTTAATTTATGTTTAAACAAATCATTGTTTCTACCAGCTAGACGACGACTAATATTTTTTTACCATTATGTCATGCACTTACATACGTTCAATGATTACATCGCTGGGATAGCACTGCAATCTACTTGACTAGCTAAGGGATGTCAAAGCTAAAAAGTGCCGCCATATCCACGAAGTGAATGATGTTGAGTGGGCGAAGCTCCGGAGGTAAACCTGGTAAACCATGAATCCTCCGTACATTTTGCCCACTCGATTTTATTACAACGCTCCCCCTAGCGTACGTCGCCGCACTTAATCGAATGTTTGCCTTCCACCAATGACATGCGCTATATGTGACATCATTCCTATTTTATAACAACTCGCATTTTTCATCATCAACTACAAGTACCGCCGTCTCTTGCATCTTTTCATCATCAGCTACAAGTAGCGTCATCTAGTGAACACTGCAAGAACTAAACGAGAGGTGGCTACATACAGGGGACGCACAGCTCACGCCTTAAGGAGTTTCGCCCTTAAAAGGACTGTCTCAGAAAACATCAAGGGCGGCTGTCGTGAAGTATTTGCTTACATGCACTCTCCTAAAAAAGACGAGGGGTAGAAAAAGAATCTTGAAAGAACTGAGACATGTTAATATGTAATAAAGTCTAAACGTATACAACAGTGACAAATATTTGCATCCTGAAATCAGTTGAATCTAAATGGTGACCAGCGTTCTGGAAGGTAGCCAGCTGTTTCAATATGTGCCAACAAGCTAGCGCATGATACTGTTATTATGGAGACTTGCGCAGACATATCATAGTCATTGGTAAAAAAAATAGTGTTACTATATTTAAGTATTGCTATTTCTTTTTTTTACAGTCTAGCCAAGTGCTCTATAAATATTCGACAGAACCACATATGTCGCAGCGCGGGCTGTTTGGGGTGGCTGCTTGTGAGCTTTTTAACGGCCCACAAAACAGAGCAACTTCGAGCGATCACCATTGACGCGCCCCGTGCACTAAGGAAACGGTGTGGAATTTCGAAAGACGACCCTGCGGAGCGAACGCGTTATCTGCGTGGCGCATTGGTGCATTCCGATTCGCCCGGAGCAGCTCGAAAAGTATCAACGCGTATGTGTCATAAAGTGTAGGCATGCAAGGCGGAGAGATGGTAAAGGCGCCGTCTTTCGTTTTGCCTTTTTCGCCGCCCCGCAGTTCGCGGTGAACATAGCAGAGAAAGAAACACTCCAGAAAGGCACGAGGCGGTATTGATTCTTCCGAGCGTCTCCGTGTAGCATGCACCTTATCGATGCTTTTCAACGTGTCGCGTGGAACCAAGAACTGTCGAGCAAATGACCTCTCAAAGCGCTCTTAAGAAATGGGCGAGACCAGTGGACAGCTTGAGCATCCCTCGCTCACTTGATGGCCGCGCGATGTGACACATCAGGGGCGCCAGGAGCGCTCGCTGCCAAAGATACAGCAGCCTGCTTGCCGCAGACAACGGTCGCTCGGAACGAGCGCGAACGGAAGTGTCCGTCCGAGAAATTCTCCCCCGCCCCTCCCAACTCCCCAACTTCCGTGGCCATGGGCATCGCTTGCCGCCAGAAAGCGCTTTCATTGTCCTTTTGCTTTCCTCCGGCGCATCTCGCCTGAAAGGTCGCCATCGAGACTTCCCGTTTGCTATATATACGTGCGTCCCCCGTTTTATTTCGTCACTATAAAGATAAAAGCGATTTATTCGCCCGACTCGACAGTCAGTCAGTGCAAGACGACACTTGAAGATGTAGCTAGGGGCTTGAACATGTATAGTTTCTATACAAGAAGACGTAATTGAAGGGGCTAACGTTGTGTGATTGACAGCGGTGGGGGAATCTGCTTTTGGAGTGCACCTATCTTGTTCACCTCTAAAGCAAAGTGAGGGAATGTGAAAGGCTTGCCAGAAATCAACGGCTTGTCAGAAATTGATGGACGCCTGTTAAAAAGACGAAGACGCCGACCACAAGAGATTAAAAAGTACAATAAGGCGTTTTGGCACCTAAAACGGGTGCCTTGTTCACAATGAAGCTGAAACGATTTACTTCCATAAATTTTGGATTGATTGATACGTGCAGTTTATGTCCCGACATGACCATGTGATTATGAGAGACGCCGTAGTGGAAAGCTCCGAAATTTCGACCACCTGGAGTTCTTTAACGTGCACCCGAATCTGAGCACACGGGCCTACAACATTCCCGCCTCCATCGGAAATGCAGCCGCCGCAGCTGGGATTCGATCCTGCTACCTGCGGTTCAGCAGCCGAGTACCTTAGGCACTAGACCACCGCGGTGGGGATAACTTTTGGATTGTAGGGCTTGAAACTCGTAAGGTTAGTACACGTGAGAGGTGATGGACACAAAATAGTGGCAGTCGTCACGTTTTCTTGTTCATTGGGAACAAGGCTCCCGTTATGGGTGTCGAAACGTCTTAGTACTTTTCATTTTCTCGTGGTAGGCATCTTCATCTTTTTGTTCAAGGAAAAGGCCTGTCTGCATCACCGCGGCTCGTGCTTGTCACCTGAACTTTTACCAATATTACCGGTCAAATATGAGCTCACGCTCCTGTCGTTCGCCAAGTGCTCTCATATGTGACGAGCGCGAATTACTTCCTTTTCTGTACTGTGCCTGTGCTAAAGATTTGAGTTAAATCACTTTGACAAGCCAGTTTTTTTTCTCTGGCGTATTCTTCATTACTAAGGTGACAAATTCACATAATTGTGAATTTACATTCTAGCATCTGACGTGTATATTGAAAAGCACTTGGAACGTGGGCTAAAATTGGAAAAGTCCTATATACAGCTCCACACTGAAAAGGTTTGCGTCCATAACTCTTTGGATGGTGGAGCTCAAAACTCGTAACGTTAGTATGCGAGATGTGATAGACCAAGAAAAGTGATAGTCGTCAGGTTTCATCCTTTTGCAAGTTGCCCGCTTCTCCACACCAAATCGGGCGGACCGGTGTCACGTCTCTGCCTCAGGGATCCAGGCCTCTTTCTCTGTATCACGAAGCGTCTGCTATGAGAACATAGCGCGTGGCCCAACTTAGAATGCGATGTTGTATTGATGTGGAATACACAAATTCACCCCTTCGTCTAGCCATATCACAAATTAAACGTAAATTACAGTTGTCTGATAACTTCTATTGAATCACAATCTAAATTCGTAAAGCTTCTTGATATGTTCATGTAATCAGTCAGCTGCCTTCGCCATTCCTGTTTGCTTTCACAGCGTCTAGGTGGCTGATCTTATGAATATCTAGCTTTTGGTTTCGATTTAGTAACCTTAGTTTACACCTATTTAGTAACTTCGTGCGTCGAGAACTGCGATGAAGAAAAGAAAATGACTTTATTTTTGTCCTACGTAACACGACTGGGTCGCGCGCCTGGCTCAGTCCCACGTAGGGACCGGAAAGCTGAGCCTGCCGGTCACCTCGCGGGCCCACTAGACTGCCATGAGCTGATCAGTGAGAGCGGGGCTGCGTAGAAGCATCTCCCCCCCCCCCCCCAAGGTGAAGCTTGAGTCCATGTCTTGGCAGGTGCTGAGTATATGCTTTAATGCGGCTGTCTCACCACATGCCGAGCACAGGTCGTTCGAGAAGACGCCAGAAGGCGTTAAGAAACACCGATAGTCAAGTGTCAAGTTTCGCTTGACTGCATCGACATTAGTATGCTCTCCACGAACCTTTGTGCACCATGACAGTCGACTTAATTGCATAATTACAAAGTTCCTAAAGGGACAATAATGTGAAACAATGACTTGGTCTAGATTGATAAACTGTACTCAAAGAACTCTTATCTCACAAGTATCACTACCATAAGTTCATCATTAGCAATCAAAATCAAGTTCGAAGTTTCATTTTGGAGTTTCGCGCTGAAATCTTCGCGTGTGATGTAACAAAGTTTGAAATATATTTTTTGTATAATCCTGACACAGTGGGCCCCATGAAATTGGCTGAACCTTTGTATGTTAGGTCCATGGCACTCACAGATGATAATTAACTTAAATTTTTACTGATTAAAAGCTAGGTAGGATCCAGTAGATGCCAGCAAAATCTATGACATCACTGTGTTAGGTGCAGGAACCTCAAGGTGGTGTCTCCACCCACAATCTTTTTTAGCGTGTTTTCTCGCTTACCAAAGGTCCCCTCACGGTAAAAGTGGTGTTTGTGGTACTGTGAAATTGCACTTTCCTAATACGCAAAAATCATTTTTATCCGTAAGGTCCCTTCAACTCGAGGTGTGTCATTTCTAGGGGTTTAGAATTTATAGATGTTTCACGTACGGTACTGGCCCCTAGTTCAGTTATTTCATTGACTTTATCAGCGTAGTCTTCTTTCTTTTATAATAACCTTAAGTCAAGCCGATTTTGTGATACACCACCGGTCAGGGTGTTCTAGTGGCTAAGGCACTCGGCTGTTGACCCGCAGGTTGAGGGATCGAATGCCGGCCGCGGCGGCCGCATTTTCGATGGTGGCGAAAATGCTTGCGGCCCGTATGCTTAGATTTAGGTGCCCATTGAAAACCTCCAGGTGGTCGAAACTCCCAGAGCCCTCCACTACGGCGTCTTTCATAATCTCATGGTGGTTTAGAGACGTCAAACCCCAACAATCATTATTATTCTGTGATATGCCAAGTGGAAGTTTTCTTTCTTACATTCCGTATATGAACGAGGTGTGTTGTGCTGTCAAGAGCTTTATCCTAACCTCGAACAGCATACTTGACCATGTGGCTTCCGATACAACCCTATACAACCTTACAACAGTCAAATATACAACTTTTTGTTCAACGATAACAACAAAACTGTCTCCCTCAGCGAAGCTTCAGTGCTTCGCTGCGAGCCTCTTCTCCAGTGGCTCCAATGAACCAGAAATTTTAACCGTATGGTTTGCACATACCCTTGATTTCCTTCGGGTCCAACAACACGCAGTTTCGATTAATATTGAAGTGTTTCGTGCCCTGGGGCCATATTTCGTGACGATCCATTTCCCATCGTTTTTCATCATTCGTCGCGGCCATGCTCGCGCAACGCCGAACTCGGCCTAACCGCCACTATCGTCGCGATCGGCCATCCGCGGCGCGACACATCTTTAGGATGGGAGAGGCAGATAATAAAAATGATCGTGTGCGGCCGCGCCGCTTTTCGCAACCATTGTTTGCGTCATCCCTCTTCGAAGCGATTTGCGCAGCACCAATTTGCGCTCCACGCGAGAAAGAACTGTCGTTCCACTCGTGTGCGCGCCGTCGCCAGTGTTTTGTGCGCGACAGACGGGCGGCGTCCAGTCAGGAAGAGGTGGCCGGTATACAGCGGCTGCACAATATGGGCACGCTGCCAACAAAAGGCTTCCGCGCAGAAACGCGAGAGGCGGGAAATACAAATTGCCGGCCCTTCTGCTTATCGAGGCGCGTCTTCGCGCGACACCTCACGCAAGAAGCGCGAGACAGCAAGCCACAGACGGGACCGAAAGGAGGACTACCCTTAGTCTGGCGAATAATGAGTCGTATTACTCACTGTGACGCAGCCAGAGCGTATGCAGTTACCGTGGCGAGTGCGCATGCCGGGAATTAACGAACCGATTTATAGAGCAGTCTAATAGTACCGTGGGCCGAGTCACAGCTATATAGAGCTCTTCACGTGGCCATTTTTCAATGTTGTCACCGTAAAGCAGCCTGACAAATGATTCCAGCGCCCGAAATAACGTAATTACGGCAGAGATGGAAGAAACAACGCTAAGTCTCACCGCAACATTTAGAGCTCACTGCTTGCAGATAGAATAATCGGAACGCGTCTCGAAGATGGGAGATCGACTAAAAAAAGTCACAGCTTCGGCACAAGGCTGAAGCATTGAATACGATAGCAACACATCTGGCTGTTAAACAACGTAAGGCTAGGAGACTTGGGAATCATACGAATTGTAGTTAACACGGTTGACTGTGGTTGAATTCATAGTAATGAAGTAACCACAATATCTACCTAAACAAGTGTTGCGAATAGTTGACTGCGTGACGTCGTACTGGAGGCAAAGTCCGAGTTGGGCATCGAGAAACGAGACAAGCCACTGGTTTTCACGTTAAAGTAGCTTAACGTGGAAGTCTCCCGTGACTATCACCGGCACATCCCGTATGTACACTGCATGGAAGTTGTGCAGCAAGAAGTTCATGACGTCCGTCCGTGAGGTTCCTGGTGAGCTGTACACTGCTGCGACGACTACGCCGTGAGATGTTTTAACGGCACAAGCGTCACCACAAACTCATCTGGGGCAGCAAGTTGAGTTTGTCCGCCTGAAGCGATAGTGACTGTCCGCAATTCGATGGGAACCAAATTCTCAGGCACGACAGGACCAGCGACTTCCCCAGTAGTCCTGAATTTGGCACAAGCAATTTTTCCTGTTGCTGCAAAGTGAAAGTAGACTGAGTGACGTTTTGGAATGCCCCTTTCATCCAACTGTATGTGCTTCAGTGAACCCACCCCTTCATTGACCAAGCCAACGCCTCCTCTATTTTATCAATGCCATCCAGATGCGCTCAATCCAGCCATTCGCCACCCTCTTCTCTAGCCCTTTTCCGCTCTCTCCCATCGCCTAGCCTTCTGGTGTGCTTTGTGGTCATGGGGGAGAGTTGCCCCTCGTGCAGTGCCTCATGATGGAAATCATATGAAGTAATTTTTTGTTCAGTTCTGTACAGAATCGTGAGGCGGCGCCTTGCATTCCTCGTGTTCACAATGTGGGCAGTCACGCTGGCTCTGTGGACGAAATACGGTGTTTCGAGACGGCGTGTCGTCGTCTGTGGCGCTATGCGGGCAACCAATGGGGAAGCGTCGGTGCAACGTTTCTGCATGCGCTGCTCTGTGACGAGGCAGCGGCATTGTCTCGAGCCAGAAACAAGCAGGAACAAATCTGACAGACATATCGTATTGGTGGGGGAAACACGTCTATCACATTTTCGGGAGAAGGCGCTCGGATGCACGAGTGGCGCGAGCAGCGTGACCCCTCATGTAGCGCCGCGTCACGACCACTCCCTGAATTAAGACGAACCGACGGCTCCCATTGCCAAGCCATCCTACAAGTCAATGTTTAGGAAAAGCATGTATGGGCTGTCCAAACAAATAGCATGCTTTGTTCAAGAATGTTTCTTTTAAGTCAATTGACAGTGAGCCAGTGGTTTAATGATGTATGCACATAGCCCGCCGTTAGTGAGATGGACAGTATGTGAGGCGTGGCGTAGTTGGTTAATGCGGCGCTCTGAGAAGTGGGAACCCACTGGTTTGATTACCCGATGGGTGCTTTATTCTGATTTATTTTTTCCTCTCTCTCTCTTTCTATATATATATATATATATATATATATATATATATATATATATATATATATATATATATATATCCGGGACATGACGGCGACGGCAAAGATCAGCCAACAGTGGCCCCTTAATTGTTATCGCAATAAAATTTGAAACTGATGTCGCAGTGAAATGCTCAATAACGAGAATGGACAGGCTGGTGCACATTTCTACTCAAGCAATGCATTCTTATTCTGTACAGAACAACATGATCTGAGTAAAAACAGTGCAGCTGGCAGTCAGTATGTAATAAAGATTCATGTGAGTGCCAAATAAAGCAACCCAGTAGATCTCCCGACCAACGTTTCCTGGAAATCCAAACGGTTGCTGTCACAAGGTTTCAACTCCTTCGAATGCACTCCTCACTGACTGCCGACGCACTCTGAAGGAGGCTTCATGAGATTTTCAAAAAAATGCGCTTAAAAGAAATAAATGCGTTCCTTGTGGGGTTTTTCTTAGTTGGCACCAGAAGGGTTTCCAATCAAGTGCTTTTTTTATTATTCAGCTGCTCCCGAGGATAATGTTTTTTTTTTGCTATTGACGTGTCATGTTGATGCGAAATATAGCAGAAGTACATCTGTTTAACCCTCTCACATCGTCTTGATAGGCCTTACATTTATCTTCCTTTTATCCTATAAAGTCTGTTGCTTGGCGTTTTTTTTCCTATATTTAGATGGTATATCTTGAGTTCATTGAAACAAATCATGCTCTTTTCTTCACCTAACCACTCATGCCTCATCCAATTACTCTCGCTTTAGTACGGCCAACTTAACGCTGCTCGATGTAAACGTATACCACGTGTCTTCCTTTTTGTTCTATATGTCTGCCATTCCGTCTTGTATAGCTAACCATCACTAACGGCATTTAATTACCATCTGTAGTTTTTACATCTCATTACTATATGGGGCATGTTAAAAAAACCCAGGTGTTCGAAATTTCCGGAGCCCTCCACTACGACGTCTCTCATAATGATAGGGCGGTTTGGGGACGTTAAACCCCACATATAAACCAATTAATTAATCAGTTCATTAATTACTATATGGGGTACCCGAGACAGATTACAGAAAGAACTGAATGGCGTAGGGTGCTCATACACCCTTAGATATGTTCAGGTTAAAATGCTGGTTATGGTCAGGAAACTAGACAAATCTGTCTAATTTCATGGCTTTAAGCGAGATATGATTAAAAGTGTACTGTAGCGTCATGCTTTATATTTGTATACCGTTATATTATGCTTTAAGGATTCCACTTGCTGCGCGTCCTCACACACAAGCAAACGTAATGCAGCACGCGAGTTAGACGCAGCAATATCGCCATGCTTGAGCGTGCCCACTCCCCTCTATTTATCATTCGCAATGTCTATCAAAAAAATACAAAGCTTCTGCCAGTGCCGGTGACGCACGGCGTCTAAGAATGACGTGTTTTCTGGTGCCTTTTAAGTCTTCCGCTAAGTCGTTTCTCCAGCTTTACTGAATGGCCGCAGCGTCAGACATTTCTTTTTGTTTTCTTTCACTTGTTGCACGGTTGATACTTCAGGTAGTCTAAATGGAAAGCATCGTTGTACGTCCCGGCTCCATTTATTCCTTCCGACAAATGACTCGTATACGTGCTGACAATCTAGCAATTTTACCCGTGCAGGGCTGCAAAACTTCTGCTAGTTATCTGTACGATCAAATTCAGAAATCTAGGTACTACATCGACTCACTCATTCAATTTAAAGCAGTCAGTAAAAATTTCCACCATCTTCTCAAAGAAAACTGGTGGGATGCGAAGCAGCAGCGTTGCACACGAGTGGCGTCACGGGTTGAGCGGCGCTAACGCGGGGGCTGCGGTGAGCGCTGGAAGATTCGTTTGAAGCGATGGCTGGCGTAGGTCTTGTCGTTCCTTCAGAGTGGACACGGGAGCTTGACCGGAGCTGGTGCGCCTTTCGTCTAGACTACCACGGCCTTGTGATCGGTGAAGTGCATGCTGAGAAGAGGATGTGTTGCCGGGTGAAAGGTCGTCGTCTTCCGGCGTCCTCTCCATCGCAGATAAACGGGCCGAAAGAATGTTACCACCCACACACTAGTGGAGATCAGTGTTACCACCCGATGTGCGCTCGAGCGTTGCGAGTGGTGAAGAGGGTGAAGCGAGAGAGAGGTGACACGTACAGGCATGTTTCGACGCGTAGGTTAGGCGCGCGTCCGGTTTATTGCGCGTGAACCGACGAGTCGGCGGTGTAGCGAGTGGCGGTAGCGGCAGGCACCGCGAGTAAACGGACGAGGCTGTGGGCGCTGCGGCGAGTGCGTGGCAGGCGGGGGGAGAGTGACGTCAGCGCACGCTGCGATGAGAGTGTGATGTCAAGGTGCTGCTGCAGCGTGACCTACTTGGCACCGTTCCAACACCTCGCATCGCTTTCAACAGTGCTGCAAGAAAAGGAATGTTCGTGCACGTAACGTTGGCTGTTTTAGGGCCGAAGTTCCTCTTTAGCTAGCCTTGTCACGCGTAACTGAGAGAAGAGATGAGAAGGCAAAAGAAATGGATGACCATTTCTCGTCTCATTTCCTAGATGGTGTTACTCTGCTGCTACTCTTCGATTGGTTGCTGCGCGTGATTTGCCTGAGTGCACAGAGAACGAGTGCCTCTCTCAGTCTCTTGGATGGTCGCAGTACGTGGCGGATCGTTGGTAGGACGTCTACGAAGCAGGGTGGTGGGTGCGTTGAAGACGCTTGGGCTTGGCTTCCTTCACTCGCGTCTCGTCGGTGTTACCCGTGCACCGTCTACATTCTCGAGCGCAATCGGACGCATGCCGGACGCATGCACGGACAAAAAGACAGACGGACGCTTTGCCCCACTCATCACCAATCACTCTATGGATATGCTGTGAATTTTGTAACTGTGCTAGAATGCATACTGCAAGTACAGTTGCGAAGTGCTCACTGCACCATAAGGCTTTTTTTTTAATTGGTGAAGTATGTTTAGCTATCTGCCAGGCTCTGCCACTCAAGCCACCAATTGGCTTTGGCAGGCCTAGTCACATGTACTGTTTTATTTGAAGAAACAAAAATTATTATTATTATTATTATTATTATTATTATTATTATTATTATTATTATTATTATTATTATTATTATTATTATTATTATTATTATTATTATCCACCCCGCGTCCATAGCACGCCACGCACATCTGCGCAGCTGCACAATTTGTAATGGTTGGTCAGATTTAAACCACCTATAGCATCATCGCTCTCTGATGAATCGAGTTTTCAAGCTTTTACATACCATGGCGCGTTTGATGTGGAATCGGTATATGAGTCGATTTAACAGAAAGGCGTGCTTTAATTCGCATTTTAACTATATAAGTGTTTATATCCCATAATGTGCTCGCCACCTGTACTTTACAGCATGTTTGAATTAACCGACAAGTTGAATTATTCGAGTTCAGATTTGTAGTACAGTCGAGTTGCAACAAAACTGTACAGTGAGCGATCACCACATTTTGCTTAAATGGGGAGCCGGCCTCTTTAATAATATCGACCATCCCGTACGCATTCAAAGAGAGTGGAACGTGTGCTCCTTAACAACTGTGCAAGCCCAGTGTGTCTGCATTCGTAGCAAAAAGCAAAGGCGAACGCACCCGTCAGAAGATATTAGCACCCATTCTTCACGCTGACAGGCTTCTTTTGCCGTTCTTCTGGTGAAGCACAGAAACTCCCTCGCTCAAATGCGTGCTAACTTTCTTGCGCAGTGTAGCGAGCACACTGTGTGCGTGTGTGTGTGTGTCGGTAATTGTTTATTACCTCTGGACGACAGGCACTTAAGGAGATGTCAGGCGCAAAGACGCATTCGCTTCAAGACGTTTTAATTAGTTGCCCTTCGACAATTGTCCGTGGTAATTACCTCCGTGTTTCAAGCGGGTAAAAGAAAGAAGAAAGAAGCAGCGTAGTGACTCATTTTTTTTTCTCCTTGACGAACAGCTCCCTGCTCGGCCACTGAAGAGCGCTTCTGAAAATAATTTGTCTCATCACGACCAAGCTCTTTTTTTTTTCTTGTAGCTGAATGTTGCCGTATGTATATTGGTTTTCACAGCAATATCTTAGCAATGTACTAAAAGACGCAAAAACGCAGCGCCCTTCCCCGGGGCGATTTCTCGCTGTTGACAACACGCCTGCTATATGACATGTCTCAATTAGCTTTCCCAGTTAGCATATATATAATGTTTGGAGTTTACATCTCAAAACAACGATATGATGATGAGAGGCGCTGTAGTGGAGGGCTCCGGAAATTTTCCCCATCAGGTGCGCCTTAGCGTGCGCTGACATCGCACAGCACACGGTCCTCCCGCCTTCGTCGAATCAGCAGCCAAGGACCGTATTGTTTCACCAAGGTGGACAGTTAGTATATCCTCAATTATAATTCACATTGTATCCGTGTACACCTGAGATGAACAAGCATGGCTGCCAAGCAGAATTGACGTTTATACGGTAGGTTTTTACGCGTGATACATGCATAAGTCATCTTTTAGACAGAATTAAACAATCCAGTACTCTCCCAAATTCCGGCTTACATTGTAGGCCACAACTGGGACTATAGATGGAGAGATAGTAATAAATAAAAAACAGACAGAAAGGTTAAGCTAGAAGAACTGGTTTTCTACCCTGTACAGGGGTGAGGGTACAGGGGTGGGGAAATGAGGGTCGAAAAGAGAATAGAGAGATAAAATAAATGAGGACACATACAGATGCACAGACATGCAGGGCGTTCCGGTCACAGTCGTTTGGAGAAACCGATTCAACGCAGAAAGTGGGGGAGCGCCTTCATAGCCTTCTTCTGCGACATAAAGCCCTGTCGGTAGCGCAGGATTCTTTTTTCCGAAAGAGTGTGGTTGTCCAGTTGGTCGTGTGCATTGCAGAGCGACTGTTTCTGCGAGCAGTATACTGCGGGAATTCGCGAAGAACATGCCGAGTTGTTTTGTCACGGCTGCAATGGTCACAGGCTGCGGTGTCAGCCATTCCTATGCGGAACGCGTACGCATTGGTAAATGGGACACCCAACCATAACCTGCACAGCATAGTAGCGTTTCCTCGGTGAAGTCCTGAAGGAATTCGAGCACAGGGAGTAGGGTCTGGGGTATATAATAGTGCGTGCGTGAAATGTGGCTCGTTTCATTGCGACGTGGTGCATGCGCGAGCAAGCGTGCGGAGTTTCCGCCCAGCGTCAGTTCTGGAGAGCGGCATTGATATTTGAACGGGCCAACCAAGCTGCCCGTTCTACCCATACTGAAAGCAACTGGGACTATATTCTAATAATGTACACCTTGTCGACGAGCTTGCAACACATTGTCGAAACATTGCCGAAAGAGAATAGGCGCTGTAGCGTGTGTGCCTCTTGCAGTGGGCGCCCGGCTTCAAACCATGGAGTCATTATGATAATCACGTATTCTGACGCCCGCTTGCAATGGGTGATTTCATCACGCATTACTACTGTAGTAATTCATGTCGCATTGTCAATCATGTATACAGGATGCATGTGTTTGTAAAGCGCGAAAGCTACTTTCACTGCGTTTACAAGGAGAAGTTTTTTTCACTGTATGCAGACGCGTGGCCGTATGGTAGAACATCTGTTTGCAACGCAAACGACACGGGTTCAATCACTTCTTGAGCTCAAACGACCCTGATTCTGTCCTCTCTAACCCAGGATTTTTTTAATCACTTATTTTATTTGCTTCGTTCTCTATTTTTTTGGTCAAGCGCAAGATGGTGATTTTTCGCTCAGAACCAACAACGCCGACACCCATGCCTATAGACGGCGGAGTTCCCGCGAAACGAGCTCTTTAACGCTATCGCGTCAACATTTGATGGCGTAACGAATAGCATGAATAAGTGATAACGTCAGGCAGGTCTTGAACCGAATCAATAATAATGTCTGTACTCTAAGAAGTTCCTTTCAGCACTGTGGAGGCTACAGGGCCTGCAGCCAATAGGAAAGGCCCTCCACATGAATTCATCCGCGCTGTGTTGTCTGCTCACCGTCTTCACGGCATCTGCTTGCACGCTCATTGCATGCAACTTTAAGAGAGTTTTACTTTATTTGATAGTTTGACAGTTTTACTTATTCCTTTTACTTTAAGAAATAAGTAAAACTGTCAAACAAGCCTTTACGCTTCAACTTCAGGAAGTTTGGCGTCTCAACAATATGATTTGTGGCTCTACTGAAGATCGGTAGACTTCACTTTGTGGCCATATATATATATATATATATATATATATATATATATATATATATATATATATATATATATATATATATATATATATATATATATATATATATATATATATATATATATATATATTGTCACGTCACTCCAGGGGGTGTCGACAAGGTTTACTGACGTCTGAGCAACAGGGCTCTAACCAAGCGCGTCGGTTGGGCTTGTTTTTCAGAGCGGGGGCGCACGTGCATTTCTTTCTTCTCTGTGGTGTGAGCCTTCACCTTGGCATACGACCCACTACTAGAAGTAGGTGGCAATATTTCCCCTCAACAACAAAAAAAGAGCATCGTCCCGATGCTGTAAAGTTATTGAGAAAAAAAAACAAAGTAGTTTAAACGATAAAAAAGGGCACCAATAATCAAATGTTAGACGCGATAAGTTCACCAATGATGAGGCAATTGTCAGAGCACAAATTAAAAAAGAACACAGGAAAAGTGGTCTTTCAAGAACGCGCAAAATAGGGCTTCATGCGCACCACGTGAACTACGTCAGAGGTTGGTTGTTTTCGTTGTACCCATCGTCACGACGTAGCGTCCGGAACCACTTCGTAGTTTACGTCACTCATGCGGCGTAATACTTTATACGGGCCGAAGTATCTGCTGAGCAACTTTTCGGAGAGGCCACGGCGTCGAACAGGGGTCCAAATCCAAACTTGGTCTCCCGGTCTGTAAGATACGTCATTGTGATGCATATTGTAACGTCGTGCATCGACCTGTTGCTCCTGACCAATGTGTAGCCGGGCGAGCTGGCGAGTTTCCTCGGCACGCTCTGCAAATTCTTCTGCGTCAGTTGTTAATTGATCTGTGCCTTCACAAGGAAGCATCGCATCCAGCATCGTCTGAGCTTCGCGGCCGTAGAGAAGGCGAAACGGTGTAAATCGGGTTGTTTCTTGAACGGCGGTGTTATAAGCGAACGTCACATAAGGCAAAATGCGATCCCATGTTTTGTGTTGGACGTCGATGTACATGGAGATCATGTTTGTGACTGTCTTATTTAGTCGCTCGGTTAAGCCATTGCTCTGCGGATGGTAAGCAGTCGTCGTTCGATGCCTAGTGTTACTTAGTCGAAAAACTTCATCAATAAGCTGTGCAGTGAACGCTGTTCCTCTGTCGGTTATCACTGTAGATGGAGCACCATGGCGCAGAACAATGTGGCACATGAAGAACTGTGCTACCTCAGAAGCCGTGGCTCGAGGTATCGCCTGTGTCTCAGCATAGCGGGTCAAATAGTCAGTTGACACAATGACCCATTTGTTGCCGTCGGACGATAAAGGAAATGGGCCGAGAATGTCCATGCCGACTTGGTCAAATGGCTTGTGGGGTGGATCAATTGGCTGAAGTAATCCAGCCGGCTTGCTCGGTGGCGACTTTCGACGCTGGCATTCACGACAGCTTTTAACGTACTGCTTCACGCTTGCCGAAAGTCCGGGCCGGTAGTACGCCTCACTTACTCTGGCGAGTCGTTCGCGAGTAACCTAGATGACCAGATGTTGGCTCGTCATGACACGCGGAGAGGACTTCGTCCCGCATGTCCTTCGGAACGACGAGGAGGTAAGCGCGGCTCGTAGAACGGGCATTTTTTTGTACAGGACATTATCTCGGAGGCAGAAAGACGTCACGACGCGAGATACATGGCGAGGTATAACGGCGCTATAACCCTCCAGATAGTCGATGAGCGGTCGAATCTCTTCATCCTCTCGCTGGCGTCTGCTCAAGTCAGATGAGCTAAGGGCGCCGAGGAAACCGTCATCGTCCTCTTCTTCTTGATTGACTAAAGGTATGGGTGCACGCGACAGCGTATCAGCGTCTTCATGCTTCCGTCCAGACTTATATACAATGGTAACATCAAATTCTTGTAGACGCAAGCTCCATCGGGCCAGTCGTCCAGAGGGATCACGAATGTTTACCAACCAGCAGAGGGCATGGTGGTCCGTCACCACTTTAAATGGACGACCATAGAGGTACGGGCGAAACTTGGTGATCGCCCACACTACTGCGAGACACTCTTTCTCTGTGGTCGTGTAATTCACCTCGGTACGGGACATTGAGCGGCTGGCATAGGCTATGACTCGTTCTTTGCCGTGTTGATGCTGGACGAGCACTGCACCGAGGCCGATGTTACTGGCGTCAGTGTGCACCTCTGTGTCAGCATCATCGTCAAAATGCGCAAGGACAGGGGCTGATTGCATCCGCTGTCGTAGCTCGGCAAAAGCAGCCTGTTGCTCAGTATGCCATACAAACGGTGTGTCGTCGCGTGTAAGGCGAGTCAAGGGTTCCGCTATCTTCGAAAACCCTCTAATAAATCGTCGATAGTAGGCGCACAAGCCCAGAAGGCGCCGAACAGTCTTTTTGTCTGTAGGATGCGGAAATGCGGCTACAGCGGCAAGTTTGTCGGGGTCGGGTCGGACTCCTTTGGCGTTGACTACATGGCCAAGGAATTTAAGCTCTTCATAACCAAAGTGACACTTCTGCGGTTTGAGTGTAAGATCTGCTGATTGAATAGCCTGTAGCACACTCCTGAGGCGGTGAAGGTGTTGCTGGAAGGTTTCAGAAAAAACGACAACATCATCAAGGTATACGAGACAAGTTTGCCACTTCAGACCAGTAAGCACAGTGTCCATCATTCGCTGGAAGGTTGCGGGCGCTGAGCACAAACCAAAAGGAAGGACTCGAAATTCATACAGGCCATCAGGGGTCACAAATGCTGTTTTCTCGCGGTCTCGCTCGTCAACCTCAATCTGCCAGTACCCGCTTTTTTAAATCCAAAGAGGAAAAATAGTGGGCGTGGCGTAATCTGTCTAACGAGTCGTCGATGCGTGGCAGCGGGTACACGTCCTTTTTAGTCATGCTGTTCAGCTTCCGGTAATCGACGAAAAAACGTAGCGTTCCGTCTTTCTTTTT
This sequence comes from Rhipicephalus annulatus, assembly GCA_013436015.1. Taxonomy (NCBI): domain Eukaryota; kingdom Metazoa; phylum Arthropoda; class Arachnida; order Ixodida; family Ixodidae; genus Rhipicephalus; species Rhipicephalus annulatus. Next base: position 340,634 of record WOVY01011726.1, read on the forward strand.
GACTAGGACGACCGGAGAGGACCACGCACTGTTGGAAGGCTCGATGATGCCGTCGTGAAGCATTTCTCGAACTTGCGTACGAATGGCTTCTCGTTCCTTCGCTGACACACGGTGAGGCTGTTGGTGTACTGGGCGGGCGTCGTCGTAAGTGATGATTCTGTGCCTAGTGATCGAAGTCTGGCGCACCTTAGAGGAAGCAGCGAAGCATGACTTGAATTCAAGCAAGAGTTTTTGCAGTGCTGTCTGGTTTTCTGGTGTGAGGTTAGAATTAATATCGATATTGTTTAGAGACGTATCGGCGGCCTCCACTGCATCCGACGAGAAGCAGATGGGAACGGTTCCTAATTCATCTGCAAACGCTAACAAAGTGCCACGGAAAAGGTGTCGGTGTTCGTTGCTGAAATTTGTAACGAGCAGTTGAGATCGGCCATCCCGTAGCTGTATGATACTCCTAGCCACACAAACACCTTGAGTCAGCAGGTGTTCAAAATTACTTTCTGCAATCGCTTCACCATTTCGCAATCCGCAGCATGTGACGTCGACAATAACACTGGCTCTTGGAGGAAGCGTTATACTTTCAGCAGAAACACGAAGAACGTCAGTACGTTGTTTGTCGTCCTGCTTGTCGATTGCTCGGTCGGCTGAGAAGGTGATGCGATTCTCTTGAAGATCAATGACAGCTCCATATTCCTGCAGGAATTCAACACCAAGAATAACGTCACGTGAACATTCACGGAGCACAAGGAAACTTCCTACAAAAGTATAACCGCAGACCCGAACTCTACTCGTGCAGGTTCCAAGCGGAGAGACGGTGTGGCCACCAGCCGTTCGAATCACGGAGCCATGCCAGGGCGTGATTACCTTCTTTAGTAGTCTGGTCATTTTCCCGCTTATTATCGAATAGTCAGCCCCGGTATCAACTAAAGCACCTACTGCATAGCCGTCCATCAGCACCGGTATATCCAGAGAAAGCCGCACATATCGCTCAGTCGAATCTACACCCTTTACTGTTATCGTCGATCGGAGGTCTTCAGCACGTCGACTGCCAGCGACCTCGCCTCCAAGGGTCGCTTGCGTTAGTTTTCCCGGCGGGGACTGGAGGACCGTGAACCAGCATGGCGCTGTGGCGAAGATGAAAAGCGCCTCGGCGACGGTGAGCGCGACTGCCGTCCAGAAGGCGGTGGCATGCGCTGTTGAGCCAGGTAGTCCTCAATGTCCCGGGGTCGCTGGCCATACCGAGGAGGCGCTGAATACACTGAAAATCCGCGCAGCCCGAGGCGCCGGTATGGACACTGGCGGTACAAATGGTCCGCTTCACCGCAGTGAAACCACAAAGGTCGGCGATCAGGAGTGCGCCAAACATCAGATTTCCGAGGAGAAGCACGTCTGTCGTCAAGGTAGTGTGCTGGTTGTTCCGCAAGATGCACAGGGCTGGCGTAAACGAGGGGTGGGGGCGTGCGTGTGTTCTCGTAGTACCGTAGAGGCTGCGCCGACTGAAGTGAAACCGTAGGAGGTGCCTGAACAAACAGCGGGGAAGAGGAAGCTGGGCGCTTCAAGGCTTCTGCATAGGTCGCACGGTGGTAGTCAACCGGGGCGGGTGTGGCGCTATTCAGACTCACAGGGTCACGAAGGGTATGATGCAGCTCGTCCTTGACGATGCTTGCAATGGAACTCACCGTAGGTAGTGGTGGTGTGGCAGCCTTTTGCAGCTCCTCGCGTACTATGGAGCGGATAAGGTCGCGCAGACACTCGGTGTTGCTCCCAATATTCGTTAGAACTTGAGCAGTGGACGTGTTCACTTGCCGCTCATATAGGGTGGATCGATGCTGAGGCATCTTTTCCATCGTGACAGCTTCAGACAAAAACTCGGCGACCATGTTCGGAGGACTCCGTACAAGACCAGCGAAAAGCTGCTCCTTGACTCCCCGCATCAGGTGACGCACCTTCTTTTCTTCTGTCATACTCTGATCAGCCCGTCGGAACAGGCGCGTCATATCTTCCACATAGGTCATGACAGAGTCATTGGTCATCTGGATGCGTGCCTGGATCGCTCGTTCCGCTCGTTCGTGGCGATCAGCACTTCTGTAAGTGTCCAACAGCCGGCGGCGGAATTCGGGCCACGATGTCATCTGTTCCTCGTGATTCATGTACCACGTACGTGCTCCATCCTCTAAATTGGAGTACACACGTCGTAGTTTGGCCGCGTCGTTCCAGTCGTTCAAAGCAGCCACGCGCTCGAAGTCGACCAACCAGTCCTCGACGTCTTCGAACTCGGTGCCATGAAACGGTGTCGGAACCTGTGGACTTTCGAGGGTGTACCGAGTCATCGGGGGGTTTTCCGTACCTGTTGAAGTGGTTTGAACGGACGTGCTCATCATACTGGTGTGAACTGTAGGGTCAGCTTCGGGAGGCGATCCCCTGATCCTACGGCTTGTCCGATGAACGGGAGTGTTGACTCGCACTGGGCTTGTGGTGCCGCTTCCAGGAGGGGTCTGGAACATCCGTGAGGGGCCTACCCAGCACCTCCACCAATTGTCACGTCACTCCAGGGGGTGTCGACAAGGTTTACTGACGTCTGAGCAACAGGGCTCTAACCAAGCGCGTCGGTTGGGCTTGTTTTTCAGAGCGGGGCCGCACGTGCACTTCTTTCTTCTCTGTGGTGTGAGCCTTCACCTTGGCATACGACCCACTACTAGAAGTAGGTGGCAACATATATATATATATATATATATATATATATATATATATATATGTGTGTGTGTGTGTGTGTGTGTGTGTGTGTGTGTGTGTGTGTGTGTGTGTGTGTGTGTGTGTGTGTGTGTGTGTGTGTGTGTGTGTGTGTGTGTGTGTGTGTGTGTAGGACGCTGCTCATGGCACTGGCATGACTGCTTCTCTGTTGAAACATTTGTCCCGTCTCTCAGTGCAATGTTTCTTTTGTATCTTTTTTGTTGTTTGACTGAAGCAGCATCCGACGCGCGCGGAACGCTGTGCGAGATTGCATGTCCGATATTTGGAGATGCAGCGTTCTTGTTCTGGCGACACAGCCCAAGCCCTGGCCTCGGCGCGTTAGGCTTATCCGATATCGCTACGCAAGCAGCATATCTCGCTGATAACAACCAAACGTATCTGATGCTTCATTCTCAGAGCACGATTAAACAAATGAATGGCTGATTTCACGATTTATTTGTTGCTGTCAGCGCTGTGGACGTTTAGCAGGAGCAAATTTTGATCAAAGCGGGTGGTCACTTCTGCGTGGGAGCTGCCATGTTGATTTGTAACCATAGTCTTTGCCGGTAACCGACACAAATAATTAAATGCGTAGCAAATAAGTGCGATGAAGAAAAACATATATCGTGTAATGATTTGGCGCAACACACACCAAACAAACGGCAATTTTTAGACAACTCTGCCATTTTCAAGGCACTTATATATGGGACTACGTTTCACTGCGCAAGCATGTGCCTTTCTCACACCCCGTAGCTTTGGTAGTGCGGAACCAAAGTGGTGAAACAGAGTATAGAGTTGTACGTCGCGAAAACACAATATGATTATGAGAGACGCCGAAGTGGAGGGCCCCAGAAATTTCGACCATCTGGTGCTGTTTAACGTGCACTCACATCGCACAGTACACGGGCCATTTCGCCTCCATCGGAATGTGACCACCGCGATCGAACCCGCGACCTTCGGGTCAGCAGCAGAGCACCGCAACCTTTGCTTCACCGCGGAGAAGAGAAAATTTAGTCGATCCCCTTCGTGCGCATTACCAAATGACCGCGTCCAATGATGTAGTCACAGATCAACGAAAGAACCTATTAGGTAGCCACTGGGGAATATTAAAGTGGCGAAGTCATGTGACAGTGTCATGCGATGTTCAAAAACTGAATTTGGCCGATTCGAACACATGACCAACAAATTATGTCATGTGTGTATGTCTAGTGACGTAGCCGACAAAATAGTGCGAACATTGATACTGCTTACACGCACATGTCAACGGTCACGTAAGGAGTCCTAACAGCATCCGTAACTTCATTTATGTATCACTTGTTGCTCGTGCGTGTTTTCTTCATATGGTGAAGTGTGAAATGCTTATTTTTCATTGTAGTGCATTTCCACGTCTTCATTTTATAACAGCGATGCTGTTTAAGCCCGCCTAATCCAACGTGAAGAAAAACACTTCGCGTGGTGACGGCGTCACCACGCGTTCCCTAGCAACCGGTTGCAAAGCTGTGCGTCTACTTCGCTAGTCCATACCAGCCGCCGCCCCGCCGCGGTGGTCTAGTGGCTAAGGTACTCGGCTGCTGACTCGCAGGTCGTGGGTTCGAATCTCGGCTGTGGCGGCTGCATTTCCGATGGAGGCGGAAATGTTGTAAGCCCGTGTGCTCGGATTTGGGTGCACGTTAAAGAACCCCAGGTGGTCTAAATTTCCGAAGCCCTCCACTACGGCGTTTCTTATAATCATATAGTGGTTTTGGGACGTTAAACCCCACATATCAATCAATCAATCATACCAGCCGCCAGCCACCAGCCCGCCTGCATGGACACTGCCCGCACCTGCTGGTCGCACCAGGCGTAGCGTCACAGCCAATTTTGCATGCACTCCTCCGTTCTGTAAAAAGCAGGCCCATGGCGGTGGCGTGGGGTGCCAGGCACAGACACGTGGACAAGGTTCGCACTACCGATGTGGAAGACTTATTAGGAGGCGTGGCGCACTGCCAAGCGAGACTGCTGGGCTCGACTCGTTTAAAGTAGTTATTATACGGTGGAATCCGCGAGAGGTAACTGTGCGGGGCTTGACTGGTATTCGGCATCACTTCGTATCACTCAGCATCACTTGGCGTAACTTTGTATGACATGGCAACACGTCGTATGGTTTGAGTCAGCTTTAGGAACGGATCAGCTTCGTTGTACCTCTATACTTGTGTCACAAGTGCAAGCTGCTTTCGGCTTTTTTAACGAGTAGTTATAAACCCACACTGGCTACACTGTGCACTGAACTGTAAGCGATAAAAGTGAATCAAAGGTAGAGTGGTTGAGCAAAGCCGTTCCGGTTGTCTGACCCATTCTTAGGAAAGACTAAAAAGACAAACATAAAAGAGACAAATGAGAGATGCGAAAGCCAATAAAGAGACAGTGCCCATGAAATTACACAAAGATGAACGTACCCTGACAGTAACAGGCGTTCGCACAGTCCAGGATCATTCAATGAGTACAACAATGGGGTATTTGTTACATTGTGTAGAGATGTATATACTTAGTTAAAAATCCCACGATCTTTTCCTCTGTGAATGGGCTGTCACACAAACAGCTGAGGCACTCGAGCTGTTGAGTACCGGAACACAGGAGGATAAGTGATGGCACAAATCAAGAAAGGAGATTTTCCCCTATAGCCACCTTCGTGCTCTCTTATCCTGACCTTAACTGAACAAACTTTATCAATTTTTAGATGTCATTTTTTTCTTGCGAAATGAAGTCATCACTGCTCTAAATCTGCAATATGAAACTCTACAACCTAATAGTTTAAAGTATTGTGCGAATGTTAGACTTGGAAAATTGACGAATCAAATTCGAAAGATTACACAGTCATGCTGAAGAAAGGAGAATGATGGGACCTGCTTCGTAAACTAGCCAGCATCATGCTTTCAGCCGCGTCTCTCGGCTAAAGTTTACTGAGACACCAGAAGAATATACCGGCACGATGGAGGTATTGAGCGCCCCGTCGATGTCACAGCCTAGAGCTTAAAGTGCTTTTCCTGGGCAGACACTTCAACAAAGCATGCCTTCCTGAGAACAATGCGGACCAAGAAAGTGAATACAAATTACACCTTTGAGTGACGCGAGCGAACAGTATAGTGGCCTGTTCGAGGAGAGTGCCACGAGTACAAATTTGTGCACCGCTATTTTTTCTGCCTCCAAGAGTTCGCTGCAGAAAATACGCCAAAGTGTTTGTGGCTCCCCAAAGCCGGTCATCCCTCTCTATTGAATGCCGCCTTCCCTAACAACGTGCTTCCTCAGTATGGCTGGCTAATACAGCGGGTGGGGTGATGGCTCCTGGCCGCAATATTCGCCGCCCACGAAAGTGAGCACGCGAAGTGGCCTGCTACAGTTTTCCATCGTCCTCCTGCTGCCGTCGCGGGCGGGGGCGGGGGTGTATGGAGGTGCGCCACGGCTTCAGGTCCCTGCGGAGAGAACAAAGCCGCAGGGCTGTACGGAACCATTTCCAGTGAGGCCGGCTCTTTTGTCTCCAGGCAGCGGATCGGCCCTGAGAGCGCCACCGCACCTTCGCGCTGATTAATTGGCTCGTTTCCGGGCTGCCAGACCTCGACTTGCAAGGCTGGAAGCGGAAAAAAACACACGCTATGGAAGTGAGCCGGCCGCACGTGGATTAGTTTTTTGGGCTGCCTTCTTCTGGGCCTGCTTCCTCGGCTGTGAAATATGTCTCCGCCGCAGACCAACGTGCGAGTGCTTCTAAAAGTGCGCTCATCGCGCACTTTCGCTCCGTACGTCCGGCACACTGGAAATGACCCACCGTTTTTTGAAAACATTTCAGCCGCCCGCAGGAGAGACTGCATTATGTGTCATACAAAACAGTCAAACTCGCACAGTGAAAGACTGCAAAGAAACGTGCACAAAAGGAGTGTGCTCGGAAAGCTGCTTATCCTATAACTGTATTTCAAACTGATGTGGAGCTGTTTCTTTTATTGCTGTAAGTGCTGAAATGAGGGCAGGATATGTGTTCAAATGACGTGGCCGAAACTAAAATTTGTGAGCAGTTTCACAGAGCCGTAAACGCATGTAACGTCAAAAGATATTAATTACCCATTACGTGGGATAAAGGGGGACATTAGATGCACGTCAATTTCAGGGACCCTGTGCCGTTTCCGGGAGTCAGGTTATGGGCGAAAATTGATGTACGTTCCAACATTTGTTGAGGCAGCCTTTAGTTATGTTCGCGCACATATGTATGTCTGTGTGTGTATTACAAAAGCAGAATGGGAAAATTTTGGGGATAGGAGAGGGGAAATGAAACTTCCCAAAACCCACGCGCTCGTTACGCAATAACATGGCTAATCATGAAACGTACTCATGTGGTACCGCTATCGCATGTACACGTCATATACTCTATTAGTCTAATCAAGAGCGTTCAGATGAAGCTCATGGGGTTGCACAGCTGCAACCATGCATCACTTTTGTATTAAAATAAATAATGAATGCCTCGAATGAATGTACAGCAAACTGCATATATACATGTATATAATTGACGACGTAGCACAATACTAACGTAGCGCACAATGAAAGCAAGTATGCTTCATCCATCTTCACTTCGGATGAAGTATGACAAAGACACTACCGCGAGATACGATGGAATAAGAATGTTCTTGTGTTTACTGGCGCTGTTACCTAAGTTTAAACTTAAACAAGTCGCCCAGATTGGCAGCTATGCGAAATCATTTATCGTCACAGCGTAACACAAATACGCTAACCAGCCCAGCGACTCAAGCCCTGTTTGCGTCATATTGCTAGCCGGTTCGCGTTACTTCTCAATCCTGGTGGTAAGCATGTACGCTAAGTTTCGCTTTACATCAAAATTTTAAATTTGAAACTCCCATTTATCTACGCTTCGCGCCAAGTTGTCACAACGAGGTTTCATAACCCACGGGCCGATGCTATGACACTCCTCAGGTTACTAAACAGACTTCCTTCTACCTGACTGTTTAGTTAGTAAAAAGGAAGTAAGAAGTCAGTATATATGTTCAACATAGCTGAGTGAAGGCTGCAGTTTACTGAAACAGTTTATTTTTATTTTTATGGCTAGCGTCTTAGATGGTTCATCAAACGCGACGCTTGAGCAGCGTCCAGCAACAGCGGCGTCAACACGAGTGATGCAAACGAAAATCATCGTCACGGGATGACGCCATCATATCAAATTATAGAGGCGTCACAATTTACCAAACTTTGATACGTCGTTAAGATGCCACAGTGAAGTCCCGTTACGTAACGTCACAAGACATCACAGCTAGGTCAAGGATAAGCAGATTACGGAGGCCGTGCAGAAGCAGGCGAGATTCCTGCAAAATATGTTTTGCACTGCATGCTCATATAAGTTCGTGAATCACTCCCAACCCCTTGGTGATAGTTTTTATCTCTTTTCGAGATCAAGACTTGAAAGACCCACCGCCAGTCAGTCACTCGGTTGGTCGCTCGGTCAACATAAACCAATTGTCTTTAACCAGTGGTGTCGAGATCCACGCCATAGCGTGTAAAACTCTTGAGGGCAAAAAACTCCATGGAGTCGCTCATTTCTTCAGTGCAGTGCTTACAACCCATTTCTACATCGATGGATCGCCATCCTCTGCTGCATTCACTACTCTGTTTATTGGTCGAAACTTCATCCTCGACTAAAGTCGATGGCTGCAATGGGCCATTCACAGAGAAGTTCTCAATCCTTCGGGAGCCGTCTCCGATGTGTACTGCCTTTTTTTTTATTCTAAATCAGCCCTACAGATTATCGATCGTGTGCTTAGACGAGGACCCTACAGCTTGCTATATAAGCTAGCGGAGTGACCGAATTTTACGATACCGCCTTGGTGAAATGCGCACTGCATATCATTTCAATGGATTACGGGCACTGCACTGCGGTGTAGATGGAAATGAGCTCTCCAACGTGGAGAGGCAGAGTCAGCATTCCGTATTCTGATTTGAATTCAATTCCATTCACGAGGACGTGTCTTAGCATTCTCTTATCACAGTGTGTTATCAGCATTACCGTTGCTAGGACGAATAACGTGTCGAAGCCAGACAACCGTGACTTCGGTATCCAGTTGCTTGATCACGACCTTCGATTCATTCATGATAGCGTGAGGATTCAAATAATTCACACAAGCGGTGCGCTGATCGTCACGAGGACGCGGGTTGGATCCCTGCCCGCCGTAGCCGCATCTTTCCACGGTGGCTTAATGCAAAGGAGACCGTGTACCTTTTCTTAGTTGCACGTTAAGGAGCCCCAGGTGCTCACAGAGAACTCAAAATCAGCCACTTAGGCATGCCCTATTACCACCTAGAGCCTCGAAATTTAAATTTATTTTAACGCATGCTTCTTCCTACATGGATACATTTACTGCGACTTAGTGGGATCTTTAATGAGCCTCATTGTTGTATGCTCGCTAAAGAAGCCATAAATGGCTGAATCATCCAGACACGTTGATAGGCAGGCACTTTCTGTTAGTGTTCGCTTAGGTAGATGGCCAGAATGCTCTCCGTATAAGGCTATGGAAATCGTTGGTTCTTTCTTAAGGGAGTGAAATGAATTCGTAAGGCTGTTGCATGTGTTTCGAGACTTTTTTCTCTTTGTTTACGTTTTATCATTATCAGCATCACCTTCAACCTCACATTTGTGTTTTTTAGTTTTTTCTCTTTTTTTCTTTTCATTTCAGTGTTGTCAAATCGCGCATTACCCTATTAAGGAAGCATCCGCTAGCAGATGTTCTGTGCCACACGATTCGTTACAACTGAGCTACATTACAGTCGTCTGCACCCTGATTAGGCAATCCTTCCCTATACGTGAAAATTCAGCTAATCTCACCGACTTCTCCTATTAAAATTTGCGTAAAACGTAGAAACGCTTGTATCAGACAACTGATGAACCGGCTCGAATACAGTTTGCTGCATTTGAGATAGAGAATGTTGAATTGCAGCGAGCGTAGTAAAGACAATTTAGTTTGGAGGCCCAAAACATTGCTTAGTTTGTTTGTTTTTTTTTTGGGGGGGGGCGGGGGTGACATTTTATTTGTGTGCGTGCTTGTGTGTGTGTGTTTGTGTGTGTCTGAGTGTGTGTGTGTTTACATACAAACTATACAAAAATTTTGTAAAGTTTGAATTTTCGCCCTTCCAACCACCCTCTTTAGGGCTACCCCTATGACACAAATCTTCACACTGACACAACACAGATGCCACAATTGTGTAAATTGCAGAATACATCTGAATCGCGAACCAACTCTGTATTTGAATTGGCCGTTTGCGCGAAACTGCTATAATATTTACAAAAATTGTGTAAATATATATATATATATATATATATATATATATATATAGAGAGAGAGAGAGAGAGAGAGAGAGAGAGAGCGGCACATCAAATCACACAGCACGTAGACCTTGATTTATATCTTAATTGAAACAAAACTACGAAAAGTGCAATGCAATGGTGACCGAGATAAAAAGCAATTTTTTCATTTCCATCTATTACGTGAAGAGTATTCGAGGCAAAGCTTCGTAAGGCACACCACAGGCCTTCATAAAACTACAAGGCACAGGTCGCATCAAAATCACAGGTAAAACTTGATACGACGAACAGGCGTACGAATTGGTGCAACGAGTAAAAAGAATAAATAATGACACCAAATGTAAAGATAAGCCGAGGGCAGATAGAAATGAAGACATCACTGAGCGATAGAAACCACAGCGGTGTTAATGAAGCCAAATGCTGCGGCACCGAGGGCGGAACAAAGTTTTTCCTTTTGCGCGAATCTCAGTCTTAATAGGCCACGCGCGCTCTGCTCTTTGTTTTCCTGGAGAGTGCGTGAGGCCTATTATCGGGCGCTACATGAATTGTTCTCCTGTTCTTGCGTTTATTTCGCATTCATCTGCAAAAGGCACCGATTTTGAGTCCTTAGGCTCAAATATAAGGCTCTATAGAAGAGGGAAAAAAAAGAACGAAGAATTCTTAGGCTTCTCACGCGCGCCGCATAAGAAGTAGAACGCCCAGTGATAACGACCCATACGGCGTTGGTGCATGGACCGCTATTTTCTCGTTAGAAGAACCGTCGGGCAGAACATTTGTTCCGGGCCTCGCTGTAGAAGCTAATTTATCTTATCGCATTCCTTGCACTCGGCTGGTCCTTTTGACACGCAGTCCGGCATTCTCGGATGCTGCAAACACAGAATTTGTAGTTTTCCCGCGTGGTATGAGCGTTGTTTCTTTTTGACGTTTATGCATCAGTATCCTCCCGAGCTTGTCAGTATATACAAGAAGTATAAAGATGCACAAGTACGCGAGACAGATGGAGCCAACGCTTGGCTCTGTAGTACATACAAAACAGAGAGGGAAATCGGGAGGGGGGGAGGGGTAAAGAGAAAGCGCAACAAACGAAAAAAAAAAGCGAGCGAAATCGCCAGCGCAAGAGAATTGATAACGCGAGACTTGGAAAGTGTCCCGCTAGGCCGACACGGATAGCAGCATCACTTAGCGGCGCTCAATGCTGCAGTAATCGATGAAGCGTGCATCTGTACCGTACGCAACCGCTGGGGCCTCGCGCACTTAAGACGCCGTGGCTTTAACAGCGCTACCCCGATTCCCGAGATCCCTTTTGGCCGCGAGAAGAAGATGGCGTGCGCATGTGGGTAATTTAAAGCAAAGCGCCGCAGAATACGGTGGTGGTGAAGCCTAGAACGGTGTACGTAAGCCTTCACTATATCAAGGCCATACTTCTTGGACAAATCCCGTCATTTCCCTACAGCCCTTCGCTGCTGCCGGCGTTAGACGCGTATATACATTCACTCAATAATATATATGCCACTCGCTTTGGTGGACAAACACACAAAAACACAGAAAAAAATAGAAGATAACACTGTCCACTTCTACTTTCTTCTTTCCTCGCCGTATCTCTCGCCCTCCTTCCCTCGTCGCCCGCAGTTTTCTCGTATAACATATCGACTTCGCCAACAACCAAACAACTCGAAACGCGCTAAGATGGCCCGCTGCTCAAAATGCCGCTGTGCGCTGCAGCGTCCCGACGCACGAAGCGACCAACCGCGGCTGGCCTCGCCCATTCGTTGATGCGGGCAACTTTCACGCCTGCACGCTTACCGGCATGTACGCTCAGCGGGTGGAAGAAAGAGCGTGCGCTTAAAACCCGGGAAATTCGGAATCGATTCACCCCTCCTGTCCCACGGAGATATCGGGCCCTGAGCCGTGCATCGCTTGCCGGCGTGACGCGCGTGGTAAAGGAAAGCCCCGCGAGCTTCTCAAGTTTGCAGCATCGCCTCTTCTGCATTTGTTGCTGATGTTTTGCGGCTAGACAGGTTTGAAAGAGAAAAGGAAGGGCCACGCGTAGTAGAAAAGAGGCGTGAGGCGACGCGAAGAATGAGTCGTGAGATACCCGCACGGGCAAATAGAAGAAACACTCGAGCTCCTGGGCCACGCGCATTCACAGAAAAGGTCTTACGCTACAGTTGTTCTTAAGAAAAAAAAAATGTCAGCTAATCCCGACGGTGGACATTTGAGAAGCGAATGAAAGAAACGGTTAAAAAAGATACTTAGTAAAGAAAACTTTTGCGAATTTGGCTGCTGTATGCTAAGGCGACATCCGGTTGAAAACTCGCAAAAGCTTCATACAATGGGATAGTTCGTAGGAGCACATTTCAGTCAGTCGGGATGCTTGACGTAGTGTTACCAAAGATGAGCACGATTTCATTAACGAAAAAATAAAAAAGAAAGCTCTTGAAATTGGAGACTGCTTTGTTCTGGACCAAATTCCACATGTGTACTTTACGTTTATCTGGACCCGTGTTCGCAAAAAAATGTATTACGCTAAAAATTTTTCTAAAAAATGTTTCAGCCAATCAAAATGCGGGACGCATCAGTAGTAAAGCAGGCTGACCAATGGGGAAGCACAACATCATCATCATCATCAGCCTGACTACGTCCACTGCAGGACAAAGGCCTCTCCCATGTTCCGACAGTTAACCCGGTCCTGTGCTTGCTGCTGCCAATTTATACACGCAATCTTCTTAATCTCATCTGCCCAGCTAACCTTCTGTCTCCCCCTAACCCGCTTGCCTTCTCTGGGAATCCAGTTAGTTACCCTTAATGATCAGTGATTATCCTGTCTACACGCTACATGCCCGGCCCATGTCCATTTTCTCTTCTTGATTTCACCTATGATTTCCTTAACCCCCATTTGTTCCCTAATCCACTCTGCTCTCTTCTTGTGTCATAAGGTTACACCAACCATTTTTCTTTCCATTGCTCGCTGCGTCGTCCTCAATTTAAGCTGAACCCTCTTTGTAAGTCTCCAGGTTTCTGCTCCGTAGCTAAGTACCGGCAAGATACAGCTGTTATGTACCTTCCTCTTAAAGGATAGTAGCAATCTACCTGTCATAATTTCAGAGTTCTCGTCAAATGTGCTCCACCCCATTTTTATTCTTCTAGTTACTTCAATCTCGTGGTTCGGCTCCGCGGTTATTACCTGCCCTAAGTAGACATAGTCTTTTACAACTTCAAGTGCACTATTACCTATCTCGAAGCGCTGCTTTCTTCCGAGGTTGTTGTACATTACTCTCGTAATGGGAAATGGGGAAACACACCAACGAAAAAAAAAGTTTTGTGGACACGGTCCTTGAACTGCAAATGAGTGACACGGTCTGTCAAAAATATATACAATTACTCGGAACATTTTGTAACATTTTGAAAGCAATTATTGTTATTGAATCGTAATGAAAGGAATCGATCAAGAGCAATGAAGAATGTGTTCAAATGCTCAAAACTGAAATTTTACAACACAAATGCGGTTCACGAGTGCAGGCACGCAAGTCAGGAAATGTGACATGAAAAAAAAAAGCAATCCAAAATTGAACCCATGCCACACGCTTGGCGGCAATGTGCGTCACTTAAGCGCAGTGCGCCCGGCAGTCGGCCGTCTTCGTCAGAGAGTCGCAAACACACTTAGTCCTGAGGTGGTGGGAAGTGTGCTCAGGCACGGGGGACGCTTTCGTGCCCCGGTGTCAACAGGCGTGCGTCGCCATCGAGTGTTGCTAAGGGATGACTCTGTCAGAGGCGCGCAACGTACGAGCCATTACTGGTTGTCGTTACTCCGCGGCGGCGTGACATGCGAGCCGTGCACGCCAGCGGGGAGAGACCGATCCGAGCCACGCTCTCTCCAGCCGCCGCCGCCGTTGTGATTCCCCCTTGCGGGTACCTCGCACGCCAGCAGCCCTTGTTGTGGGCTTCGGCCGCAGCCACGGCCTTTTGTTGTGCGGCCACCACGGAGAAACAGTGACGCGATGTGAACAAAAGACTTTTTTTTTTTTGCGGGATATACGACCAGTTCGCTAGTCGTACACGCATGCCACGGTGAGGCGGACGCCGAATCCGGCAGGCTTCCGTGTTTACCTTCGACCCGAACACGCGATCTCATTTCCGCGGCATTTGTATCGATCGCCACTATCATTTAGAAGGCCGCCGCGTTTGCCTGTCATGCAGTGTTGCTTGTATCTTAGAAATGGCTCCATGGCATTATAAAATATCTGTAATATATAAATTCGAAAGGCATCACATTTGAAGAAAGACAAAAAGCTACATTATTTTTTATCTATTTCCCTACGCAGCTTATAGAGCTTTCTTTCGGTACAATACTGTCAACTGATCTTTCATATCACGGTTCCAGGTGGCAGGAAATCGAATACCTTGACAGTTTGAACAGCGAGCAATTGACGAGATAAAATTCAGACGCCCCAAGAAAAACACGCGAGTTTCGAGAGAGGTTGGCGTTCCGAATTAATTTCGATCTCTTGTATAGTCTCTTTCAAATGGCACTCGAGGCACGGCAAACGAGCGGTTTAGCACTCGGCGTCACTGAAACATGAACATTCAGGTAGAAAATCAAAGCCTCCACTTCACGTTCAGCAGCGGCATGACACAACCACTCATCGACCGCGGCGGCTCAGCCCAAGATTGCTTCGATGTAAAATGAGCTACCGCTTGTCACGCTTTTATGACAATCTAGCAGATTGCTATCGTCCCGTCATTTTGTAATGCATTGCGAGATTATTATTGGCTTAGCGAATGCATCCTGCTTTATGTAATAAGTACGCTATTCAAGTCTCGTTATTGTTGTTTCAATTTATCGACTGCCCCGTCGCAGTGGTCTGGTGGCTAAGGTACTCAGCTGCTGACCCGCAGGTCGCGGGTTCAAATCCCGGCTGCGGCGGCTGCATTTCCAATGAAGGCGGAAATGTTGTAGGCCCGTGTGCTCAGATTGGGTGCACGTTAAATAACCCCAGGTGGTCAAAATTTCCAGTGCCCTCCACTACAGCGTCTCTCATAATTATATGGTGGTTTTGGAACGTTAAACCCCGTATATCAATCAATCATCAATCAATTTATTGATTGTTGTAATATTCAGCTGTTATCTGTTGCAAATACATCTCGACTGACCTTTCTGTCGTTATGCGGGTATTTTCGAAGTGTACCTGTCGAGCTATGAAGCTATAGCGATGACAGCTTCGGTGCAAGTATACGCGGGCTACAAAGCCAACACGGAAGACGTGTTGCCTCTGCTACAACGTTTTTTGTTGCATGACCGCGGCGTCCAGAAACTGCAAGTCTAATGTACTGTTCGCTTCGCAGTCCGTCACGCAGCAAAAGTTGGAGCAGGTATTCACAGCAGGGCGTAATATGTCCACTTTCACAATACAGCTCGGCTCGTATTCAAAGAAACATCTTACGCTAATAATGTTCGCAAGAGAAACATTCAGCAAAGCCTGACATCAGACGTATTATCAGCGAAGCTCGTTGACCAATATGGCAAAAAGCACTTACCGAAGACCGTGATCGTTTAGGTCTTTTCTATATCGATATGTTTCTGTGCCACCCTTGTTTTTTTATGTGGGCGGGCATAAAATGATTATGAAACTTGTGTGTTTTAACAAACCTTAAGCTGTTGGTGATATCGCAATGTTCACTTATAAAAGAGTGCGTTATAATTGCATCGTCGAGGTGATTTAATAGGATAGCGTTTATTTTTAGCTCACAGTAACATGGTAGGCAACTTACATAAATTACCTAGACATGCAGCAAGAACGGCACCTATGCGCTTCCTGGAATGGTCGAGCACCAATACACACAACTGGCAATCGCATGTATGTACTATCAGCGTCCAATGAAATGCGAACAACGACAATAATTCGCGATTGTATAGTGTACACCGTCCAGTAATCACCATTGGCAGGCGCGGAAAAGGTGCCGTACAAGCTTATTGCACCATTTAATATTAGGTGTGGCGTTGACTCGTCGTTACCTATACGTTATCGGCCGTGCAGACAGCCCCGATTGTGAGGCCTGTGGCACCCCTGAGTCAATTGAACATATCTTGTGCGTCTTCCCACGATATATCGCGCAAAGAAATTCGATGGCCACCGTCTTGATGAAATGTATCAAACAGCAAGTCTCCGAAAAAAGTTCTTTCAGGACCACCACCTCGTCATCAGCACGATATTCTGAAAGCGCTGACGAAGTTTCTTAAGAGATACAGAACTCGACAAGAGACTATAAGTTTATCCAAGGTCTTGCTTCATCGCCACCTTCCTCATCGTCAACATCTCTCTCTACTTTCTTTTCCAGCTCCTACCCTTTTTTAACGCTGAGTACCAGGCTATAACATGGATTCAGGCTGGCCTCTCAGTATCAATAAACATTTCTCTCTCTCTGCCCTTCACTTCTCCCTCTCTTCTCCTTTAATCCCCTCATTCCTTCCCCCAGTGCAGGGTAGCAAACCGTAGGTGCGTCTGGTTGACCTCCCTGCCTTTCATTTCTTCTCTTCTTCCTCCTCCTCCTCCTCCTCCTCCTCCTCTTCCCCCCTCTCTCTCTCTCTTTTTTATTGGCAGGCGCGTGCATCGTGTTCGGCAGCTCTGCGCATACATGTGTGCCTCTTCATGATGACATGCTAACGGCGCGCGCTCTACACCATCGCGAAGGCTTGCCGCTGTTTGGGTTTCATTTGACGCTGATAGTACGTGTGCTTAATCATTGTAAACCATAGCAATATCCTAATCAAAATATATTTGGTTAATAATATTTCAAGTACAGAAACTCGCTCTCGACCCATGCGCTCGGTTTTCAAATCGGTGGTGCAATTATTTTATTTTCTTAGTCACCCGCTCAGGCAACTCCACTTCATGCGTCTATCGACCATCGACAGCTTTAATCTGCGAATATTCGAAAATCACCTCGTGCGTTTGTGCGCATCACAACCTACGTACGCGCATCGCATAAAATACTACATTCCAGACGAAACAACTAGCAAGCGCACAAGTAAACTTATCGCTCACAGGTAATGAAAGCCTCCACTTGGCATGAAGCAAAATAAATAAAAATAGGCGAAGGCTCTTTTTGCTTCTTCGCTGTGAGCTGGGTATAACAAAATAGAAGTCGTCTTCACAAGCAACCGACTGTCATTGCCTTGCGAGGGAGCTGAGCACCGCGAGAGGAGCAAAATAAAAGAAGCAGGCAGTCGAAACGCTGCCGTCGGCTGAATACCACGGCTACAGACAAGCGAGTAACAGTGTTGACTTTGTTGTTGGCCGCACGGTGTAGGGCGCTAAGGATCGTAATACTGTGTGCCCTCGCAATTTCCCCCGACTCTGCTGGGAGTACAACAAAAACCCAGGCGTTGGCCAAGCCCACCAGGCAGCCGGTGGGAAACAAGCCGCCTTATAAAAAGCCGCGTCTCGACAGCAAACGGCGCTGAATAAGGGTAACGATCCGGTAAAGAGCTCCGAGGCACAATGAGTTGTGCACTTTCGAGGACGTGCGTTTCGAGGATACGAGCAGGTCATGTACGTCAGGCAGGACAGGAGTACGTCCTTAGCCCGTCAATGTAATTAGAAAATAGTTTCGCGTATGGTCGACCAACAACAGAGAAAAAATACACTTTAATCTCATTTCGTGATGATTCGTTTCTCTTTGAGCTCTTCTCGTCTTTCACTTCTTGCTTCACTTCGTGTCATCACCCTTTGTGCACCGCGTATTCGAATATTCATCGGGGCAGATGACAAAATAAAACATCGCAAAACTGGAAGAAAAGTATACCTTCACGAAATGCGAGGCTCCATGTCAATGGCACGCGTTTCTTAAACGAATGTCAGGCGGTAGTCGAACGGAGACCTCGTTTTCGTAGCCATAAATCTATTCGTCTGCTAATCGTATATATACAAACCGTCTCAGACAGGTGGACTAACATTACCTGAGCCTCAAGTTTTGACGGTGTCCAGACACAAACGCCTAACCTAACCGGCCGGAACTGTAGTAGAGTCGGTGATGTGATAAAACAGCGTTCTCCGCGTCTAATACTTCAGCGACCCGTTGTGTAGTACATGGAGCTCACACGGGAACCTGTAAACAAGACGAAGACGCACACACGGGCAGCACCGCTACACTATATCAACGCCAACACAGGTGCCCGCAGAGAGAGCGCGTGGAGAGACTTGCAAGTGGTGCTCAATAATTTATCTCCGCCGAAGTCCGCGTCCCGCTCTTTCACATGGTGCCGGACAAGCTACTACCGAGCACGCGCCTGCATTTTTCAGGCGTCTGCTCGCACCCCCTGGCGCACCCGCTTGTGTCGCCCTGCCTGGACCGGCATGGATGCCACGAAAAACTACCTGTTCTTCCATCCGCCTCAGCCCCTTTACTCCTACCTAGCTCCATCACAACCCCTGTTCCAAACCACGTGGACCTGAAACGTCCATACCACGGCGTCTTTGATCGCAAGCGGCAATATAGTTTAGTTGCCCAATGTAACACTAAAAATTACAAAAAGAGAAAAAGCAGAATTATTTCTTTTTTTTTTCATCTCTCTCAAAGGGAATTTAAGGCATGTGCTACGAGAAAAAAGTATGCAGTTCAGACGGCTCTATCTTGATTTGTGGTAACGCACCAACAGTCGGCTTCAGCTAACGCAAAAGTTTGCGCACAAACTAAACGATACTTTTTCGGTGCTACAAAAAGACTTTACCTCTTGCTCAAGTTCATAAAACTTGCGTTAAACAGGTCAAAAAATAAAGTTTTACGTGTTTTCGAAAGGACCCCCTCTCGAATGCCTGTTACGAATGCCATGTCTATAACTTATATTAGCCAGTATACTGATGCACACACTAAATTATTATTCTTCACACAGCCAAGAAAGACATTATGTCATAAAGTACAATTGTACTAGTTCGAGTTGACTGCAGAGATAATCTGTTATAGTATTCGGATTGGCCCACGTGCCCCTGTCTGGCTGATGACAGCACAGCAGCTTTCTTTGATAAGGGCGCACTGCAATAAAATCGCTAAAATTTGTCAATTATTAAAACGCACAGTATATGCTTCAGCGAAGTCATTGTGGTGCATCCAAATAATGTTAGCGACCACGTAAGGTAATCAACTAAGGCCATACAATTATAATTACCTACACGTCAGCACCAGAGTCACAAGTGGCGCACGCGCCACCTCGCAATTTTCAATTTGCTTCTGTCTCCACTATCACTAAAGCACGTCGAAAAAGCTTTGCAGCAAAGAACGCTCTCATGGTGGTACGTCGAACATTCGAAATGTCACAGAACCCGTGTGAAATACCAGAAACGCTTCCCTGCCTCACTAAATATCCGGCTCCGTAGATTCCGTTTGGCGATTACAATGTCCTTTTTTTTTCGTAATCCGCATTTATTTAGTGTAACGTCGACCATTCTTATCCTGCTATGAATTCGAAGCGTAGTACGTTTCCTGTCGGCGGTAGTGCGAAGCTTAAGCAATCTGGTGTGAAGTCAGACACTTTCCGGGACTACCTATCCGGCTGCGCAAGCAGCAAGCATGCCACTAGTGCTCACAGCCCTGAATAAGAAAGTGAGGCGAGGCGCACACGACGAAGAACCGGGCTAGCGAGAGCGAATAATGCAATTAAAAGGATCCTTCCGGCGTCCATCGAAAACCAAACGTCCGTGACTGAGAACTCCCGAGGGTTTACTTTGTGCCAGTGCAGGCTGCGGGACAGGCAGCATCAATGTGGGCTAAGAGGTAACTCGGCGGGCCGGCTGAATCGTTTGTTTTTGCCTGCTGTCAGACAGACGCTGTAAGGAGCGACAAAGAAAGTTTCTCGAACAAGGTTCACTATAGGGTGGTCTCTTATACGAAAGAATTACACTAGCTTTCTTCCTTTTATTCTTGCCGTTTGCTTCTTTCTTATGTTTTTATTTCTCCCTCAGTGCATCCTGATATTTCAATGTATTACGAAAATCAGCAGCCTTATGCAATGTATTTTTCCAAGAAAAACAACGCCAGTGATTCATGCCCTGCGTATAGATGGAACTCGTACAACTTTTTAGTATTGCTTTATTAAGCTAGAATGTTCCTTCATGAGACCATCCCTTAAGATAATATAATTGCCACTTAAGTGTAACACTTCACGTATATCGCGGCCTTCATTTAATTGCGCAAAAAACTAAATGTACACTCCTGGCGAATTTCGCCGTCGCCGTCATGTTCCGTATTAAGGCAAAATCATATACATCGCCCCTAGCATCAAGTGTTGTATGTGCCAGTGTTCTATGGGTGCGCGAACGCTGCCGATGAACGCCGCTCAGGATGAAACGAGCCAGTCGTGTCCGTCGCGGGAGAGCGCACTATAGTCCGGCTGGAAATGCCTATTTTGACTGACCTGGGCGAGTGGTCACCCGAGGTCACGTCCGTCGTACTCGATGTCGTCGGATGGCTCATATCTTTCTACGTGTCGTGCTCTCATCGCAAGTTTGTGTTGAAGCCATTGACAGCACAAAGGTCACTTCACTCGCTGCAGCAGCCAAACTTCCTAATAGAGTGCTTATAGGCTTACTTCGCATAACACTCCTATTTGTTCCTGTCACATTCATTGTCTTACCCTTGAGGTAAAACTGAATAGGACAATAGCAATAACGTAACGGCATGCTCGCACAGTGAGAGATAGATCAGGAGGAAATGTTGGGGAGTAGACCAGAAACCCGTTATGTCTGCTACCATACCTTGGGGGATAATAAAAAGAGGCAATACACGTGTGTGTGTGTGTGTGTGTGTGTGTGTGTATGTGTGTGTGTGTGTGTGTGTGTGTGTGTGTGTGTGTGTGTGTGTGTGTGTGTGTGTGTGTGTTTGTGTGGTCACTGTAAACGGAAACTGAAACAGCACTCATGCAGACTTGGCCTCCAGCGACGAATGTGGCGAAGGTACATGACTTCTTGTCTCATAACCCTTCCTGCAGTCAATTCATTCTCACTTCGTCACTGAGTTTGGCCAGGAGAAAACAGAAGAGAAGCGAACAGAAGCATCGCATCAAGGCGCATGCAACTAAAGCCAGTGGTTAATTAAACCAACAACATTTACCTACGTGCGAAATAAAGTAAAAACAATCTTGAGGTCACGAGAAAGTGCATGTGCAAGAAAGGAGTGTGACAAGATGCTGAAATAAACATGCGTTGGTTCAGTTCAAGTAACCATATTTCATCGGTGTCAATGTCTCAAAAAACGGGTGGGAAGATTAGGCGCACAATAAAATAGGTAATTTATTTACTTGCTTTAACGGTAAACGCTTGATCGACCGTACACAAACAGTTTGGTCTGCTTCAACATAAAACAACAAGATATTGGGCTGGAATGCAAAGAAGGCTTGCATTTCATATCTTGAATGAGGCCGGTAGAGTGGAAGCACTCCTTAGTGACCACGAGTTTTTTTTTTTTTAATACAAGGAATCAAAAGCGAACTTTGAAAGTTTGAATGACTCTTGACTGTCAAAGATATTATTGTGCTCAACTGGTTTCCGGCCTCAAGAAGTGCGCGCCACCATGAAAAAGCCGCGAACTTCACACTATCCTCGAACAAGCACTTGGATGAGTTATTGGTCTGAGAAACGAAATATACACCCGTTCAATAAACGCACCGCGGATAACGCGCAGACGTAGCGTGAAAGGCTTCCCAGGCGCAAACATTCGGGAACGAACGGGCCTGTGTCGACCGTACACGCCTAAGCAGGTCGTATAGCTCGATCAAAAGATGCAGCGCACAGCGAGAAAGCGCAAAATGCTCGCGGGCGTGGTGTGTGTTCTTTGTCACGGGTGAAATCAGCCGATGTGCGTGCGCATTGAATCGATATCTGTTCAGCCACTGTGGAGGGCCCACCAATGCTCGCGGTCAGGTTTTTTTTTTTTTTTTTCGCGAGGCGTGCATAAGCGGGAGCCACAATGTCGCCTCCTCGCATGTCTGTACTTCCTCGCCGAAAGTTTAACGCGTGAAAGACGACAGGCAGCGGCAGCGCCGGCTGCGTTTGCTCGCGCCTTTCCCAGAGTTGGCGTGCGTTTTCGCCGGCTGAAAATTGGGAAGGGTTGAGACTTGTTTAGCATCGTATTGCGAGGCATGGTGGCCACGCTTGCGTTTCTATTCTTTCACCGACCACGTTGGGTGACTGTTTTTTTTTAGAAAACTAAATAAATGAAAAAACAAAAAAAGTTGCGTAGTATATTTACGCGATATAATATTGAAGTGCCATGCGTGTGCCGAAAATTCTGAAAAGCACTCATTCGTGTGCAAACATCTCGTTTTTACATCAAGCCAATCATAAAAAAAGTAATGTCGCCTAGCTCTCAGCGAGATTAGCTTCATGTATATTCTTCCTCGCGACTTATTCGAGCCAGTGCACAGCCCACTGCACTGCTTCATTTTGTGTCTTAGTAAAGCTGAATAAAACGTAGCGCTATATATATGAGACGACTGAAGTTCATTAACACGGTTCTCTTTTCTGTCTTTCCTTTATACCGCTTATGTCTTACTTGCCCGCGCGAGGTAATCAGAAAGTCTTAGTTCCAGACATCGTGTTACACTAGCCAGGAATAGAAAATAAAAAAATATATTGAAGAGGTGTATATGCCTAATGCGGCCGCCAATATTTTGTTTATTATTATTATTATTATTATTAATATTATTATTATTATTATTAATATTATTATTATTATTATTATTATTATTATTATTATTATTATTATTATTATTATTATTATTATTATTATTATTATTATTATTATTATTATTATTATTATTATTATTATTATTATTATTATTATTATTATTATTATTATTATTATTATTATCTTTTGCTCAGCTACTTACCATCTAAGGCTGAATTACGCACTTTCCGTGCATCTAAAGCAAGAGCCGGGTGACA
Organism: Rhipicephalus annulatus; assembly: GCA_013436015.1. Taxonomy (NCBI): domain Eukaryota; kingdom Metazoa; phylum Arthropoda; class Arachnida; order Ixodida; family Ixodidae; genus Rhipicephalus; species Rhipicephalus annulatus. Next base: position 363,626 of record WOVY01011726.1, read on the forward strand.
TGTCAGTTCACATGGCTCGCCCTTTGACCCAGACGCATTCGCCTCAGGACCCTTCAATACGAAGGTTCAAACTCGCTCACTCACTAAAGTATCCCCACCCAGCCAACCTTTTGATCACACAACGGAGGGATATTGGTATGAGCAACTGCCCGCAGTTGGTTAAAGATGTTCATTGGCGGCAATCGTTAACCAACTGTCAGACGAGGGGAGCGCGACCTGTCGCTCTTCACTGTAAAGAATGTATGCAAGTCACTGTACGGAATGTACGCAACAGCGTTCACGATTTTCATTTGCATGCACTCCGACAGCGTAAAAGTCAAAGAAGCAGCCACACACCTGAACCTGGGGAGGGATGCCGACATTCCTGCATGAATCTACATGTCCACACTTAGAAAAAAGGTAGTAGTACTTTGGGGTAGTAATGGTTTGTCACATGTGTTACAACCCTGGCAGTAAGCGCTAGTTAGTAACGGCGCAGGAGGCAACAGTTACTACCTTTACTGTTACTACCAGAATTTATTAACTATTACTACCCTAGCCGTTACCACCCATTGGTAGTAACTTTTAAAGGTTTTAAAGAAAAAAAAGTAGCAACTGGTACTACCTTGTTCATTCATTTTGGCATATTATTTCTTCGCTAATGTTGGTCAATGAATGTCCTATTACTACACAACTTTGGGTAATGTAGCGTGGTGTGCCATGAACGCGATGAATACATAGACCTAACAAGTTCACTATTTTTTACGCGTACACTATAAAGTAAGTGTGGGGTATATATATAGCCCCTACTTTGCAGGTGCATGTCTGGCACCGAGAAGCACTTGTCTTCATGCAGGGTCAATTATAACAAATGTGAACCTCTAGCACTATATTACACTACATGGTTACGTGTTTTTGGGGACGTAGCACAAGACTTTTAATCAGCCTTGCTTATAAAAATCATATGTCATATCTGTTTATTATAAAAGGGACACAAAAGGCATTATGTACAGTGGCCTAAACAAGGTACCGAACTCCTTCTCGGTGCATTTGAATGTTTCACACGGCTAATATATCAGCGGTTAAAAGGTAATATTTTGGGGGGGGTTTACGTGTCAAAACAATGATAATATTTGCAGACACGTCGCAGTGGACTAATTGTGACCGTCCTCAGGGCTAGTTGTGACCGTCTGGTTATTTCGATCTGCCGGTCTTGTTAATTTGCTGTAATTTACTAAGTTTGTTGTAATTGTCAATTAAAACGTGTGTAGCACTTGCTTATGGTTAGCTAACTTGTACTTCTCCGTTTCGACAATATCAGAATGACGTTTACATATTTCGGTTGCGTAATTTAAAACATAATGTATCGTGTTGATGTATGGATGTCTTCAGCGTCATTTTTTCGTTTAATGATGATACATCGAAACGATTCCTCTCATAAATTACGCACAATTTAGTTTAGATAGTCAACAACCAGGTAGCAAACAGGTAGTAATGGGGCAATAAAAGGCAGTAACGGCTGCAGTTACTACCTCTTTCATTCGAGTTACTAACGGTTTACTAACGTAGGTAGTAAACAGGTCTCAAAAAGTTAGTAACGGTTGCAGCTAGTAACTTTTTACTAACTAGGTAGTAAACAGGTAGCAAAATGGTAGCAACAGTCCAAGAAAAGAGTAATCACTGCAGTTACCACCTCTTTACTAACTTTTTTAAGAGTGTAGGCGTCTGTATGTGCACTTACTAATTGGGGAGAGGGAGCCAGCGCCTCCCGCTAGGGTGTACGTACGAGGTGGTGGGGTATTTTCAGCTGCCTGCTCACCACTGCAGAGCCTAGCGGTGTACGTGTTCTGCAGCTGTGCGCAAGGGTTTTGAGTTTCACCACGAGTCACCGAAACCGGATACCGGTGGAGGGGAATAGACCAGAAAGTACCGTATATGTATGTAGAGATTAGGCATACGTTAAAGTGTAAACCATTGTCAGTTGACCTGAAGCTCTGTACTGCTTCATTTTTTAAAGTCTGCAGGTGTGGGTTTGCGACGTAAGTCAATTCTTTGTATGATCTTCAGCCTTGCATGATGAGGAATTCAGTTAATTGATAAAGAACTACTTTTGCAAAAAAACTATACAAACGTCATGAAGAGCGAGGAGTCGCATGTACACACATAATGTGCGCGGCGGAAGCGTAAAATCGCACCACGTGCCACATCATGGGAACTGCGCCACAAATGAGGACTTGAAGGTCCGCCCATAACAAAGCGCACATGCATAATTACTAATCATCATCAACAACAGCTTCAACTAACTGCGCAGCGGGGTAGGTGCACGTATTGCCTTATGGACGCGTAGTCGGCACTTCGCTAAATGTCAAAACACGCAAACAAACACACACACACACACACACGCACACACACTGAAGGTGCTTATGTATTTTACGCTGCCCTAAACACACATCTCCACGAAGAGAATGATGACGAGTGGGCGAAGCTAAGTCCTAAGGTCCATAATTTCTACGTTGAAGTCGCCGGCTAGTATAAAGAACGGACGGATGGATGGACGCACTTATGCATGGACGGATGCACGCACGCACACTTACAGAAAAATGGAAGGACGGACTAACTCATGCACGGACGGACGAATGGACAGATGCACAGACAGATGGACAGATGGTCGGGACAGGTTATCATGTAATGTGCAATCATATACTTGATTGATGTACGCATAAAGTCGTTTTCTTTTTTTCATAAATTCTTTTGTTTTTCGTTGTGCAGGTATTCAGTTTCGGTTTCGTGCAACCCGACTGACAACAAAGCTCGGCTTTAAGGAGCTTCGCCCCTAAACTCATGGCGTTGTGGAAGCGTATATTCTTTAAGCAGACATGCATTCTAGGAGAGTTTAAGGTAGCCACTGTTAAACGAAGAGACACCCTTTTCTTCGCGGTACGCTTGAGACTGTGTGCCGCGAAGACCGATGGAAAGGGCGATGCGAACACGGGGCCACATTTCACTTTTGAAAACGAAGCTCGAGCATCCTCTATCGTTTTTTTTTTTCTCATCTCTCGTTCTCCGTGAACAAAAATGTTACGTTCCATTTCTCGTCAAAGAAAAGAATGCACGCTTCACCATCTGTTATATAACAGGGCAAGAGTTATGTATCCTGTTTTAAATTATGCTTACTCAACAAACGAAAGCCACAAGTTCCAGCGACAGCATCGCCATGTTGCTCTAGGCGCATCGTGCTTTCCATGTCTTTTTTTTTTCTTTCGCTTGTTCGTGTATGAATGCTACGTGAAGAATACCATTAACCTTTTCCTTTCGAAGAGTGCGTCACTTGTTATGTTCGCTTATTGTTAACCGCGTTGCGGGAAACAAACTTGCTAAAGCAGAGAGATAGGACACACATTCACAGTAACTGCCTTTTCGCTAGCCACCAAGGACGATTAGGACTAGGTAGCTATGAAACTGTGTTATCCTTATGGACCGCATCGGGTACTTCAGGGGGCGATGCAAAAGAAAGTCCCGAACACGCATCGCTCACACGTAAAAAAAAAGCAAGAGGTCGTTGCGAGTAACTTGCTCTCGTATATAGCGTGGGCAATCATCTCGCCGTTTACTTAGACCTACAAACACTCAAAGTTTGTGTTCTATTTAGAAAGCGCCGAAGATAACTGAACCTTGTTAATCAAAACGCAAATGTACGAATATATCTATTCAGCGGATGTTTACGTAGCATGTTCACTTAGCTGGCTCTACACCAGCGCTCGTGTTTCACAAAGCGTTATCAATCGGCCAACCTGTTTTTTCATGTGCAGAAGGCAGATATATAAAACAGAAGAAAGACGGGAAGTTTAAGCGGAACAAAAGGAGCGGTTTTCTGCACTGAAAAATAAAGAGGCGGGGATATAAGAAGGAGATTTGTTCTCGCTGAGGGTACTGACATTGACAGCTAGCTACGGAACAGCAGCTAGAGACAGAAACATTTTCAAATCAATGCCACCACTTACCATGTATAGCCCAGTCAGGCTATAGCTTCCCGACTGCTATTTCTGCCTAAAAGGCTTTCTTCCGAGTGGTATTCAAGAATCTCGTTCAAGGCGGTCGTTTATCTTCGCGTCGTACCCTCAAGCAATTTTCTATTACATGCGAGCCCGCCATTCCGTCTTGTAGCAGCGGTTACAAGGCTCAACCTTGGTACTGGCCTCGGGCGTAAACGACAACGTAAGCATGACATGTCAATTCTGCATTACCAAGACCGGCATCCACTCGCTCGGTTGCTCAGCGTTTTCTTTTTCGTTTTTTTTTTTTGCTGGACGTGTTCTGTGTTCTCTAGCTGATGGACAGGAGCGGTAGTCGAAAGAAGAGTGTAAATATGCCTCCCAAACCGTGTTCCGGGACAGCGGATGCAAGCCGGTGAATTATGCCCTCACCGGTGCGTCAAGGCCTCTCTCTCACCGTGAACTGCATGTGATATCAACATCCGACACAAATAACCTGTATGGCGAGCACAAAAAAGTAATTATAATTGCTGTAAGCAATATTAAAGGGGGTCATGGCATGGTCACCCAACAATTGATGGTTTTCGGCGGAAAACGAAGATATAGGGTCGACTATACACGTGCGAAAACTGGACTCTTTCACTCCAGATTATTTCAGTCCAAAATAAGCCGTAGAAGTAATCGGCTGCAAACTCCGCCCACCGCCTGTGACCGCCATTTTGTCATGGCGTGTGTAATGTCACAAGCCGAAACAACAGTGTCGTCGTCTGCTACCAAACAGCGGCTTCCGTACGCGGCTCAGTGTTGCGAGTGTTGCTTGCCGCGTGGTCCACACGTGTTAATGGGTTGCAATTGTTGCAGTGTAATTACCGGTACCATCACCACATGCGGCGATTTGATTTGATTGATATGTGTGGGGTTAACGTCCCAAAACCACCATATGATTATGAGAGACGCCGTAGTGGAGGGGTCCGTAAATCTATCTATCTCTCTATCTATCTATCTATCTATCTATCTATCTATCTATCTATCTATCTATCCACCTATGACTTTTAGCTCTCCTGGCTCTTTCTATGAAGGTATCGATACCAAAATTGGTATAGCCTAACATGAGTGTATCACTAACATAGTTGAATAGCCATAACATGAAAATTATGGCATGTATGTCATGAAAGTCATGATTTACATTTCATGGTCTTGCTGCTCTTGCGGTGGTTTCGATAACATGACATTTTGCAAAAGTGGTATGGTATAACATGACTGTATGGCGAACATAAGTGACAGACCCGAACGTGGAAATCATGACATATATGTCATGTAAGAACATGACAATATACCACGCCTATGATGCGCTCGCGGCCGCTTCGCTACCTTCACATATACCAAACTTGGTATTACATGGCGTGAATGGACGACGAAGCTAATTGACGCGTCCAAACATGATAATCTTGATACGCATGTCGTGTAAAATATGACTGCCGGCTATGCTCATAGCGTCCTCGCGGCGTTTTGCTAGCTCCACATATACCAAATTTGGTATCACGTGACGTGAATGAACGACAAAGGTAAACGACACGTCCAAACATGATAATCCTGATATGCATGTCATGTAAAACATGACTACATGCTACGCTCATATAGTGCGCTAACGGCCGTTTTGCTAGCTCCACATATACAAAATTTAGTATTACGTAACGTGAGTGGACGATGAAGGCAAATAACACGTCCAAATATGATGATCTTGATATGCGCGTCATGTACACCATAATTCACGTCCAGCTCGTAACGCTGTGCTCATTTCAAAGTGACATATCAATCTCCCTCATTCGTGCTTCGCATATCGTCTATTCACACAGTAGGTGGGATCTGCCAATCTTTTATGACGCGTTCATGCGTGCCCCTACATTGTTGTCCACCTATATGCGGGGGAAATAAGCCCTTACCACTATCAGTGCATGTTTATCGTTTTGTTGCCTCAGGAAGCAACAGAATACCAATCAAGAAGGGTGTAAGGCAGGGGAATACAATCTCCCCAAAGCTGTTTACCGCGTGCTTACAGGAGGTTTTCAGAAGCCTAGAATAGAAACAGTTAGGTATAAGAGTTAATGAAGAGTACCTTAGTAACCTGCGCTTCGCCAATCACATTGCATTTATAAGTAACTCATGGGACGAATTGCAACTCATGATTACGGAGTTAGACAACGAGAGCAGAAAGGTAGATGTTAAAATTAATCTGCAGGAAACGAAAGTAATGTACAACAACCTCGGAAGAGAACAGCGCCTTGAGATGGGGAACAGTGCACTTGAAGTTGTAAAAGACTACGTCTACTTAGGACAGGTAATAACCGCAGAGCTGAACCACGAGATTGAAGTAACTAGAAGAATAAGAATGGGGTGGTGCACATCTGGCAAGCACTCTCAAATCATGACAGCTAGATTGGCACAATCCCTCAAGAGGAAGGTATATAACAGCTGTATCTTGCCGGTACTTAGCTACGGAGCAGAAACCTGGAGACTTACAAAGAGGGTTCAGCTTTAATTGAGGATGACGCAGCGAGCAACGGAAAGAAAAATGGTAGGTGTAACTTTAAGAGACAAGAAGAGAGCAGAGTAGATTAGGGGACAAACGGGGGTTAAGGAAATCATAGTTGAAATCAAGAAGAGGAAATGGACATGGTTCGGGCACGTAGCGCGTAGACAGAATAACCGCTGGTCATTAAGGGTAACTAAGTGGATTCCCAGAGAAGGCAAGTGGGTTAGTGGGAGACAGAAGGTTAGGTGGGAAGATGAGATTAAGAAGTTTGCGTGCATAAATTGGCAGCAGCAAGCCCAGGACCGAGTTGACTGGCGGAACATGGGAGAGGTCTTTGTCCTGCAGTGGACGTAGTCAGGATGATGATGATGATGATGATGATAATAATGTCTCAGGACAGCCAAAGAAGGTCGCAAGATTGAATCCCGGCGGTGGCGGCTGCATCTTCGATACAAGACGAAAATGTTTGAGGCTCGTGTACTTAAATTTAGGCGCACGTCGAAGAACCCAAGGCCGTCTGAATTTTCTGAGCCCTCCAAGATGGCGTGTGTAATAATTATAGGGCGGTAATGTGACGTTAAACGCCAGATATTATCATCATTAGGATAGCTAGCCAAAGCGTCATTGTAACCGGAGGTTTAGATGTTTGTATTTATGGTCATGTGCGAACACTCAAAGTGTTGCTGTAATTTTAATTCACGTTTACTTGCCTTACATTCTGTAAGGTGCTGCCATTAATTATTGTTGTTATTATTAAAAGCTCAACAAAGAGGACAGCACCATTATAAGAAGGCTGCAAAGCAACACATACAAACACGGTATACTAATGCACCGATTGTACCCAACATTACACGACTATTTTTAAAAGCCCGACTGGCGCCGTACCTGACACGTTGGCCCACATGATCCTCGAGTGTCCATGCAATACACATACCGCCCCGGCCTAACACCTGTGACGCTGTTCAAGAAGACGAACAGCTCCTCGAAACATGGGAGGCCAAGCTCGCCACGAAGGACCCAGACCAGCAACGACGTGTCGTCGCCAGGACCAAGGAGGCAGCAAAGGCTGGAATGAGGGGACCTCTCACTTAGGTTATAAGCTTAACCTGCACCACTGTACCATTTCGAATGATAAAGTTTATTTCTTCCTTATTATTATTATTATTATTATTATTATTATTATTATTATTACTATTATTATTATATTATTATTATTATTATTATTAGTTGTTATTATTATTATTATTATTATTATTATTATTATTATTATTATTATTATTATTATTATTATTATTATTATTATTATTATTATTATTATTATTATTATTATTATTATTATTATTATTATTATTATTATTATTATTATTATTATTATTATTATTATTATTATTATTATTATTACACTGGTACGGCTATAGTCCATCTGGACGGGACACTTGCAAGGACACACTTGAAGTTTACGAAATTTGAAAGTGTCTACGTGCACCACCATAAGAGAAGCAAGACAGACGCACTGACTTCACGGGGTATACACTGACCCTCGCCCTCTAACGCGTATCCATATCTCTCTATAGGATCATGTCAGTTGGCCGTTGTATTCTCTAACATTCCATAGAGACAAAGACGAAGCAAGCAATGATGATGGTATGTACTTATGAAAATGGGGATACTTACTAACGGTCGTCTATACCCTATAGCGTGTGCGTACCATTAACATAAGAGTCATCATCATAGTCATAATGAACCTCTATGCTGTCTCGCTTGCAGGAACAATCATCAGCTTCTGAGTTGTTTCTCTTGCGAAGGTACTTCAAAATGTCCTGATTTCTTATTTCAGTATACCAGCAGCATGAACTAGAAAGGACTTGATATTATGAGTAATAAAGCGTTATAGAACAGCAAAAAAACAACGTGGCGTCACACAATGCGAATAGCATAACGAGTGGGTCATCCGATGCTCCAGCTCATTACAAAAGCTTGTTTTTTATCGCCTATTAAATGTGGCACATACCCCTTTCAGGCATAATTTAATATTCACTCTTCCCTGCTTACATGATTCCAATAGCTATCACTTAATTGTTGGCGCATAAGAGTTTGTAGAGACTTTCTCCTTGTACAACTGGTAAAGAAGGTTCACGGACCACTTTTAGAGAGTGCTCAAAATATTTAACATATATGTGGTAAGAATGCACCTACCTAACATTTCAAAAAAAGTTTATTTCCGAGCAGTGTGAACTGCCACTCGCTTTAACTGCTTGGAATGTCAGAAAGAGTGCAATTAAAATTTACTCTTTCTTCGCTAACCAGAATTCCTCGACGGCTTTATTCATAAAAAAAAATTTTGGAACTTTGTGAAAGAGCGCACGGCCTGCGACACAAGCTCCGTTCAAGGAATCGGTTAAAGTGACTCGAATATTTTGTGCTTTTTCACACTCTTAGAAAGAAAAAAAAGCCGTTTACGTTTTTCGTGAACTGCAGCGCTTAAACAGACGTAGAAGTTAAGTGGCAGTTGGCCAGTGTCTGTTTTTGTTGTAGCTTGCATCAATGCCCAATATTATGGAGGTATTGACGTGAGCCGTGGCTTAATTTCCAATATTACTTCTTTATGAAATAACCATACACTGTGGAGAGGCTGTCGCTGTTCTTCTAATTCTAGGTCCCGCTTGATGGAGTCGGCAACGTTAGTGATGGCACGTCCTGTGAAAAGCAGAACTGAGTCGGCGCAATGCCAAGTGCAGAAAATGTGCTTAGTGCAGCGCGCTGACAAAACACTCAGACCATGGTGGCAATAAAAATATGCTCAAATCGCTCTTGATTGCATCACAGATCATTCTCTGGGCTTTTCTGTTATGCCGCCTTTGGTTGGGTGTTGCATTCACAATGGTGTACTCCTTTCGCATTGGTATGGCAGACACTCCTACATGCGACTACTGCGGAGCTGAAGAGACCATCGAACACGTCCTGTGCAGCTGCGCTTGCTACGACACACAGCGATGCCAGCTCCGGATGGTTTTGAATCAACTTGACTCTAGACCATTCTGTGTGCAGAAGATTCTGGGACCTTGGGCATCTGCCTCAGTTGCGCAGAAAGCGACTAAAGCACTCCTACTTTACTTAAAGACAACAAACCAGAGCGACCGCCTGTAGACTGTGTGTGCTCCCCCGAGTGTGCTCGTGATTGTGTGTGCCTTCTTATCTCTCTGCAACCTCTTTTTCCCTTTCATTCCTTCCCCAGTGCAGGGTAGCAAACCGGATGTGCATCTGGTTAACCTCCCTGCCTTTCCTTGCATCTTTATCTCTCGCTCTCTCTTCTTTGCCATACAGGCTACTACAGACGCTTGAAAAGAAATGCGAAACAGCAGCGAATGTAGATTCCGCACTTCTCACGTTTCTTTCCATCTCCGCTGTACCTGTGGCCGTCTAAAGGCCGTTTCACGCGACACATAAAGTAGCGATTTTCAGTCCGCGATTTCACTCGCAGCGTAAAAAAGGCCCCTTCGCTCCCGCTGCAGCGGTCCGTGGCGAGCTTCCAACATGATGGAAATTTTTCGCTCTGATCGCAGAGGCGGGAGCGATTGTTGGTCGAGACCCGTCGAAATAGGGCCGGGCGAGCCGTTGAAATAGCGTCAACGTGTTTGTTTCAGTAATGGCCGATGCTGTGCATTTTAAAATTAATTTAGATTGGAAAGTGTTCTTAAATGACAAAACACAAGTGCTATTCGTTACCATTCGTGGAAACTTGATTATACTATAACGCACAGATCGTTACATCAAATTTGAAAAATTCTAGTGTCTGCCACAAGAAACGGTGACTAGAAACGTTTCTTGCCGCTCCATTCGCAGAGCGAAAATCGCGGACCGTTCGCGGTCCATGTGATACGAAACCGTCATTAGCAACGGGGGCGAACAGAGCGAATGGAGTGAATGGAACATTTTTTTTTTTTTCGCTGCAATCGCGGCATGTGAAACAGCCTTAACAGGCACGGATCGAGATTCAGGGCTTGTACGGAAGCCACAAGCTCTCCACCACGAGTACACTAATACAAATGACTCAAAGGCATTCCCCGTGCTCTGGGTTATAACTTCTGAGAAAGTGCAGATGAGCAACTAATGCAGCGCGTGTCAACGATCTGTTTACGACAGCTTTTTAACGTATATCTTCACTAAAACGAAATAAGGCCGTTTTAAAACCACTGTTCTCTTATTTTCGTTTCATCGCTATATACCGTCATTTTCCGAGCCACTGAAACAACGCTTAGAACAAATCAGTACGAAGTAACGCTCACATAGCCAAAATAACTACAGTAACAACGGGCTGAAATGCCTCTCGAGCGTTAGCCAATCGTGCCTGCGGCTTATGCCTTTTTCGTGTAACCAAAACTTTCATTTTTCAGTCGAAACAATCACGTTCGAGGGTGCTCTTTTGTATAGCACGTAGCTTTTTCTGTCGTATACGTATTATTCTACAGAGTAGACAGCCACGTCACGTCGAGCGGTTGCTATCCGGTCACGGATTCCGCCGACCGATAATAAAGTTTCTTTTTGATTTCCGGAGAAAAATGTAAGCTTTGCACAAAGCGACGAAGAAAATGAAAGATTGTACATGTAACCATTAAATTTCCCGAAAACCTTTTGCCCAGAGAGGTTTTAAAGAAGAACGTTAACAGCGAGGATGTATACGCCGAGTTTCGTTCATTGGCAGCTGCTTTTTTTTAACCGTTCTCTCACTTAGCTCTTCCCTTCTTTTGCGACACCAAAGAGCCCCTCCGACTACAGATTATAAAATTTCCCGGGCCGACTCGGTTGAGACTGGATAACGAAACATCGGTCCCGCGGAATCAAAGCGCTTCGCAGATGGGGTACACAGAGAAAGCGGCAAGTCGAAATGAGAAGCGATCAGCAAGCGACGCACGTCCTGTTCTATAGCTGCAGTGTCCCGCGCAGCCTCTCACTTCGTCGCGCCAGTTCTCGTCCAGCGTTCGACTTACTTCCGTTCGTGGAGGAACTTTGGCAAAAAGGCTACACGGTGCCAGCAGATTGTGTTCTACATACAAAACGTGACTCTTTCGAGCATACAGGGGATATGTAATAAGCGATGTTATTTTTTGCTTTAAGTAAACCTTACTTCGATCCTGGATATTTTTCAGCAGGGCAGTAGTTGCATATGGTGCATAGCTTTGAAGGCACGAGGTGCACCCGCAAACATTAGCGGGATCTCGGAAGCGAAGTGCTTAAGAACATCCTATCTAAATGATTTTTTTTCCAATGCCAATATGCGAAAGGCAGTGTCTCAGAAAGGCGGCTCGATCCCTAGCACAGGAGGCATAACATTTATGAAAAAAAAGTCAAATCCTGGCAAGACTGCAGTAAGAGCTCCTGGGACCGAACTTGGTGTTTCGTTTGTAAGTGGTCTTTGCAGTGCATCAGTGGAGTTTCGTTAACAATTTGCTCTTTACAAAAGTAAATAGAATGGTAGCTTGGACCAGTCGGTGATTTAGCGTTCATATATTTCCACAACGCAAAATGAACGAGGACAGATGGGAAGACACAAACATGGGTGCTGTGTTGTGTCCTCTCGTCTGTCGGTGTTCATTTTTCGCGGTCCAAATATGCCTTATAAGAGTGGAAAACAGCCCGAAATTCAAACGGAACACACAGCGGATAGCTGGGCAATTTTATGGTAGTTCATGTTAATAAAACAGGCAGCGCAAAGGAACAATGAGACAAGCGAGGAACAAGTACTCCAGACGAGCGCTCGTCTCGTGTACTTTTTCTTCGCTTCTGTCAGTCTTCCTTTGTGCTACTACCTGCTTTAACATCGATCCTATTGCCTTTGTTTCTTGCTGTTAATGTTATTTGGGAAAAGATTAGCTTGCATCCACAATCCCGGTAGTGGAGGCCTAGATGGCTACTAACAGCTCTATTGGCGTTGTAGTGATGCTCTTTCAGTTAAGGATGTATTAAGACATCCTGCTGTTTGGCCAATATATTTTGTCCCACGTGACAGCGGGATTGAATATACACCTTCAATACAGTTCACAAATCAATACGCATGCTTTATGTGGCACGATTGTGGCTGCCTTCTTGTTAAGTTTACTTCAAAACACATTGCAGATAAGTTTTAGGCACAAGAAATACGACTTCTACGTTGGCGTGTTTCCTTACATTCTTTAATTTATGCGCTAACCGTAGAATGTAAGGTATCGCAGTTGTTTTTTTTCTATTCTGTGTGGTTCCATTTCTTTTTGGTCATTCCTTTCATTAGCTTTCTGAGAACTGATTTCGCTTCGGACACTAGCAAATGCATCGGATACCCTGCTGCTTGAAGACGGTCTATTTTTTTGTTCTGTCTGCTAAATCTATCTGTCATTGAATGAAAACATTATTCGTTTAAGGCGTTCGTGAATACAATGGATCTTTAATCGAGCTTTGAATGGGCCAAGTCAAGTGTAAAACATGGCTTATTTCCAGTGCGTGGCTCGTACGTTCAGCAAATGTTATATTTGAAAAAAAAAACTAAGTTTTAGATCTAAAAACATTATGAATCTTTTCGCCGGAAATTGGGAGGCTAGTACAAGTGGCTTGAAGTATTCTCCAAAGTTTTCTAGAATGTGAAACCTGAAAGGTTCTAGGCCTGTTTTGTCCGGGTCGAACATTATCAAAAAGTCGTCCATATAACAGAATATGTTTGCTAATCATGACATTTTCAAAAGCTCATGCACTCGACCATCAAGTTGTGCTAAGAATAGGACGCCTATAGTTAGGAGCGATGCATGATCCAAAGCATATTTTGTTGGTTTGGATGTACGGCTAATCTTATTTCCCACGTTGTAAAATGTCGACTTGAGGGACATTTTTAAAAGCTCCAGAAAACATTCTACTGAAAGCCCTGTGTCATTTTGATATGCGACAGCACCGTGATTGTTGATACAATTTTCAAAACATAGCATGAGTTCCCGGTGTGGCAAGGAATGAATATATATGCATGAAATAACTAGCCCAAGCTTCCACCCTAGCAAGCAAACAGGCCGATGGCTTCCATTAACCCATTCCAGTGTAAAGTCCTTTCGACAGTACGGGCCCTGAATTGTTAGGCATACTTTCGAAAATATAACGCATGCATGCCTCTTTACAGACGTCCTGCAGTACCAACTGAAGGGAGCGAGCCTTATAGACCTTATACACACCATGTCCCTTGTACCAAGACTGCACGTGATAACCACCACTGTTGCAGCTGCCTTCTGATAGTGAACACTTTGCTCGGAGAGAGAGGGGGAGAAAAGAAAACATTTATTGTTGATAATTTGGGTCGCTAGTGGTTGTACATTCTAGTCCGGAGGACTATTGGCTCTTGCCACCGCCCGAACTCGGTTCACCTGATTGTTGCACTGAGTATAAGCTGGACTATTGCGGGACCATGTTTAGCCGATATATTAAGATTGTTTTTGCACTCCCAAACCATATTAAATAAAGTGGCTGTCTCAGCTTGCAACATACATGTTAGTGAAAGTTCGTCGTCACCCCCCGATATATTCTTGTGATAAGTACTTCTCCCCTTTAAATTGCCCTTATAGAGTGGGTTACAGGCGCGAAAACTCAAACGCTCCTGTAACAGCTCGAAAATTATACCAGTACAGTTCCCTGTCTATGTGTATAAGTTATTTAACTTCACTAACTTCATAACCAAAAGCATCGAATATGTGAGTTTTCGAGCATTGTACTAGGCTTCCTTTGTATTCATAACTATTTTAATTAAAACAAAGTGGCGCTTATGCGGCTTCGCCACAACAAACAGACCAACAGCAAAAAAAGAGCAGAAAGGTGATGAAAGAGACACACGCAAAGTTCTATAAATTCTCGCAATAAGTTCTGTTCACGCATGCAAACAAGGTAACAATAAGAAAAAAGCGAAGAGGAAAGCGCCGAAGCCCTGCCATATATGTTTACATCTGGCAGTTTTGGAGCAAGCAGCTCTCCGAACTTGTGCGCCAGATGGAAACATTCCCAGAGAGGTAAGCCGACAGCAAAGAAGTGAGACATTTCCCACTTGCCATTGCCAACAGATGCTCCAGTTCTGTGCCTCGCAGGCTGCCATTTACCTGCGTGTTTTTTTTAACCTCTGTATAAATAAAAGCCCACATCTTAGCCGTTATAACTTGAAGAGAAGAAGAGGGATTCAGTGCATATTTACCTGATATATTAGGCATGAAATATCTGGTACATGATGTCACACTTAGCGCATAGAGTAATGCAGGGAAGGACTTAGTTTGCGACTAAACCTGCAGTCATTCAGCTACAGAGACGACTACCCCTTTAAGTACATAGGCCGTATACTATAGTCTTAATAAGGTTGCTCGTCTCGAAGAAATTCTACGTAAACAACGTTTGTAACAGTTCAAAGACGCTATAAGTCATGCCGTGAGCTCAGCAGATGAGAAAACCGGAACATGGCGAATGTTCTATAGCGGCAGCTTAGTGCAGTTGTAATCCGAAGTGCCCATGGCTTCCTGGGTGTTGTTTGATACCACAAAAGAAGGAGAACAGTTACGGCTGGACATGTTTTATTTCTCGAGCGAGAATTTTGAGAAGCGTTTGCGGTGGGATGGCGTCGGAATTTTCCGGGAGGCAGTGCTAAGCGAGCACCAGGATCAGCATGACCAGGTACTCCTCGAAGCGGACATTGACCACGCCGGCCTTCTGGCGGTCGAAGCGCCGGAACGCGTCCGAGGCGCTCTTGACGAACATGCAGGCCTGGATGAACTCGTCGAAGTAGACCTTTCCCCCTCGCACGAAGCGGCGCTGCAGCAACGCGTTGAAGCGGTCCGAGAGCGTATAGTTGCATTCCTTGAGCGCGGTGGCCATGTTGCGGGTCTCGATGGTGCCCCCGTTGTTTGGGTCGAAGTGCCGGAACGCGCTCGACCATTCCGTCACGTAGCGGTACAGCTCACTGAACTCGTCGAAGTTGATGGTGCCGTCGTGGTTTCGGTCGAAGAGGCTCACGAGCATCCGGGCCGTCTCCATGTTGAAGGGACGCCAGGTGCCGGTCGACAGGGCCATCTGCAGCTCGCGGTAGTCGATGGCGCCATTGTGGCCCTGGTCGGCAGCCAGGAAAGTGGTGCGTAGGGTGACCTGGTTCAACGGTTGTCCGCCGATGTGCGCCATGCCTTCGTTGCCGCAGATCCAGAGGATTCTTGCTGGCTGCGAGTTCTGCGGGGCGCGTGACGACGTTCGCCCAAGTGGAACGCAGCACCTACCTGATGATGATGATGATGCGCCTGGCATGATTGGCGCCTACCCAGTATAGGTGATCGGCTGGAGTCGGGTGGATCATATGGTCGTAATTTTGTTTCCAAATCCTACTAGAGGGTACGCAGTTCATTAGAAAAAGAGCTTTTTCTGAATTAATCTAAATTGCAGACTACTATGAAGCGTAACCTACTGGACACTATGTAGAAGCAGATGCGCATGTAGATCCTAAAATTTTATCACTATTCCTCGGGAGAATTTTTTTAAGAATCACGTAATTAAAATAAAATATTCGAACTATAGATGACAATTCCATTGTTTTTTTGTTTATTAAGTATCTCCTTCGTCTTTAATCAACAACACTTCCTTCTGTTTATTTTGCAAATGCAAGCTGCTCTGTCACCTGGGCTGAATAGTCTAGAATTTATCACCTCGCACAATAAGCGTGTCAATGAAAATTTAACCATCACCATGCACCTCAAAACGACGCTGGTTCTTCAGCTATTTTAGTAAATTTCGTCGCAAGCAGTCAACCGCATAGTTTAAAAGCTCAAAAATTGCACTCTTCGGTCCCGGAGTCTAACGTTGTCCTTCGACGTGATGCTCTTCGTTGTCGTTCAAAATAATTCGACGTTGCTTGGCTATACACCTGAGATAAAACTTCTTAGTCTGCGCGTCGCGTCGGTGTACGCAGGAAGTTGAAAAATCCGAGCCGCGTTGCTGATGGAGCTTCCGTATAAGGCGCAGAGGCAGCTCAGCGGAAATTTTAGACACCTTAAAGTCGTTTATCACGCCGGCTTGGGAAAATATGAACTGCCTCTTTCAGAGGCGAAGTGTCCACCCAGCCTAAAGCCCGCGGCCCTCCTACCCCTTACAGACTGCGTGAGACTTCTCGGCCTTTCTCGCCTAACGCACACACCCGCACGTGCGCTGGCACCAGCCCCTCCCGTCATTTATGCACATAGGCCAGCCCCTTGTATCGTAGTATCGTACGCATTGGCGTCTTGCGCAATGCGGTACGACGTGCAATGCGCAAGGAAAGTCAATGTTAATATAAAAGGGCACCTCGTTTGAAACAATCCCGGCTGTTGGCGTCTTGCGCAATGCGGTACGACGTGCAATGCGCAAGGAAAGTCAATGTTAATATAAAGGGGCACCTCGTTTGAAACAATCCCGGCTGCGGCGGCTGCATTTTCGATGGAGGCTAAAATGCTGTAGGCCCGTGTTCTCAGGTTTGAGTGCTCGTTAAAGAACCCCAGAGGGTCTAAATTTCCGGAACCCTCCACTACGGCGTCTCTGATAATCGTATAGTGGTTTCGGGACGTTAAACCTCACATATCAATCATCAATCAACCTCATATAAAACGACGTGATCGTATTCGCGGGGAACGGATCACACCGCGGTGACTTGGGCCTTTCGTTTTCTCTCTCGCTTTTATTTTTGTTCAGCGGCTGACTCCATTGAGTTGACGAGTTCCTAACTCAACCACAGCAGCATCGTTCCAATGAGTGCGAATGCCCAAACTGTCCATCATTATTCCTTTGAACACGCGACAGTATTCGCAGGTCAGACTTATACCCACTCGCTCTGCGGCGTTTTACATGTTACAGAAGTTGCTTTCGAACGTGAAATGCCATCGGCAGAGAACTACTTGTAGCGTTCGGTGTTTCTTTGTTTCGCGGGGCCCAAGCAATGTCGTGTCCGCTTGTTTCTCCTACAATCACGCTGACGAGCTCAGATAAAACTTTCAGTGTGCGTTTTTGTCTTTGTAGGTGTTGGTAACACACTTGCGAAGCTTGGTAATGTAGAGTGTTGGGCTAGTTAAAACGTACTCAAGACGGATCATACACGTGTCGTGTAGTTTTTTTGTATTTTGTGTCCTATTTGCGCTCCGTGTCATTCCAAACGAGTTTACCCATTGACTTTGTTCGGTCATGTGTAATGGCATAACTTATGGTATCTTTCAACTCTATAGAGTGAAGCGGAGCATCGCGATGGACACTGTGTTCTAGTATAGGTCTAGCTTAGATGATCCATCAAGCACATGGAAAAGCTACGTGGGGTATATTACAATAAACAAAAGTTCAAGACTATTGAGTATCTCATCATGAGAAATCTTATAATGTTAGCTTCACCACTGTACCAGGTCGTCGTTTGTATGTAAATGTTCCTAAAGTTTAAACACTAAAGCTACAGTTTCGTCTAAAACGTTTGCCCCTGTAAGGGTGACAGAAGTCGAATGGGCCTCAGTTCTATAAGCAAACACTATAGAGAGCGCACACATAAGGTTACGCATTCCTACAGTTTAAGCACCCAGGCTACAGTTTCGTCTGAAAACTTCGACCTGGGTGAAAAAATTCGGATGGGCCTTAGTTCTATATCAAACACTATAGGAGCTCCCTATAGAGTGAGCGCGTGCACACTTTTTTGTAACCACTGTGTGTGCTTAAAATTGAACTTGCTGGTAAGCCTTCAGAATATTTCAGGACTTGGAGAGAGCTACACAGTCGAACAGCCGCTCGGGAGGAACAGAAACAAAACGCGCAACAAGAAATAACGTAAGCTGAAAGACGGAAGCGCGAAACTGTTGGGTCGCGTGCGAGAACGCTGCCGTCAAGCAGAGCAGATGCTAAACCTTTTCTCGGCGCCGCCGATATTGCAGCAGCTGCTTCGACCACACACAGGGTGGGAGGCGAGATTTCTGCGCTGCAGCCAGATTAAAAATTGATTTTGAGCACAAAAGCACGAGCCTCGCAGAAATGTCTGTGCGTGCGCTTGTGTACGAGGGCGGGGAGGGGTTACGCAGCTATAGAATATATTGTGTAAGCATCGCTTTCATCCTGTGACTGGCAGATACCCGAGAGCGGAGTCACGCGAAACAAAAGAATCACTCCGCTAACGAAACAAGCCGCGCTATTTGTGAGAGTTGAAGGGAATAAAAAAAACTAAATTATTTGTAGCTTTTGCTTTCTTCTTTTTCTCGGGTTTTTTTTTTCGTCCTTCAGATCCTGTCGCATTTTACCGATCTGTGTGGAAAACAAAGACAACGATCTATATTGATTGCTGACACAACTTTAGAGTCAGACAGCGTCCCCTACGATTTGTCACTGCCAACTAAACAGAGAATTCCCTTTCTTCTTGTCTTCGCAGGAAACGGCTTCATTGAAGGACGAGAGCTGGACAACTTTCTCCGCGAATTTGTTTCCAGCGTCAGTTTGTCCGACGTAGGACCAGAGGTAAGCCTTTATTTCTTTTCTCTTTCTTTCTTTTCTTCTTTTCTTTCGTTTTATGTTAAAACGCATTTTCTTCAAAGCCACATAGAAGTGGTAGAGAACTGATAAAACATTTTGAAAAAATAGAAGAAGCGCTGTAGTTATCCTTTTCCAACTAGCCCCTGCAGCCGGTGATCTATCGGCATCATTATCAACGGGGACACATATCCCTTAAAAAGAAGCATTAGGATACCTTGCTGCAACTGTCGAAAACACAAACGCACAGATTGGGCAGCAAAGAGAAGGAGTTTTTCAATGAGTCTTGCCAGGTCTAGTTACAGCGGCTGAGCATGTCGTGACCTCAATAACATATAGTAAGGGCGCATATTCTACGGAAGCCATAAATACGACATAGCTGTGGGCAAGATACGTATTTTATACGTCAGGGTGGTCGTCTTTTTTTTCATTTATTTATTTCTGCGTTTTTCGCTGGTACAAACGAGGCTCCGCGGTCACTGGGTCAACGTTATTACCGAGCCCGGCTACTCAGCTTGATGCGTGATAAGAAAATAAAATGGACGATAAAGTGGCAGGTAGCACAATACGGGCACGGCTCAGGTTGAACGCGGGGGTCTTCAAAATAAGAATAGTGGTAAAGCAAGAACGGTGTATCATAGAGTTTTCTAAACTTAACTAGAGGGGACTGTGGCGCTGCAATCGTTCAGTGACCATGGGAATGATGGGTAGTACACATATTTGCCTAGTCTTCGTACTTGTGGCTGGCGAATCGTACTTGCGGCTTCGTTCACTGCTGGTTACGGTTTTGTTTTGAAGGAAAGAACGAACCCTTTTGAACTTTGCGACGCGATTCGAAATGGTAAGCCTAAAAGAATAAGGTGGTGAAGCGCAGCTGCTGAACATTTTTTTTTTCGTGAAAAACAGCTCCAAGCCACACGAACACACATGGAGCCAGAAGCAAGCCAGAAGCACAAAAATTAGACAAATCTGTGTACTACCCTTCATTCCCATGCCCGCTGAAGCGCTGTGCGTTGCAGCTCCCATAGACATAAGCGCCAGAGTTCCCTTTAGTGTATATTAGGAAACTCTATATGCGGTGTATCACTCACCGACGCCGGTGCGTTTTACAGTTGCAACGTCATCCCTCCGGGACGTAGTTTACAAAATTAAGGGGTCAAGTTCTGTGAAGATGAATTCGGCATTCAAATTTATTTCTTTTTCTATTTTCTCGAACGATGTCACGCTTTGCCATTGCCGGCACTGGTCATTCAGCGAGATGACTGATAACGAAAGCTGTCGTGACGCAGAGGTCGCACAGAATTTCGAAACAGCCGATCATATACCGCGTGGCTAAATCCGGAACGTCTGTCGAGAGAGTACCTTTTGTATTAAACGTATTCTCCTTTAGAGTCTTCCATCCGAGTGCGAGCCTCTTTTTGCCATGACATGCGTCGTCCCGCCTGGCTTGCCACATGCGGTTGGCATTTCGTGCACTACCTCATTTGGTGTATGCCACCCGGGTGTTCCGTTCTTCATTTTCAGCGGGGTTAGTAGAGGCGTTTGCCCCATTTATGTGTCACATTCGCTTCAGCTCGCGGACAATGAACATGCAGCAGGGGTCATCTTAAGCTCACTGCCAGCAGTGGGTCGCATTCGCGCAGTTCAGTCCCGCGAGAACTGAGGAACAACTAAAATGTAGACGCCATTTCTCTGATAGTTTTTGTTCATGACATGGTGACCACATTGGGTGCCTCACGATAACAATGCTTTAGACCGGTCACGTCTGAGCAGCTCACCAGCATTCATATGAAGAAAATAAAAGACATTTTGGTCGTGAACGGCCATGTTAGGGCATCAGGCCGCAAGCAATTGGCTTTCGGGCTGCATGTTTGGGTGTTTGGGACTTCTGCCCTGTAGGCATATAAAGCTATCCCGTAAAAATAAGCCCCCACTCAACTGAGAGCAGTGCTTCCACATTAGTTTTTTTTTTCCTCTCATATCTTGTAAAACAACTGTGGCGTTACAAACCCGTGTTGAGAGAGAAAAATTAGTCATCATCATATGCAGTCCAAGAAGATAGTAAGCGCAAACGGCCCACTGAAGCTGCTGATGGCCCACTGTTGACATTTCTTTCATTGGGCATCACTGTGGCTTTATGCGCCACAGGCACTATATAGCTGTAGGAAAATCCTTTCATCACGAGAATCGCTTATCCCACGGCTGCTACATTACTCCTACGGTGTCTCGGGGCTTGAAAGAAATTGCAACGTTAACAATTGAAGGTGTACCATTGTTTCGAGGAATAAACCTTTGTTTGAAGGACGCAAGCTTTAAAGTCTTGACAGAGCACCCCGTCGAGTAAAACGTTTGATACCACACCAGACTTCACCAATAGTAATAGTGCTAAAATTCCGCCATTACAGATACCACTTCTAGTTTCTGAATGTCCTTAATGAGATGTATAGTAACTTATTTCCCTTCTATCATGAAGTGCATTTTATAATACGCTCACATTTTTTATTGTTCTTGTTTAAATATTCGCACAAAAAAAGAAGCATACAAATTACTCATCGACTCTTTATTAAGAACCATACACCTCGAGTTTCGCAAAATATATGAGGAGGAACAAAAATGAGCACTCGTGAAAGAGAGACAAGGCGTTGCTAATAATTCGTGCACGCTTGAGCACTCTATTACCACCCTATCTGATCATACATACATTGTAAATGCTTGAGGCCGAAATTCTCAATGAAACAAAGTGCCTGAACTGTTTCATTGTAAAATTGAGAACTTGTTCTGTGCTGTCTCTCCTTCTTTCTTTCTCTTTTTTATTATTTTTTAAGGCGCAGCCACTCGTAATTTATGGAAACGTTCTTTTATGCGCAGACTGCATTATGGACACATAGGTTCTGTGAAAACTGGCAAGGCAACGCGAATGCAGAGCTTTTTTTTTTTCCAGCGTTGTTCATCGCAACGCTTCGAATGTGTGGTAGAGGTCGAATCCTGATTGGATTAGAGAGGCGTCATCGAGCAGAACTGAACTAAGTTACTCGCATTCACGGTGCAATCTCTCCGCGCTCGTGATCCCTGAGTGAGATCGATTCGGAGCCGGGCGCGAAACCAAGAATCCGCCGAAACTGGCTCATTTATAAACAATTAAAGTGCCAGGCGTTTCTTTATTCGAACCACCGAGCGCCTCGCCCAGTATTGGTCTCCCTCGCTCCTCCAGGACTCTTGTGCTCTATTTCAGCTTTCGCTTCTTTTTTTCTTTTGTCTTTTCTCTTATTTTTCGACAATTTCGGCGGCAGTAAACAGGCATGCATTACGTATACTTTCTCTGGCGTCTCATGGTGGCGTTTTTTCTTTTTTTTCTTTCTTTCTTTCTCTCTCTTTCTTTCTTTCTTTCTTCCTTTCTTTCTTTCTTTCATTTTTTCTTTCTGTCTTTGTTTCTTTCTGTCTTTCTTACTATCTATCTGTCTTTCTTTCTTGTTTCTTGTTTGACTTCTTTGTGGGCCGAAGTGAGAACGACTTCGACCCGGACTCATTACTCTTTCAGCCGCCTGTCGGCCCTCGGGTAGAAATTGCTGGCGTCTTGGTTCCTGGCGTTGCTTCTAGCAATGAGCTTCCCGCTCCCTCAGGAGCGATTGAGAGGGATCGCAGAACCAACGAGATGGCGCGCCCTGAAAGAAAACATCTATACACGTATTTTTATTCAAATGGCTCCCACCAAGACAGGAGTTGTACGCCCTCTTCGATGCGTAGGAAAAAACAAAGAAAGAATACAGAACTCTCAGGGGGTAGGCATACCACACTAGAGGGCCGGTGCGAAATGCATTACCGCGTTTGAACCGCACAGGGCTTGTAGCGCATACGGTTTTGACAAGAACGTGTAGTGAAACAGACTTTCCAGTGGTTTTATTGTCAATGTAGTAATTTTTGTCAACTGGCTGTTTCGAGCAAGTCCGTAATATAAACTTTTGCATTTTACCTGGAGCATCTTCCTATTTGCATATAGAGACGGCATTTTGCAGCATAAATATTGAACAAGGGGCTTCATGTTCTGCGCTGTGGACGTTCTTAAAGGATGTCACACCCGCTGTCTCACATTTCGAACGACACTTGCATTGCAAGCGAAGATGCTCTTTTCGGGGAACATTCGCAACATGTAAAAATGACCGCGCATCACACGTTGATGCTTTAGAAAGCTCCAAGTACGTCGTTCATATTTTGATGGTCGTGATTAAACTAATTTCTTAAATGCCATTTAGCCCCGCCATGGTGGTCTAGTGCCTAAAGAACTCGGCTGCTGACCCGCAGGTCGCGGGATCAAATACCGGCTGCGGCGGCTTCATTTCCGATGGAGGCGGTAATGATGTAGGCCCATGTGCTCAGATTTGGGTGCACGTTAAAGAACCCCAGCTACTCGAAATTTCTGGAGCCCTACACTACGGCGTCTCTCATAATCATATGGTAGTTTTGGAACGTTAAACCCCACATATCAATCAATGCTGACCCGCAGGTCGCAGGATCGAGTCCCAGCTGCGGCGGCTGCATTTTTGATGGAGGCGTAAATGCTGTAGGCCCGTGTGCTCAGACTTGTGTGCACGTTAAAGAACCCCAGGTGGTTGAAATATCCGCAGCCATCCACTACGCTGTCTCTCATAATCAAATGGTGGTTTTAGGGTGTTATACCCCACATATCAATAATTAAATGCCATTTATGCAAGAAACAACATTTTTTTCTCGCGTCGAATGCTTCATTCAGTCTCCAGGATTGCTACATTTATTCCGGTATGCATATCTAAAAAGAGTAATAAAGGCTAACGAAGTGTTACTCTACGAAAACACCTAATTTGAGAGCTTTGAGATAATTATCCCCCGTAACATCTCCACTCGTACTGAGAGTAATAGGAGGCAATTAAAGAAAGTATTTTTTATGCGACGCGCAGGTTCGAGCATTCGCAACAGGCCCTACATTAAAACATTATTAGTAATCTGCAAACTGCATTAATTGTTAATATATTATTCTACCTCTTTCGCAGTGTAACATTTCGCATATGGTGTAAAAATGTACACAAGTGTTCCTTTTGTTTTTGTTTATTCCTAAAGCGTAGTTATGTACCAAAATTGTTTTTTTTTTCAAAGAACACCTGTGGAAGTGCTCTTATCGCTACGCAGTCGCTGCTTTAAAGAAACTAACGTTATTTCTATATTACCTAAGGAACTACAGAACGATATCAATGCCGTTATAGACAGCGTAAACCACGCCATTAAAGAAAAAGAAGCTTAGGAAGCGTTGTGAATTTACCATGGTTGTGTCCGGTGCAAGGGTCTACACTAAGTGGTCAATCCATAGATTTGGTAAATGTAGTACACAGCCTCTGTGCTACCCTCACGTTGCATTGGTGGCACGTATTCACAACAAAACCCACTCCCGAAAATTTTGAAATACATGGAATACACGCTTGCTAATGCTAAAAAGGTTGTTTCAGAATTTTTCTCACCTTCTGAAGCCGCAAGTCACACGATGCGATCAAGAAGATGCTGGGAACAACTTGACAGCGTCTGTAGGGAATTTTCGAGGTGACAGAAGGCACCATTGCATGTTTTTTTTTTTTTCTAATCGCGATGTTTTTGCAAGATTGTAATTATTGTAAGTAATGGTTTCCATGCCCTTGTATGCAGACTTAAGTGCAGGCAGTGGGAATAAATGCATTGTTAGAACAAGTGACAGTAAAGTAATCTCACTTAGATTATAGCTGCGTTAACTCTGTCTAAAGTGGACCTTTGATTATGCTATTTTAAATCGATTCTATTTCCATTTCCAACTTTGCAAACATTTTCTAGGATGCTCATAAAGCAAGATCTTTATCATTTGTTGAATTATTCCCTTAGTGATTTCTAAAACTGCTCATCTTCGTGCATAAGGACCTTTGCTGACGATAGTATTACAAGCTGCCAAATAAATGGATCTGTTCACTTTAGTCACCTCCAGTTTAATGTAGCAAGATCCTTTTAGAATTTATCTGTCTTCCAAAAGTACCGGTTGTGTTTATTTGGCAAAAAGCTGAAAATAAGATTACTGATCTCTTCACGTGTAGTTTTACTGAAACAGATCCTGAAATCACATAAAAATTACTTTAGCAACATTTGGATGAAGTTTTTCAATTTATATTTAACGCAAGTTGACGGTGACAATAAATGTGCCTTTTTCAACCCTTTAAGTGGTTATGTAAAGGAAAAGAAGATAAAAGTACCACCCCTAACTGTCTATTCTTAAGATGACACCACAACAGGTCGGCACATGAATGGGTAATGAGAATAAAAGGGATAGGTGAGCTAAAGGGAAGATAGGAAAAAAATGAAAATGGGACTCATTCCAGTATCCTCGCCCGACACGCGCTCGAATCAACGCAGCCAACCGAGAAAGCCAAGGCACAAGGGATGCGCACAATTTACCGTGGGTAATGAGAAGAGTGGGCTCTTTCAAACTCACAGAGTAAGTTCAGTTGACCCCGATGGTTGCGCCACTTCAGAAGGTCAATCCTGAGGTGTCACGACGAGGAGGGCCGCGGCACAAATTAGTCGCTCCGGAGAGTCGACTGAGAGCATCAGGATCACAGCACGTATTGCCGCGAGCAGTGCGCAAACTGTTGCGTCCTGATGCTGGCAGATGACGGCGGCGTCGAGGAAGTGGGCGGTGTCGTCGTCGAACTCTGGGAGACGGCAGCAGCCGCCGGTGGATGCGAGGCAGCGCGCGGTGTCTACGTTGCCGTCGAGCGCGTGGTGATGACGGCAGACCCGGCTGAGAGGAGCACGAGGGCGAAATCATCGTCGTGTTCGTGGGTATCACGGGCGCACTAAGGGCGGCTTCCGATGTCGTGCCGCCGGTACCGGCGACCGCATCCCGGAAAGAGCGGCCCTTGACGATCGTCGCACTGCTTCCAGGCATCCTGGCATGCTCAAAGGCTTGGCGGCGAGTCACTGTGCCATCAGATGAGTCCATGATGACCACGGCTTTGCGCTGGAGTTGCCAAGAACAGCGCGGCTCGGTTGCGGAATGTTTTCCGCGACAGTTTATGCAGGGTGTATGTTGTCCTGCACACGGTCCTGGGGCATGCTTGACGCCGCAGCGCAGGCACCACTCGGCTCGCGAGTAGGTGGCGGTTTCATGCCCGAAGCGGCGCAACAGGCACACTGAAGGGGCCGGGGCTGGCGAGGACTGACAGGGCACCTTTGCTTTTTAAGCAGGATGTCACGGGGACCATGGTCCCCGCAAATGTCAGGGTGAGGCAGTTGCCTCTGCAAACTCCAGTCACGAGTGGAACTTATGGGGCGATGTTTTCAACGAGGTCCTCGAAGGGATCGTCCGGTCAACTCCAAAAGCCTTGCCAATACAGGTGTTCAGGTCCAATTGCTTTACCCGAACCTGAGTTTCGCAGATCGTCCTAACCTGAAGCAGGGTCATCAGATCGGTGGTGTGATGCGTGTCAACCGCAACCAAGTTGCCCTTGAAGTTCACCCGTGCACGCTGGGTGGCAGGGAACACCGAGAGGACGGCGGCGATTGAGTACTTCGATGCAGCCAGGAAGTTCGCCTTCTTCCCGACAGGCCGACAGATTATGGTGGCCGCCCGGTCACTCGGGCTTAAATAACCGCTGAAGTGGAGATCTTGAGGGCGCGGAGATGTGCTCAAAGGCACACGCGCACGTGGAGAGGGTGCCTTTTGCTGGCTAGCCCTAGAGGTTGCGAGAGGAGAGGAGATGGTGTTGTGTTTCTTGCAGGAGGTCACGGCCGTGGCAGGACAGGAGGAAGGTTCTGTTTGCGCCTTCCTTTCGCTCGGAGCCAGGGAGAGGATGGCAGTGTCATGGCGGCTGGTCTCCTGTGATCGGGGTTTGTTTTGGAGCGCGCAAGCTTCCTTGGTTCCTGCTGCTACTGCTGCATAGGCACCGATTTCGATGTCGAGGTTGCCTGGTTGGCTTCCTGTTGATATGCCGTCTTGCGGCGGCCTCTCGGTGGCGGAATTTGTAGCCCTTAGAAGGGCTACAGATGAAGAAAAGGACAGGAGCGCGCATATATATATATATATATATATATATATATATATATATATATATATATATATATATATATATATATATATATATATATATATATATATATATATACACTCCTTCTAACGTACGTGCATTATCATAACTAACTTATGTTCGTCCACAACCAGAGTATGCATCATCCACACAGTCACTACATCAATATTAACTAGTCCGTACATTGGAAGCCATCCAGCATAGGGCAGCGAGATCCATGCCTGGTAACTACGACTATCATTCATGCATCACCCTAATAAAACAAGATCTTGAATTAATGTAACTGGATCAAGGCCATGTAATGACTTTTTTATGTTTATTTCACAGGTACATCTACAGTAACAAATGCCACTGTTTGCCACTTCATGTCTCTTTGCACACATCTCGACGCATTCACAACGCACGTAGTTTCATGCGCATTCATGGTCACACAATGCCATTTAACTCATCACCACTACCTCGAGCCATAGCACATGGGAACAGCCTTCTAGATCACATCGTATCCATCTCTAAACGTGAAACTTTTTCGTGATAACCTGATTTCGTTGCGTTTTTTTTATACTGTATAACTTTGTTGCACCTTGCTGTTTATTATTTGTTTGCTTTGTTTGTTTGTTCTAATGCTCTTTTTTACTTTTTGTCTGTATTTGTAATGTATTTACTTATGCCCCCTTTACTCAATGCACTTTAGTGGGCCTGTAAGGCATTTTGAATATATATATATATATATATATATGTATAATATGTATCTTTAATAATTATTATATGTATATCTAATATGTAATATATATATATATATATATATATATATATATATATATATATATATTATATATTATTATATATATATATAAGTGGTCTGTCTTGGAAGCAGCTGCAGCTCGGTGAAGGCGCGGCTACTCTTCGCTATTTATCCTTGAGTGACCGATCGTTGAGGCGCAATACGTGGAGCTTCGATGAAGTCGACGACTTGCTGGTCTGCCACCTGATAAGGCTTTTCGCGGCAACAATGACAACCAGCCACCTGCTCCGCGTGTTCCGTGGCAGCCCTACATCGAGCCCCCAACCTTCGCCTGTCAAGCTGGGGAAGATGTCGACGCATGTTTCAGCTCCTACCAACGGGCAAGTCAGTTTAATGGCTGTGATGCTACCGGCCAGCTCCACAATGTGGGACTCTTTCTTAAGGAAACCGCATCTCTATGGTTTGAAAACCATGAATAAAGCCTGACGACGTGGCAGAAGTTTGTCGATGAAATCAAGAAGTGCTTAGGGGATCCGGCAGCTAAGAAGAAGTGCGCCGAGCAAACCCTCATGCAACGGGCTCAAGTCCCCGGAGAAATCTGCACGACGTATATCGACGAGATTGCTCAAGTTGTGCAATGCACTGGACCTCCGGATGACAGAGGAGGACAAGGTTGGTCATCTTTTTGAAATCTGTAAGTGACGTCATTAAGCACTGCCGTACGTTTGAAGCGTTCAAAGCGCGATGAATTACACCAAGGTTCGACTGGCTAGCCAACGTCACTAACGTCGCCAGTATCAACGTGCATCCCACCCCATCGGACCTCGCGTCGGTTATTCGGCAAGTGGTGCACGAAGAGCTCGACCGACAAGATGCGGCTGCTCGGCCTGCACCTGATTTCTGGGAGACCTTTCTTTTCCGTTACTTTGGAGCAACTACAACACCACCTCCCTTGATGCCTCTAACTATACGTCTCGTCCTCGAGTGCCAAGCCCCACTATTCATCCACATCCAAGTTACCAGCGGTATGATGACTGCGCACGCTGACCACCTGCCGTTTTTTAGGAGTGGAATGGCTGGGTCACTTATCCTTCTACTGAGATCACCAGTACACCCCGTGAACATCTCATATACTTCCACTGCGGCGTCCGCGGACATGTCACCCTATTCTGCCCTGATCCGTCGCACGGCAGCACCGTCCTATGGGCGACCGCGTACATTCTACAAGCGCAAGCAATCAGCACGTTGACGAGACACCCTAGCCCTCTGGCTAGTAGAGCAGGTCTAACCATAGGGCGAATCATGGAAGTGACTTACCGGCGTCTGTGCGCAGCTTGACGCCGCCACCTTCACGCTACGGAAGGTACCCATCTTCTCGACGACGTCCCACGTCACCACCATCAGGAAACTAGGCGGCGCGACCGATGGAGGTGACGTCACCAGTCATCGTCAACTACACGCCGCTATGCCTCCACCAGTGACCATGTGTCATAACAAGATTTGTGTTTCTGTAGGCAATGTTACTACGCTAGCTTTAGTGGACATGGGAGCTAGTGTCTCCGTTATTATTGTTGATATTAAAATCTAATTAGGCCGTAAACTGGTGTTCTATTGGGATAATGTGAGCTCATTTTGTGCTGTGAGAGGAGAATTGCTCCGACATCTTGGCGTATGCACCACAAATACTAATTTCTCTGATAACGTCTATCAAGTCCAATTCACAGTAGTCGCTAAATGGACCCATAATGTAATCATTGGTCTGAATTTCCTACAACCGTGTGGTGGCACTCGTGATTGCGGTAACGGCGATCTTTTTATCTCTCGTCTTTCTGGCCAACCTGCTACTTGTTCGCACACCCTTGCCATCCGTTAAGATTCCGTCTCACCACCACGTTCCTTATCCAGCGTTCAAGTTACTGTTGCTAGTGCCGACAACGATGCATTTGATGCTATTGTTGAGCCAATGCCTTCAATCGTTGCAAAGAAGCGTGTGCTCGTGTCTCGTTGTATTGTCTCTGGGGCCTGCGGAACGAGCGCACTGTGAGTGTCAAATTTATTCAACTAATCTGTTGTGCTTCCAAACAATATCATCATCATCATTATCATCAGCCTGACTACGTCCACTGCAGGACAAAGGCCTCTCCCATGTTCCGCCAATAAACCCGGTCCTGTGCTTGCTGCTGCCAATTTATACCCGCAAACTTCTTAATCTCATCTGCCCACCTAACCTTCTGTCTCCCCCTAACCCGCTTCCCTTCTCTGGGAATCCAGTTAGTTACCCTTAATGACCAGCGGTTATCCTGTCTACGCGCTACATGCCCGGCCCATGTCCATTTCCTCTTCTTTATTTCAACTATGATATCCTTAACCCCCGTTTGTCCCCTAATCCACTCTGCTCTCTTCTTGTCTCTTAAGGTTACACCTACGATTTTTCTTTCCATTGCTCGCTGCGTCGTCCTCAATTTAAGCTGAACTCTCTTTGTAAGTCTCCAGGTTTCTGCTCCGTAGCTAAGTACCGGCCATATACAGCTGTTATATACAGCTGTTATATATATATATATATATATATATATATATATATATATATATATATATATATATATATATATATATATATATATATATATATATATATATATATATATATACATATATATATATCAATTTTCCCGACGGAGGGTTGCACTAAGCCACCGTGAGGCTGGTTTTTTAAGTCTTGATCATTTGTAACAACGTCACTGATTATGACTGATGAATTAGCTGTGAACAGAAAACAGTAACAGAAAGCCATCTAACAAAGAAAATGTAAAAGTCCTTTTAACGCTGAAGCACTTTTTATTCTGTAACCACCTTAACTGTGCAGTGAAAGCATTGGTTGTGATCGCCGATGTCTTCTTGCCATCGTGTCATTTGTGCAGGCACAACAAAATGGTCAACAAGAAGCCGTAAAAATCAATCATATAGTGCATTTCAATGTGAATTCTTCAAAAAACAACACAAAAAACTAGAGAGACGAAAATTCAGGTCAACTATATGAATACTAAAGCAACGACTCGCAGACAAAGCTTTTCATAAAAAACGCGCCTGAAGAATGGCTCCTCATGCGGTCGGTAATGTGTTTTTTATAAGAACCGCAGTGGGATGATTTCCCAGCGTAATGTATTCTCTCTTATTTATTTTTTCGTGTCCTATTTTCAACAGTAGGGCGCACGTACGGATGTTCAGCTTATGTCATATATTATTTTTGTTTATACTTTCTCTCTTCAGTGTGGCTAAAGGATTCACGTACGAAAAGGCTGTGCTGTTTTTTAAGTCAATAAGATTTTTTTCTTTTCATCAGCACAAAGGAAAAAGTGGCTTTCCTTAGTTGGACAGTAAGGACGGCAGTCGATAAACCTATAGGCTTGAAAGTAATGTCAATCTGCTTGTTACAAAATAATATACATCTGCTTTTGCTGAAGTGTGTGTCTTACAGGCTCCTTCGATGAATAGTAAAATACGCTCCCATATTCATACCTCCTTTCTACATTCTCTTGTGTATGTTTTGTAGGAATTGAATTCTTATACTGTGACGAGTTCCGAGCACTTTTTTTTAGCCTATTGCAGCCGAAAGAGGCCTTGTGTGGCTAAATAACCATTCTTAATTCGGCATGCTTTCAAAGCACCCTTGAGAGTGCTTATGGCCGTGTTTTGCATGGAACCGATTCCAGGCCGTTCTAGACGGTGAAGACGTGTCTTCATTGGCATCTCATGCAGAGTCTCCTGCTGCTAAAGTGTCGAGTTTTTTTCGCTTACTGACTGCCCACTCTGTTCTGCCGCCGGCAATGTAGCCCGCTGGGAAAGATTAAGTTAGTGGCTCGATGCCAAACAGAACGCCATCGACATAGTATAGACGCGTTGGAAGGGCATTTCGCCAGTCGTGTGCCCATTTATAACCCCCCTACAAGCGTTAGAGGAAATTCCTTGCCGGAAGCTATATCGCCGAACACGTCTGCGCCATCAACGAAAGAGTTGTGAGAAAGAGAAAGGCGATGCTATGTTTACATCGTTCCTCCAGAAAAATGAAGCCCAAGCACCCTGCAATTCATGCGTTTCCGCGTGTAAGGGCACGTGTGTGTGTTTGTGTGTGTGTTTGTGTGTGTGTTTGTGCGTGTGTTGGTGTGTGTGTTTGGGCGTGCGTGTGTGTACGTGTGTGTGTGTGTGTGTGTGTTTGTGTGCGTGTGTGTGTGTGTTTTTGTGTGTGTTTGTGTGTGTTTTGTGTGTGTTTGTGTGTGTGCGTGTGGATGTTTGTGTGTGTGTTTGTGTGTGTGTCTTTGTGTGCGTGTGTGTGTTTGTGTGTGTGTGTTTCTGTGTGTGTTTGTGTGTGTGTGTGTTTGTGTGTGTGTGTGTGTGTGTCTGTGTGTGTTTGTGTGTGTATGTGTGTGTTTCAGTGGGTGTTTGTGTGTGTTTGTGTGTGTGTTTTTGTGTGTATGTTTGTGTGTATGTGTGTATGTGTGTGTTTGTGTGTGTTTGTGTGTCTTTGTGTGTGTTTGTGTGTGTTTGTGCGCGCGTGTGTGTGTGCTTCTGTGTGTGTTTCTGTGTGTTTGTGTGTGTGTTTTGTGTGTGTTTGTGTGTGTTTGTGCGCGCGTGTGTGTGTGCTTCTGTGTTCGTTTCTGTGTGTGTTTGTGTGTGTGTTTGTGTGTGTGTGTGCGTGTGTGTGTGTTATTGTGTGTGTTTGTGTGTGTGTTTTGTGTGTGTTTGTACGTGTTTTTGTGTGTGTTTGTACGTGTTTTTGTGTGTGTTTGTGTGTGTGTGCGTGTGGATGTTTGTGTGTGTGTGTTTGTGTGTGTGTCTTTGTGTGCGTGTGTGTGTCTTTGTGTGCGTGTGTGTGTTTGTGTGTGTGGTGTGCGTGTGTCTGTCTGTGTGTGTGTTTCTGTGTGTTTGTGTTTGTGTGAGTGTGTGTGTCTGTGTGTGTTTGTGTGTGTATGTGTGTGTGTTTCTGTGGGTGTTTGTGTGTGTTTTTGTGTGTGTGTGTTTTTGTGTGTTTGTTTGTGTGTATGTGTGTATGTGTGTGTTTGTGTGTGTTTATGTGTGTTTGTGTGTGTTTGTGCGCGTGTGTGTGTGTGTGTGCTTCTGTGTGTGTTTCTGTGTGTTTGTGTGTGTGTGTGTGTGTGTGTGTGTGTGTGTGTGTGCGTGCGTGCGTGCGTGCGTGCGTGCGTGCGTTCACATCCCTCTCAAATAGTTGCATTCTTAAGTGCATCAATTATCTAGCTGATCGAAATAATCTGCATTCAGGTGTTAATAACTGGAAAGTGAAAAAATATTTCTGAGAATTCACAATCAAGTACGTTTCCAATTCTGCAAAGATCAGAAAGTCCAGAAGGCTTGTTGCAAGCTTGCGAAGGGTTGATAACATTTTTTATTAATAAACGTTATACGTTCTCTTATACGTCGTGGTAATATTGAATCACAACTCGAAAATCAAGTCGTTGATTTCTTGCAGCAATGTACAGACGCCGAAAGTTAGCGCATGTTCAAATAAAGGTGATTATTGACAAATTTTAACTACTTGCGTCAATCAAGAGCTTCCAACCACTTTACCTGCCATATTTTAAACGCCTGTCGTGTTCAAAAGCCACTTTTATGCGCTTATCACCAGGCATGAAAATGCACTTGGATTTCGTTTGCTTGTTTTCTTTACCCTAGACACCTTAAAGGAGTTGTGCGTTTACAAGTCCTTAAATTGCCTCGAACTAAAGCGTTGTATGCCTGAACCTGAGCTCGGAAAAGAGTGGTTGCAGCCTACATGTAAGGAGTCTGTCGCTTTGCCAACGGGGTCTTTTTGCTTCTTCCTCTTATTCTTTTTCCGTGGAGCGATGGAGCGTGAAACGCGAGCGGCACGCGCAGCACGCCACGTACGCCAGCGGTCGCGCTAAGTCTTGCTTCACACAACCTCCTGCACCGTTCGGGGAACGCAACAAATTCTTCCCGCTTCCCTCGGTGCCTCGGTGCTTGCGCCGGAAGCAGCTAGCTAATCTAAAAACGATTTACGAGGGCATCTCATTCCATACCGGGACCAGTACAGACACGTTCGAGGGTGAGAGAGACAGCGTAAAGAAAAACACTGCAACATAGGATTGATGGTAGCGGAAGCGAATCGTTTTTCACCCGGAAGAAAATCAAAAGTGCCCCGCGGGAGCTACCCGTCTGTACGCTTCTGAATTATTCCTTCTGAATTTAGATATGCCTGGCCCTAGATGGACAATGCAGATTGGGAGCGGTTCTTCGTCGTGACGGGGTCGATGTGAAACAGGAGCGGTGTCTCTCATTGTTCTCGTGATCGAGACTCCCGACCCGTGCAGGCGCTCGAGTAGCTTTACTACTGTAAACCTTCATCAATCATAGGCCTCCCTGAACGAGACAGCGTTGGAAAACTCGAAGTAACGCAACGCGAGTACAAATATTAAGACGAGTTCTGCTGTTTTGGAGAGGACGGCTGTTTCGAAGAACCGAGGCACTTCTGGCACTTTTGGGTGGCGCACTTTTCTTTAGATTGCTACTTTCTCAGCAAGCCTTAACGTGATTCTAGACACGAATGTAGATGACAAGGCGGCTCTAAAGCGAGCGTTATTTTCTCGGGATATTATTTAATAGAAGCCATGCAACGGCTACTTGGCATCGTGTTTATCGAACCACAGCATGGTCTACTTGTTTGTATTAATAAAAGATGGTAAACGTCTACTTTAACGCCAAGACGTTTGCTTCTGGCAGCCACTGATTTCTTGATCGTTTTCGCTTTAATGCAACAGGCATCGATTTCTCTAGTGGTTACTGAGCTAATATGCGTTAGGACTGTTCTTCAGTCCTGAAAAGATGAAGAAAAATAATGCACTACTGTTTGCCTATATCACTCATACGCGCGCACGAACACTGAAAAAAATACACTGTATATATTACTCACCGCCTAAAAACATAATGCTAAAATTCTCTGCAGAGCAATGTTATTGACGCCACAGCTCGATTAAGACACCAATGTCCTCTATACTGTCGATCATCCAATCACACCCTGCGTGCCCGTCGTTGTAGCCCGCCAAGTGTCGAAACCTTATTTTGCCGCTTTTGCTTTGTCTTCGCTAATTCCTTTTTTAAAGCCATTGTACAAGCGCTGCCCGGTAAGAGAGCTTGCGGCATTAATGTGATGTCCGCGTGCTGCATGACCACACACTTTATGACCACGAAAGGTAGCAGCTAAACTTCGAACTGAGGGCACTTGGAACGAACAATTTTGAGAAAAAAAATATCGCACGATGGCCTCTTTCAGGCCTTTATAAGACAAGTGTTTTTGCTAAGAAAAAGGACAATTCTTCTTTAGTACGTTCATGTACCTGCCATATTACACTAAAACATCTGCAGACAAGGCTTGTGAGCTCGAGCCGATGTTTCGACAAATGGTCGTGTCAAGGCTAAAAGTTTTTATCTAATATTATATATACGTTTGCTTAGTCATTTGAGGTCGTAGCTTGGTGCATATTTGATAACAATTATTATTATTATTATTATTATTATTATATTATTATTATTATTATTATTATTATTATTATTATTATTAT
This sequence comes from Rhipicephalus annulatus, assembly GCA_013436015.1. Classification (NCBI taxonomy): domain Eukaryota; kingdom Metazoa; phylum Arthropoda; class Arachnida; order Ixodida; family Ixodidae; genus Rhipicephalus; species Rhipicephalus annulatus. The sequence goes on from WOVY01011726.1 coordinate 399,028, forward strand.
TATTATTATTATTATTATTATTATTATTATTATTATTATTAAATCAACTATCATCATACTAGCAAGTATATATCTGCCTTTACGTGGGCCGAGATATCGTTTTAGTGGAGGCAAGAACATAAAAATAGCTAGCTCAATTTGCGCTGCACCACTATTAGTAATTTCTAGCTACCATACTAAACCTTTTCAAGCCAACCTTCATACCAGTTTGCCTATTTAAAATTTTAACTCATGCCGATTGTGTTGCACATGTCCCGTTTCAGGCTTTTGGCAGCGAGTCCACCCAGCACCTTAGATTTTGGGGTTGTTTCAACGCAGGCGTTGAAGGCAATAACGTTCGACAGTTGGTTATCGTGTGCGGCGACTGAAAAATGACGCAAACATACATAGTAAAGTGAAAGGCAAGGCTACGCGATCAATACAACCACCACTCAAGCGACCACCTCGTATATAGTCGTCGATCTTAAAAGTTCAGCGGCAAGTCTATCGGAGACATTAGTTTTTCTCGCTGTCGCAAAAAGTATAAGCGCCGCGCTGAAGTGTGAGAAGCGTGTACGTGTCTCGAAAACGGAACGCGGCTTCCTATCCACCAGTGACAAGAATCTCGAGCTTCCAGCTGCGCAGTTCACTGAGCCGAAGCATAAACGTGTCAGCGTATAAGGGACACCGTGTTTCGCCGGAAGCGGATCTCCAGGGGTAGATATTGGTTCGGAAGGCTTGGACGTCCGAGCTTTTTTTTTCTTTCTTCCTTCCTTTACCGTGGGTCACAGAACAATACAAGAGCGAACACCGAAGTGCGCCGCCGGCTCGCACTGGAGCGCCGGGAATACCGCGTGACGGCCATGTTGCACGCCAGAGCGCCTTCCCGCGGGTCAAGTGCGTTCCGCGCCTGAAAGCGAGCCCTTGCTGCGTACCGAAGATGCTTGTATACAGCCCCACACTCGCGTCACATAAGTGAGTTCCACTGCGACAGGCCTGACGAGAGTGAAAGCGATCGCATGGCATGGAAACGCGATGGAAAGGCATTGCCACCGTGGCGCAGTTCGTACCTGCCTCAGTTGCCCCGTTTTCTGTTGATATTTCTTGACCATTCTTTCTTTTTTCTTCATTCATTTCTTAGAAAACAAGTAGGGCTGGAATCTTGAACGGAGCTGTTGGTTAAGAGGTGTTAGAGGCCCGCCATTCTCTGAACCGACATAAACTGAAGCGTCAGGTCGGTCGTCGTAAAGAAAATTACTGGCGCAGAGATTTCATTGTGCGGGGCTACTTACTAATACGATGCCGTAAACCAGCGCTACACCACAACAGCCATTCCCACGCCGCCTTTCTCCTTCTTTTTTTTTCCTCCGGCCCCTTAGTGTTATCGAGCCTTTCCTGCTGTTGCAAATCAGCGTAAATTTTACGGCACACGCGCTTTATTCTCGCCCTGCTTTTCTTTTCTGGGAAAAGCAATCTTCCTTTGGCTTCCAGTTTACAACATTGTAAATGTTTTGAAATGCGATAGAAGCGCGAGAAGTGTAAATCTCTTTAGTGCCCTGCTAACGTCTTCTGGTGATTCACTTTTCTTTCCGAAACAGTGAAAGTAAAGGGTCAAGCCGCGGATAACAAGAAAAAATGATTACAAGAAACAAAAAACTAAGTTATATTGAACTTAAAGTAATGGAATTTTTTTTCACAAAGCCTGCTCTTGTTCAGCCACAGACTGAGCTCCCTAAGGCTTATCCGAATTTAGGAATAAAGGGTGGCGTTGTCCGAAAAGATTACTGTGTTCCATACCAAAAGTTTTAACGTTTTTTTTTTTGCATGTCAGTATTCAGCCACCCAAACATTACAGCACCTGAAAGGTTCTGCAAGAGCCATTTGTTCAGACATACTTACTAACGTGAAATAATTCATGTGAATAACTTGGAGCAGTACAGAGCGGGAGACTTCATATGACGAACTTTATTTATTATAATAGAAAAAAACACACTTTGTGCACCAACAAACGAGAAATAAACGGTTTGTACGTAAATACATCCACCGTCAAAGTTGCGCTTAAATGCTGACGACAAAGAAAAGCATTTTAAGATGACACGCGTCTGAAGGAGGTACGAAAATCCTCCTCTTCCGGCTAATAAAATGCGAGCCCTCTTGATGTGACACTTTTCACTATAACGGCCAAGTGCGTTAAAAAAAACTTTAAAATACTGACAATGAACAACCACTGATATCCACGACTTTCGACATGCAGCGTGTCTTGTTCTGCACTTTACAAGACACCACAGACGCATGCATTGCACCGAATCCACACGGCATTGCTTTGCATACAGTACTCGAGCTTTATGCTAGAGTGTTTTGGGCCACGCTGGGCAGTGGTCATAAAATGACAAAAAAAATCACATCTCTCACGAGGCTCTTACATCTGTGGCGGTTAGAGGTGGAGGGATGGCGGCGATCATCAATATAGATGGGGTCATTCCACAAGAATTGCTTTTGCTGACTCCGATGGTGAGGAGCGAGCATGTAGGCTATTCGCGTCAATGAACAGCAAAACAGGGAGTGCAGCGCAACAAAAAAAAATACGCTGCCTGTCTTGGTAAACATGGGCTGGCTGCATCTATTATATATAAGTCACGACTACCGTAGCCCACGAAGAGCGTCACCTCGATAACTCGATAACTCCCATTGCACTGGTAACTCTAGAAGCGCTTTCCTGATTTAGTAATGAACAAGTGCATGCCAGTCCCACTGTGCTCTGTGGCTTTCTATCTCTATAGTATCCTTCATGTTGCTGTAGTATACATAAAAATACTTTTTTCTGGTTCTGCTAGGGTAAATCTGATTCGTCGAAGGAAGGAGTGCAATGACCTTGATTGTACCTGATTTCAGTACAATTTCTACATATCGACCTGCACTACATATTCACAATTGTTGGCTGTCATGGCTTTTTTTTTTTCTTGAGCAGCTGCGCTTGAAGCTTGGATCAAGTCGTAGTATACCATAAAAGGGCCCTCCGTTCGTTCGCCCCTTACTTTTATTGCGATAGCAATTATATGGACACTCTCGGCTGGATTTGGCCGCGGCTGTCAGCGTCGGTGTCACCGTCATTCACCGTACATGTATACGCATCTACATATATGAAAACGCAAAAAAAAAAAGAAACATGATCCAGAACAAGACTCCAGCGCGTGGAATCAAACGACCGACCTCTGAGTTGTGAGTGCAAGGCATTAGCCACTGAACCACGAAGGAGCACCTCTTTCAACGTTTAAACCGAAATCTATTTATATCTGCCACTTAGAGCTGGCGATGAGCATCTTGGAGTAAACTATCGAGTTTGCAGCATTACCAGCGAGATGGCGCAATGAGCACGCTCTTATTTCCCACGCGTACTTTGCCCCGCGGGGAGGAGACGCTTACGCGTGCGCTCGCTTATCTCGCCGTGGGGACGATCGGACGCGTTGGGCTTTCACCGGAACAATTCTGTTGTAGTTACCGGACGCAAAAAGGTCACTGCACTTGTTGCACAGTCTCCGTTTGCGAAAAGGACGCGCTTTCCAGACACAGCAAAGTAACAACTGATATGCTTATTCGTGTTCATCTGTACCTGTGAGTACGTTTCACGCGTGATTTGTGCGTGAGAAACGGGGGCACGTTTCGATTCACTTGCATTCTTCGCGTGACCTTCCAATTTGTTGCTCTCACGTTCATTGCTTCGCTTTTGCGGCAAAGCTGTGACATTTTTCTCTGTTTGTTTGTTATGGTTGGCTGGGGTATTGCGCGGCCCTAATGGCTTTGTTGATCAAAACAAATACAATGAAAACTGCAAGTATCTTGGCATTTTTTCTGCGAACGAGTAGTGCTGAGATCAGCTTTGGTTGGCATAAGTAATAGTGGACGGTTCCACCAAAATTTGTGTACTCATGGCTTCATCTTGCAAGCTTCGTCTCGTAGAATTCCCTCACGACGCAAGCGCTCCTGTTAGTGATCTGTTTTTGTGATGCCACTCAGGCACTTCCTAGCTTCGTTAACACTCCTATTAGAGCTGGATTCCGGGGACAAGTTCTCAGATAGTGAAGGAAAAAGTAAGCTATCTTGGTCAGCACAAACCACTGACTCATACTGGAATGCTACTGCCTGGCGGCTATCGAAACAGTTTTGCTGGTTGTTGGAAGCGTTTCGTGGAAGTGTTGTAGTTTTACGTGTGGCTGAAACGGACACTGGATAAAGCGTTGCATGAGCACGCTCAATTGATCGTCTGCTTAAGTTACGAGTTTATTTAGTGTCATCTTCTGTTTTCCTTACTGCGTACTGCTAAGTTAACGTTGAGAAATTCTTCTCTCTTTCCTTTTCCCCTGTGTAGGGTAGCAAGCTGGGTTCAACATGGTTAACCTCCCTGTCTTTCCTTTGCTTCGCTCTCTTTTTCTCTCTCTCTCTCTTGATATGGGAGGATTGATGCTCGTTCATTTCAGTAGCCCAAAGTGTGTGGACAACATCAAACCGAAAGAGACGGAGGATAGTATTCTGGTGTACTCCCAAGCAATGCGCTATAGAAATGAAGTGTCTTGATTGTTTCTTTCATTGAACTGCACAATTAGTTACGAATGAGGGTTCAAGGCATAACGATAGGAAAGTGCAAAGGTTATTGCAAGTTTAACACGCACAAGCTTCATCTCCTACTCTTCGAGGTGGCTCAGTCATTCTTTCTGAGGTGCCAAAGCGTAGCAAAAGGGGGTAAAATTATGCACATACTACGTGCTATATGAACCAGTGCATACAAGGCACAAAAAAAAACGCCCATTGCGACAACAGACTCGCAAGTAGATTTCGTAGACAAACGCGTCGCCCAGCCACATATGGGGTGCCCTTCAGAGACAGTGGATGTTTTATTCAGCGTTAAGACGTGTTGAATCACAAGACACGACGTGCATAGCCTTGTTAAAACAATCCACGGCGTCAGGGTACATAAAGAGACGCGCTGAGAATTTCGGCGATGAAATCAGACCCCGTATAGCTATATCTTCAATTTAAGCTAGAAAATTCGCATGCCCACATTTTATACATAAATTGTCGCACGCGCCCAAGATACCAAGTGCCTTACGGGAGGTTATTTCGTAAAGCTGTTTTATTCCACGTTTTCAGGCACCGCACCAGCATATGGACAAAATCTAGTGATAAGAAGGGCCATCAAAGATAGTGTGTGTGTGTGTGTGTGTGTGTGTGTGTGTGTGTGTGTGTGTGTGTGTGTGTGTGTGTGTGTGTGTGTGTGTGTGTGTGTGTGTGTGTGTGTGTGCGTGTGCGTGTGCGTGCGTGTGTGTGTGTGTGTGTGTGTGTGCGTGTGCGTGTGCGTGTGTGTGTGTGTGTGTGTGTGTGTGTGTGTGTGTGTGTGTGTGTGCGTGTGCGTGTGCGTGTGCGTGTGTGTGTGTGTGTGTGTGTGTGTGTGTGTGTCTGTGTGTGTGTGTGTGTGTGTGTGTGTGTGTGTGTGTGTGTGTGTGTGTAAAGATTTGCCAGAAAAATGTATTCCGCGTGTGGCGTGTTTCTGCCCAGCTGCTTTCGCGATGTCTAACGCTGCGCTGAATTTTTAGGTGCTTCTAAGAACCTTCACCAAAAAAAGAAAAAGAATAAATACTAAATTGCTAGTCTTGCAATTGTAGCGAGAGCATCGAGTGAAGTTATACCAAGCATCTTGATATCTGTAGCACTTTTTGCGATTAAAGTTAACTTGGAATTACTGTTCATAGTATAAAGCGCATTGCGGTGCTTCCCTTACCTGCGTTTTCATCCGGCAAGGCATATTTCTCTCTCTCTCTCACTCTTTTACAGGATACGCTCAGCTACGACATCACCCATGACACTCTTTTGCAGCTTTTTTTTTCAAACAGAAGGAAGAAAGCGAGCATGCGCAGGCAAAGTGATTAAGAAAAAATATTTTGCACAGTCACTCCTGTCTGAATTAATGTTGCAACCACTACTCACGCGTCACCGTAGGTGAAATAGAATGCATAATCAATGACTGTAAAATGCAGGACTGGTTGCATCGCACAGCTTTCATCGAGGCCCCTTGGTTAGAATGAACAATGTATCTTTTAATACAATGTGTAGTTTTGCGCACTAGAACAAGAACCTTAATCAATATGAGTAACACTGTAGTGTGGGGCTACAGAATTATTTTAACCACCCGGGGTTCCTTAACATGCACCTAAATTTAAATATACTAGCGTTTCTACATTTGTACCTTATCTAAATGCAGCCACTGTGGCAAGGAACCGAACCCTTTGTCTCGAGATTATGTCATAGAGCCGGAACTGCTACCATTTCGATTCTAACTGCTTTTTGGAAGATTGCATACAGTTTACATCTATGAAGTGCATCTGAAAAAAAGCTAAATAAATAAATAAATAAATAAATGTGCATTAAACTAGACACTTGAATGCAGCAGCGAACGCAGAAAAAAAAAGTTGAGAAAGCTTGTAGCGAACTTAAACGCATCCTTTTGTACGGCAGTGAAATGACGATGTGGGATGCCTATCCTGCTTTCCACGAGTAACAAAGAACGAGCACTAGTTTTTTTGCCAAATATTGCCTACACGGGTGACAATTTCTTCTTGAAGCATCATTTTCAGTGCTGAAAACACCGCAACTACATATGTTTCAATGTTGACTGATCTTTTTTTTAGAAAACCACTTTTTAAATACAGTATGATAACCCATTTATACTTACATCTGGCAATATAACAAAAGCGTCTCCAGTTTAGAGATTTGAAATTTCAGACGTAGCATTATGTTGCTTATTTGTCAGCCATCATTTTCGAAAATTAACAGTTAACTTGTTCCGAAAAAAGGCAGCGTAAGTACGCCCACTGCTTGAAAAACTATATATGGCATTCTAACTTCCCATTTCATGTTTTTAAGAACATAAATTATTCAACAATTAGGTGAGGTTTATTTTATTTATTTTTAACTTATTGAATTGGCTAACTTCGGCACTACTATCATCCAGGGTGCACTATAACACCGAGTTTCGAGCCAAAACTCTGACATTGAGATCCACTCACGCCAGTCGAATAAGTGCATGATACACAGTGCTAGATTGCAAAATGAAATAAGCATGTACCTGCCGTATTTAACCACGGCCATCTTAGCGGACAAGGAATAAAACGTTGGCAAATCATGTTTTACCTATAATAATAAACATCACATGTACAATACACACATGTTAGTTGCGCTCATTAGAAACATTATTAAAATAATTTTGTTAGCTCGCATACCTATCAATGTTTCCGCTATACGATGTGTCTCCTAATCGTATCGTGGTTTTGGCACATCAAATTTGGGTAATGCTGTATTACGTATCCCTGTAATTTTTTTGGGTGGCACGAATCTGACGTTTATGTGCTGCCACCAGCGATACGTTTGCGATTAGAAAACAACGTGAGAATAGTATGCAAGCAATGCGGAATGTTTATCAAATAAGCCGTGGTGTATATTATTAGGCATAACACTACGTATTAAAAGGCAGCTTATCCCTAGCGATGCCAAAGCTGAAGCTAGTGCGTAGCTGGGCAGGCTTCTTTGTTTTTCTTCGTTTTTTCCCTTTCTTTTCTTTTTTTTCTCCTTTCCAATGTGTTTTTCCCTCCTCCTTTTTCTCTTTATATCATCCTCAAGGCATTCGAAGAATAAGAGGAAGAATACTTCTCTTTAGCGTGAGCGCGCACTCAAACAGCTAGGGTATATGTGCTGTTACATGTGGTATGCCAAATCTAGGACAGCATACAACGATTACAGCATACGTCAGATTAATCCCTAAAGCACCCCGCACCTGAAAGTTGACTTTGGTTAGAGATTCGTTACGTAATTTCGCGTGAACTGTCAAAAAAAATGCTTGCGCCTGTAAAGCGTGCTTTTTTGCACAATGACTCTTATTGGGGATAAGCCTAACGCGTGAACATTGTGAGAGAAAGTTGCATATACTCATGGCAAAGATAATGCCCGCATGAAGCATAAAATTTGTACACAACACGGTAATGTGTAAAATTTAATAGTGTAGTTTTTCAGATTTAGTAACCTTTTTATTCTTTTTAGGCTGAACTTAGTTCGTAGAAATTACCTAATACAGACAGCGCTGCACTGCCTTTAGGGCAGGCTTTCTCAAAGAGGTGGATAATAACACCCTTTATAAAGTATAATCTGCAAGCAGCTAATTGATAAAATTCACTGAATATTCTTTTCATTTACAACTTCAGGGTGCATCGTTCAACTTCGAAACTTGCAAATGGCTGAATTTCGAAGCTCACGATTACATCACTTTTATTTTGGTTTTCGCTTATATTGGCAATTATCAGCCTTCTTTTTTTAATAGAAGCCCGGCCCAGCGCAGATTTTCTAGGCACCGTAGCATCCACTTAAGCCGCTTTCAGGAAGTTTCATGACGACGAAAGAAACATGGACGCCAATAACACCAGGGTCTACTTCTGTGACAGTGACGAATTGTCCGACAACTTCGAAGTTCCATTGAGCTGCAACGTGGACAGAAAAGAGCTGAGCGTGTTATCCCAATAAATAAAACCAGCGGCAAGGGCGACTTGAACTATTGAGTCATTCGCCATTCTTTTCGCGTCAGTACAAGCCGCATTTAAGATCACGTACCTCAACAGATAAAGCGTACCTTGGGGCACTGGCTCCAAATGAAATACAGGACAACATCCGTGGGAGCATCTTGGCTCTATACATTGTGCGTATGGCCTCACTAGACATCTTGCGCCAAGTCACTGACCTCGACGCTACACAAGTAGTTCGCTACCGGTATCATCTACGACATCGGTTTTCCTTTTCAAACGCTGATTTGCCAATACTTATGAAAGCAGTTACAGATGAAGGGGGTGTTAGACACGTTTTTCGCATTGACAAATTGCGTTGTGTTAAGGTGATATTGAAAGGCTGATTGCTTTCATCACACATAGGCAGGAGTTTTCGCCGTATGTTTCATCCTCCTGTACAAAAGCCGCTCTAGTGTTGCAAACGCATAAAGCTGGCACATGTGAGCAGTGCTGCAGGAGCATGACCAATGCACCCACTTCCCCGCCACTCACGCAACTTCACATGGTAGGAACCCGCGTACTGTATTGTTGTGTCTGCTGGCGCTCAATTGATGAGAGCACTGTGCGAACTGCGCATGCGCCAATAGGTGTCAAAAGCAGAGTGCCGCTTCGCGCAGGCGCCCTTCTTGTCCGAGCCACGAACCCACAAGCGTGGGACAATAAACGTCACTACCCGGTGCTTGTCTGGTTCTTTGCAAAACGTCTGTTGCAAACGTAACATGTGTGATGTCCGTTCACGTTAAAGAAGACAAGATAGTCAAAATTTCCGGCGCCCTGTACTGCGGCGTGTTTCATAAGCACATCGTGATTTTGGGACGTAAAGCCTAAGATTTATTCTAACTATTACGCAACCTGTCACTGCATAGTTAAAAATCTGAAGCGGTCCAGTTTACCTATACCTCATAATTCTTGTTCAGACGAGTGCCCCCTCAATCGAGAAACAATAACCCTACTAACACATATGGTGAGGGACTACTCTTCTCACCGATCTGAACAGAGGCAGCATGGCGTGAAAGTAATCTCTGCAGCTTCGTGTAAACTACCTGGAAATGCCAAAATACAGTTTGGGCAATATACTAAAGAAATGTTCCAACATTTACCAAGAATTACTGGCAAAACATTTGGTGAATTTTTAAATCTATTTGGGCCTACTAAAGATTTACTTAGCTTTCATAAAATGTGCAAAAATAAGTAGCTCAACTGAGAAATATGTAAGTTATGTTTTTTGTATGTGCAAATAATCGAAGCCTGTCACATAACTATTTACGTGTTCAATTTTTCAACATACATGTATTTTTCGAGCTACATATCGTTCCTAGTAATAGTCATTTCCATGGCGGTGAATGTTGGCATGGTTGGTTATATTATACACACACACACACACACACACACACACACACACATATATATATATATATATATATATATATATATATATATATATATATATATATATATATATATATATATATATATATATATATATATATATAGCCTCGAACGCAGTCAAGCAAACTCAAGAACCTATATCCAACTTCACACTACGTAGTTTTGCTTGAATATATATAGATAAAGCCTGCCACGCAGTAATATCTTCAAACTAATAACCTGTTCCACAAAAGTTCTAAACAATGTTCTGTTTTCAACGTTCTCTATATTTTTTTCTTTTCCAGGTTGTCTCAGAGTCCATGCTGGAAGAGCTCAAGGAGTGCTTCATGGAAGCGTACGACGACAACAAGGACGGAAAGATTGAAATTCGCGAGGTTAGCTTGCCACTTTTTTTATCGTTTTTATTCCTTGGTCGTTTTACAGAAATGCTGTTTTCACATAGCCTGCAGCCGTTTATATATTAGTTCATAGGAGAAAACCCAATATATTTGCGGGCGAATAATGAGGTTGTGTGTTTCAGTCAAGATAACCAGCGCTGAAAATGTTTCTTGCCGTTTTCCGCAATGATAAACGCTCCCGCTATTGTTAGAGCAAACACCACTATGTCAATATTATTTTTAGCAGAGTGGCATAGAATTAAGCTGCATATTTTACATATAGTAGTCTTTGTGTGTTGTGTGTGTGTGTGTGTGTGTGGGTGTGTGTGTGTTGTGTGTGTGTGTGTGCGGTGTGGTGTGTGTGGTGTGGTGTGTTGTGTTGTGTGTGTGGTAGTGTGTGTGTTGTGTGGTGTGTGTGTGTGTGTGTGTGTGATGCCGCCCCGCCGCCCGCCCGCACGCCCGCCCGCCCGCCCGCCCGACCGCCCCGCCCGCCCCGCCAGAAGCCCGCCAGCCTCGCACCGACCGCTTGCATCACCCACTCAAAATGCGCCTCACCGCTTTCTTTATCAAATATCAAAACTTATGTTAAATCTAGCCTGGTTTCATTAGGGAAAATTAAGGTTGGGCATGTTTGTTGTTCTTTTTTATTCGAGTGGCCTTCGTAGACTAAATGTTTCATGAGCATTAGTTTCAGAACAACCATATCCGTGATCCTTGTGAATGACTTGAACATAGAAATAGAGAACTGAAATATCTGCATGCGTTTAGCGAGACAAAAATAGCTGTACACCTTCTAAGGTTCCTTCATTTTATTTATTTTAAGCATCACGCATGCCAAAGCTAAGTGTTTTGGAAGCACTGTAAAGATCATACTTGTCCACGGGTAGCTAAGTTTGAACCATACATAAAATAAAGCCATCATCCAGTGAATACCAAAATACGAAACCGATAAAAAGCGTAACTACAGCCACTACTTTATTGCACTGTCCCCGAGACAGTACTTATCAAGGGAGTTTGTGCACCTCGTCGACCAGCAACTTTTTATGCAATCCATTTTTTTCAATACCAGCAAACACCAGAAAGCGACAAAAGCGCTGCTCAGATTTCTGTGAACGACCCGCCTTGTCGAATTATTAAGGCTCTCTCACCCAACTATGTTTGTACTCATCTCCCTCGTTTTCCCAGCTTTCTCTTTGCCTTCTTGTCTTTCTTAACCCCTTCCCCAGCGCACAGTTGCAATCCGGACAATTGTCTTCAGGTCAGCCTTGTTGCCTTTCCGCATTACATTTACCTCTTTCTCGCTTTACACTGTGTCTGTAGGAGCCATAATCGTTAAAATAATAAAAAGGTCTAATCAATCATTACTTACCGGTTACATGCACATCATACCTTAAGTAGAAATGAAGATACAGACAACGCTCGTTAAAGGTCTTGCGTCCTGCCCCCTCAACGAACTTCGGCATATTTGCGGCTCACGGTCGGGCATTATTTTTGTCATCCGTGCTCAGCGCACAGAGGGATCACTTCGCTCCAAATGCCAAGCAAACCACCCAGCGAGAACTCGTCCCGCGCCGTATATTCGATTCCGCCGAGGCACTTCGTGCAACAAGTGAGATGGGTGGTGTGTTTAAGGGAAACCACGACCAGCGTACGTGACCGCACGCGCTTCGCAGCCCCCTCGAAATGTAGGCCGTGGATGACTGTTGGGCGTCATGGTCACGCGCGCCTGCGGCCACCGCACCGCAGTTCTCTGGAATGTATTCGCCCTTCATATTTCCTTTTTTTTAACTTGCACGCGAGTGCGTACAGTTTTTCCGGGTTTTTCGGGCCGTCTCTCTGCTTAATCAAAGCCGCAGTTTAATAAACTTCACAGTGAACAGAGTACTAGCTGTCTCGGTAAGAGTATATAGAGACATTGTGGGCACCGTTGGTAAAAAACCTCGCTGACGGTGCCTACCAGTACGCACGTGAGAAATTTCAGACAGTCCAAACCTCTCGCCGAGAATGGATACTGCAAGAGACCGTTCACTTGCTCACACAAAAACGCATACTCTGCGGAGAACCCAAGTGTCTTGAAATGTGTTGCCCGTAAACTCGATCCATCGATGAAGCTCCATCGCACCTCTCCCGTCGTGACGTAACTTTACTGTACCGCCTTTCGCGAAAAGTGGCAGGCATGAAAGAATACGTTTTGTTCGTATTTTAATGTCAGACACCTCCACCATCGCTGAAGGTGATGTTCTTCGAAATACCTTAAACGAATTGAACCACGAACCAGTTTCAGAGCGAAATAACCTACAACGACGGACGTAGGCGACGCGGGCATTCCTATGGTTTGTGAAATTGACCGAACTTGGCGATCGATTTTAGGTCAGTCACACATGCTTCCACCTGACAGCGCCTTCCGACCTCATATTGATATTTATTTCTCAATCTCTCTTCTCCAGAGTAAGGTAGTGAACAGAACGCCACTCTGCGTCTCCTGCCATCCTTTCTTTCCTTCCTCCTCCTCCTTTGGCAATCGCGAATAACGCCTTTCCTCTTCTACCATCTTTTTTAACTCTTCTATAGAATTATAGAAGGGTTAAAAATTATATATAATTTTTTGCACTCATTTTTATTCTAATTCGAAGTCACTCCATTGCACTTAAATTTTTTGAAGGTGGCGTCATATATATATATATATATATATATATATATATATATATATATATATATATATATATACGTGTGTGTGTGTGTGTGTGTGTGTGTGTGGTGTGAAAGAGAACAGGGCTAACTTGTTTCGGCCACAGTATACACAGCGTCGCCGTGCATCATGTCACAAAAAAAAACAAAGAGAACCTAATCAAAAGCGACCAGTATGCTCAGTGCTCAAGCCATCGTTCCAGAAACAAAGAGGTCGCTGAGCCCAATGACGGTTTTCACTTGCACGAGGGATGCGGGTGGCCGCACCGCACTGCCTATGAAACAGTTTTCACGTTCATGTGGGCGCACGACGGGCTGCAAAGCTACCTCGTTGCTAGATGACGTCACGGACGCCGGTTGTGCTAGATGCGGGCATGAACGAAGCAAAAAACTGCATTAGAGCAAAAAAAATTTTTTTACTTGTTTTCGCGATACGAACAACTAAGTGAACGTTTCAATGCACCTGAGGAACGCTGCAGTATGACAGAATGCTGTAAAACGAGAGTTACATAACTTTACAATTAGTAAATCTACTTATCACTTCTTAGTTGGCGTCACGCTAATCTGAACTTCCAGTATCGCACCACAAATTATGTAGGTTTCTAAAACAGGATTATATGACATTACCGAATTGAAAGGTGTAAAGCTGCCCTGGGAACCAACGTGCTTGGTGTATAGACTCTATATTGGTTCATACACGAGGAATATAAGTCGTGGTTTGTCTTCTACTCTGCTTTGTCGCCAGCCACACACCCGTTCTGCCTTAACTGTCTCGCATGTCTATAGTGCGCGATCAGCCGATTTCGCTTCTCTTTCTCGCACAAGTGAAGATATCAACAAGTGGCCGAAAAGCGTGAATTCTAGGACTCACACTGTCAGCACTAATCTTGTCTTTGGCAAAGGGCACATACCCACTCACTCTTTCTCCTGATGCGCTCACATGATCTATGCTGCGCAGAAAGATAGAGCGATATAAGCATTTTTTAACCCACATATACGGAAACACGGAATAGGTGACAAAAAAATCAACTCAATTTTTGGCTCGCCTTAAGGTGCCTTGAATACTCTGCTTCGTTACTTCAAAATGCATTCATCCACAAGTAAACAGCATGCAAGTTATTATCGTGGCACCAACCTTTCTTTTCTTTGTATTGATGCGTTTAAACGAGCGCTGAACTGTAGCGCGTATATACTAACGTGCGCAAAAGCATAAAAATGACATCAACCTCGCATAATTAAAGCCGCCGAACAGGTAATTAACATTTCTCTCGTTAGCTCACAAAGAGTGCGGTTCCACTTCCAGCTGCCTCTGAAACACCAAATAAGCAGCACTCAAACTTCACTCAAGGCCGTATATAGGCTGATGGTATACGCTCAGCTTTCTTGAGAACTGAAAATACCACTCATCGTGACACGGAGAAGTAATTTGTTTAGTAATTTGTTTAAGCGTCGCGTAAAATTGGCTCTTCGCAGCACCGCCCGGAGCGAAAGTCACTGTACAGCATTCTCCGTCTTTGACTTTTCATTTTGGTCAGTTCGGAAGCGAAATTATGCAACGCTCTTAAGTGAACCATAAAGGGAGCCGCAAGGGATGAGTGTAGACAATAATGGAACAGCGCTTGCTCGCCCTCGGGGGTTACAGATTGGTGTGACTAGAAACAGCGTTTCGGTCAAGAAATCACTATCGATATATAGTCAGAGTCACTCGGGCATTTGCGTGAGTCGCCAGACACTGGTCTGTGACCCCCTTATTTTCTCACGACGTAGCTTGACCTGGTCGCATAAATAAAAGCAAGTGTGAGGGTAGCGCTACTAAAAACATTACGTTGGCTGTTGATGGCGACACAGCCTAATTTCACGTTTAACGCACTCACGCTTGCGTCTACGTTGAATCACTGTGCGGCCTCTGCGAACAGAGGCACTGACAACCATATTGTTCTTATTTCGCTCGTTTTTTATTAATAACGCAAAGCTCACAGACGGTCGTTCCTAACAGCATATTATTAGTGTTTTTACAGCACTCACAGTTTTTCAACGGCCATGTCCATCTACTCGCATATACTTGTCTATGCCACCTCGCCGCGGCAGCATGACATTAACCATTACACACTTGCAAGTCTATTTGTCCGCATCCAAAGTGCGCAAAGCAACGCTTCTGCATAACGCCACTCCTCGGCAGGACTCTAGGTATACGTACTTCCGTGGCGCGCATCATTCATAATGCCACGGCGGGTGCCGCTCTACTCCGGAAGCAGCGCGGTGCAAGCGTCGCCCAAAACGCGGTGACCTCTCGCCGGCTCAGCGAAATGACTGCCGGGCTGCTGCGTCAAGGAGAACCGAGCCATTTTAACGCCCGAGACGCGTCCGGCCTGCAACAGCGGCGCACCACTGCTGGCGGCAACGAGTTTGGTGAGCGCTCTTTATGAAGTCACACGCGCCGGAATGGCCAAGCGCGGCCACCCTCTCGAAATAATTAAGCGAAAATCTGTGAAAGCTGCGTGCAGCACCGTGCCTCGGCTACCGAAAATGCACCCCTGTGCATACGCGCTGCGCTTCAAGATAGTTTGTATATGGAGAAGAGGGCTTCGTTAAGCGCTGGCCGATGTCTTTAACGCCTGCATATGATTCAGCGTGAATGAGTTCCCGTGCATCATCGCATTAGTGATGGAATCACCGCGTCGAAATTTGTTAAGCTCTGATAGTGTATGAACTAGTTTTAGCGACATAATCTTGCGATCATATTTTAGGCGCCATACAAGCCGCATCGTTGGAAAGGTCTGTCGCCGCTTCGAGGTGCCCGCTTTGCTCTTTCACGCTACTCTTGGAAAAGAAAAGACGGTGTCAGTAACCTTGATGCGTGGCGCCCCTGAGCGACTTATGTCATCATTCTTTCTTGAGGCGCATGCACCGACCGCACATTTTCCTACTGATTTTTGTTGCAATACTGAGCGAATGAAGACATCAGGGTTCGAAAGTCGTGCCATCAGAACGCGCTCGTGTTTCGAAAGAGGCGGTGTCGTGAGGGAAGCACTCGCTGATCTGTCTGGCGAACCTAGAGATATTGTGCAAGACTCCTGCGCATTCAACAGCAGCATGTGGTTCTGCAATTGTTGTTCCCTGACGCCGGCGACCTCAAATCCATCTGCACCATGTTTAGAAATTGCGCAAGCGTCCTTTTTTTCAGGAGGGCAGTTCTGATTACCGTATCACCTGTTCCATCACCTCGCACGTGCACGTACAGGCCAGGAACGAAATATGCGACTCTAGCAGTGCATGCACTGGAGTGCAAACACCGGAGAAGTGTCGAAGAAAAGGCCGCAGGGAACTAGGCGGGAAGCGAGCCCTCTGAATTTCGAGGTGGTGTGTGGAGCCAATGAAAATGGAAGGTGCCTTTCAGGTCTGATTTATGGGATGGGATAAACCAGACCGGTGATCGTACCAGGAGTTATGTGCCCGCGAAATAACCAAAGCGTGCTGGAATTCTCCAACTGTGCCTATCGTTCTCCGGGCGCTCTCGTGCGACGTCCCTTTTTACGCGGCGCACCTTATCATTCTTCCTTCCAGGCAGCCACCCTTTGTGCCCAGTCCAAGTCGCTGTCATCAGAGCAGCCCAGTGGCCCCCGACCGAATGGGGGATACATCACCGCACGTCTCGGCTGCCTTCGCTTTCACGTTTGCGCACCGTTTTTCCTTTCCTTCTGTTATTTCCACGGCAGCAAGAGGAACGAGAGCGAATCGATTTTCTTTTCTGTTGCTTTTTTTTTTGCAAGTCCGTCCGTATCTGGGAGATAGTGAAAGAAAAGTCAGGTTGAGGCCAGCGACGTTCGCAGTAAGCCACTCCGATGTTGGAATAGCGACTGACCTGCATGCTTGCACAGCAAAGCTGGCGCTCTTGCAGAAACCGTGCCTCAGCTTGGGAGCTTTGTGATGACGAAACTGGAAAGCGCTTTGAATAAATCTCGGGAAATGAGCGGCCGCTTCAAGGCTGGGTGCTCACCGCAATCGCTCCAGCGTAGTGACTCTGGGGACGAGCGAAGCGTCACCGAGGCTTAAGCTCTAGTTTTACAATAAAGTACACTGCTGAAAGTTGCGTGTCTTTGTGCTCGTCGTTGTCTCTTTTTTTCTCGCAATTGTTTTAGTGACAACATACGCTGCCTACTTTATTTTCTTCTGGCATTAGCTGACCCTGAAAAAGCGCCATACCTTTGCAAAGTCACCTAGCTTTGGCTTACGTGCGTCGCATAAGCCAACTTCTAGATTTAAAAAAATTCATTTACTACACGCAAACTTTTTAATACCTCCAGACGGTGAATAATGAAGGGGAAGAGAGAAACTCCTCCTGCTACTATGACGATTATTCTTTTGAAGATTTTATGCCGCAATAGTCAAGAGTTCCCAAAGAGCTCCAATTAGGTCTCGCAAATTAACTGCTCTCGAGCGAGATCGTATGCATGCTCACATTCATATTCAAAGCATTTTTGTTTTTTTAAGGCAGCTAACAGTTACGAAAGATTCTTGGATAACAAACGGCAGCGGGGAACTTAACCGTTATACCAAAAAAAAAACGAAAAGCTTAAATCCTCCTTGCAGAGAAGGATATGAAGCCCACTGTCTAACAATCTGTTCAAGATCCATGTCACATGGCAACAATCGGTGGACATACTCTGCCCTACATAAATAACCACATTCTTCGCTGTTTTTTTTCGTTATTCCTGGGGGTGCCTCCACTATTATTTCGTGAACACAAAGGCTATATTTTTTATTTAGAATTTAACAATAAAACACTGAAAATGTGGCTACAACTTGGGCTGACTGCCCTGAATTCACTGATAAAAAACAATCACCTTCATAACAAAAAAACGAGATTAAAAAAATCAAGCAAGACAACCGTAATGTACATACTCACTACCATAATACTATATACGACATACCAAAACGCTAAAAAACGAGCCCTTGAATCACATAAAAAAAGAAAGGTGATAAGCCTACAGAAATAACATCAGCAGTTTCGCTCCGTGCCAGTGGCAAGTTGTCTTGTCGTTCGTTTTAATGTCTTCTTGTCTATATAACAATTACTACAATACCCTTAAAACAGAACAATTGACAATTCTAATACATTTCTTGGCTTCATTATGTGACGACTGGTTTTCTCTGAGGTCAAGCACGTGCAGGTAATATGAACACAAATGCATCTCGTGCCCATCAGTGCAAACCAATCATGCAACGGCTAATGAAGGCGGCAGATTTAAGAGTGCTCAGGACCAATAATAACATTCATAATGTTCTACGTGCATCTGCGATCAAAGCAATGTTTTTCGCGCTCTTTTAAAAGCAGTTCAGCCTCTCTCCCTCTCGCCGACTGCCAGCGTAGCGTCGAAATCACCATCTTTGCGTTGGTGAAACCTTCGCAACTGCGCCCACTCGTGACTTCATAACAAGACGCGGGACGTGTTGCCCGTCCTGAATGTCGAAGGAAAGAATCAAGCTTTCGAAAAGACGCTCGTGCAAAAGAGTTGCGCTCTGGTCACCTTTGCGGAATGTCATTATGCAAATGCCACCCCACGGAAGCAGCTTAAAGTGTCAGAATAGAAAGGGGGAAGGGGGTCGTGCAAACCTCGAGTGCTTGTCTGACTGGGCCCAGCGTCGTCCGGCTGGGCACACACACCCACACTCGACGCGGGGAAAGTTTGCCTCCACGAAGCGCTTGATCTTGAGTGCACCCCCGCAATCTTGAGAGCACTGCTAGTCAGCTCTGACACGCACGGACGGTGTGCAGAGCCTGCTTGCCGAAGAGATCGCAACGCTGCCGTTGGATGTCACTTTATACGACGAAGGAATTGAGATTCGGGCGTTGCATTCTGATGAGTTCGCAAGTGCCAGTTTGAGATAGATACAAGCCTCAGTTTTTTTTTGCATTTTGCTCTCACTAATGAAAGACTCACGTTGGGAAAAGCTAGCACCTCATACCCGTGAAGAAGACTACTACATGACCCATTCCCTATTTATTTTTAAAACGCGCGTGTACGTAGAAGTGCTCGTCTGATCCTTCTATTTTAATTTCATTCGGCCGCAAAGCCTGAGCATCATTTTTGCTGTAACATGCGCTCATTGCAAGCACCAATAACACTTACAGTAATGGTATGCAAACACGTTTCGCTTCAAAATTCTGAAGAGGGTTGCATTTGCATCTGAAAATTACTTTCACCATGTGGTGCGTTTCAAGAAGCTTCGAGGCTCTATCCTTCCAAGAGAATTTTAGTGCTGAGAATGTATTGAACAACTACGTTATGTCTCTCTGTGTATAAAGAAGTAATTATGCAACAACGTGAGCAAAATGTTCTGAAACGATACGTAATTTTGAATACAAATGAAGGTCCAGCCAAAAGGCAGCTTAAGCAAAAGCAAGGAATCAAACTTGTTTGCTTGCTTGCTAAATTATTTATTTATTTATTTATTTATTTATTTATTTATTTATTTATTTATTTATTTATTTATTATTTATTACCTCAAGGACCTCAAAGGGGTTTTCACGTTAGCCTCTAGAATAGGTAAACAAAATGTAGGGTCAAATAAGCAGTGAGCATATGCTTAAACATAGACCTAATTTTCGAGGCGAATGGAAAGATGAGAGGCTTACACAACGGCTGTGACTTCAGGTACTCTGTGATATAACTTGCTCTGTTAAAGTGATCAACAACCTTGCAGTGCTATGAAAGAATGGAAATCACGGCGCGTGATTTGGGGGTGGTAACACCGCAATTAAAACATCAGTCGAGGTAAACTAATTGAACTTCACTAGCTTGAATTAATCCTGTGGTGTTGAGAATGTTGAATTGATGATGGTCCCGAATTGAGCATGCATATTTCAGTTTAGGCCTAACTAACGTTTGATATAGCCGGTAGCTTTACCCAAGAAGGAGTTTATTGAAAGTTAAATCTTGGGAAGCACAGGCAGGGGTTAGCTTCGTTATGGTGGCGTGTGCTATTTTGTGAAAACAGAACAGCCACGCGACAAAACGTACCACCACAATTCTCTCGGCTACGCAACATTGTGATATTGAGAATTATCATTACTAGCCCCTAGAGCTAAACGGGATTTCCCAACACAACTCATTACACCTACAAAAAACTCTGAGCTGACCAGAGTGTGCGAAGCACAGAAATTCAGGGTGCCTAAATACACACTATTACACTGAGAGGAAGACAACCGCAAAAAGATGAAGTACAGAAAAAAAGGGGCTCAATAAGACAGGCAGTTTGTACTACTCGCCTTTCCTTTACATTTATTCGGTTTCTTTTCACCTCGACCACTGTACATGCGAGCAATTATGTGCTTACTAGGCCCAGCAGCAACTACTTAGTCACGCGACTGCAAGCACTGGCGTAAAAAATGCACGGCTCCTCGTAATTGTTCAACAAGTGTGGCCACTCTGTGCGATACTTCGCGTAAACGGTGTCTTCCTCTAAATCCCGATGGAAGGGATGGCTAAGTATTGATGAATGAGTTGACTTTTGTGACTTGATAGGGGGGCGGCAGGTCAGTTAATCATTAGACAGCACCCATATGTGCCCGCCTTCTTTATTTACCTTGTTATCTTGGTCATCTTGCTGGGTTCAAGCAGTTTTAAATCTTCTTTTATGCGTTCTTATATATGCCAAGTGGAGAATCGAGTCGCACACTCGTTTGGTGGACCTTCCTGTATTAGCCAACTTTTTTTTTTCCAATTCTGTCTGACGTTTGCGGAACACTCCGACTAGGTCCTGCATAATTTCGCTCACAGTTTTCTTATTCAAGCTTTGTCCTCTTTCAGCCTTCAATTATTCCACCTCATGCTTTTGATACCGTATTCGCAATTGTCTAATGTCATTTGAAGCTTTTTCGTGTTATTTTTTGTCTCCCTTTATACGAAGTCATAGCTCTTTTTTCTCACATGAACACCACTCAAAGCTGGCGAAATAAACACCACATTAACTACATGCCATTTTTTGGCACCCTAAATTCATTAATTTTAAATGGTACCTACGAGCGACACTTATAAGTATACCGGTTTCTCAAGAGTATGTAATCAGTATATTCATATTTTTACATCTATTTAGTATTGTATCTTGAGAG
Source organism: Rhipicephalus annulatus (assembly GCA_013436015.1). NCBI lineage: Eukaryota > Metazoa > Arthropoda > Arachnida > Ixodida > Ixodidae > Rhipicephalus > Rhipicephalus annulatus. The sequence continues at coordinate 420,174 of WOVY01011726.1, forward strand.
AGAGAGAAAAATGAGTGAAAGACAAGGAGGTTGACCAGAAGAAAATTTTTCGTTTGCCTACACTAGGAAAAGAGAAATGGGATATCAAGGTGAGGAGGTTAAAGGAGAAAAAAACGCACGCACGCACGCACACACACACACACACACACACAAAAAAAACACGCGCGTGCGCGCGCAAGCATGGGAGAGTCACACTAATTTTGCAAGTGCGGCTGACGGCAGGAACTTAAGCAAAGCCTTCGTCGATTTCTGGATGAAAGGTCAAATGCTCCAGCACTCTAAAATTGGCTACTCCGAAAGCGGCCGGTCATCGAGCCGTACTAACGTTGCCGAAAGCTGTAATGAGGACAGTCACAAAGGACGTGGGCAATGGTTTCCTCACTGCCACAATGATCACACGCAGCACTGTCAGCCATTCTGATTCGGTAAGCAAAACTGTTCCTGAATGACACTTCAAGCCAGAAGCACGAAAGGACGGTTGTTTCAGATCGGGATAGTCCGGATTGACTTTAAAATTGAAGTGACGGATCCAGACAGTGAAGGTGAGTATGCATAAAACCGGTGGTTTTCCACATTGAATGTGTCATATCACGTGCGATCGAGCGAATCTTTGGTGCCGCATCGGTTCTTGATGATGAATTGGATTCATGTACGCCACTTTCATGACCATTACTCGAAGAATTATCGGCATGTTCGTTGCCGTCATTGCCATTGTGGCCTGGAAGCCACTGAACATTGATGTCGTGCTCATTGTCTTCCAACTGCTCATATGTTGTTTTTTTTTTTCATTTCCAATACTAGTTGGTCGTGTACACAACAACGCAAAGTTGACGACAAACACTGGTGGGCTGACTTGGTGTAAGTGAATATGCCCCAATTTTAAGGACGATAGTCTTTTTTGGGGACCTTCGACGGAAAATTTTAGTCTGTCTGTCTATCTGTCTGGCTGTACATTTGTCCGTTTGTCCGCTCTTAACGGTACCTCAAACGGCCGACCCCATTCGCAGCGCCCACCAATATCGATCAAGGTTCAGCGTTCGTACTTGTGCGAGTGTCAATTAAAAAGCAATTATTGCGCATATCAGATACCAAAACAACACGTCGATGTTTTGTATGTGTGTTTTTATACTATAGAGAAGGCACACACAAGTAATTCTAAGGACCATGGCGTTTATCACGCTGCGCTCCCAGTGCAACGCGATGCTCAAAAAGGCAAGTACGTATTACCAACGCTTTGCTAAGACGACATGGTGGTGGCACCTGCACGTCGCTTTGCGTTCTACACCTTATCGCCTCCGAGACTGGCATGCATCTTTCTCCGCGGGCGTGCATGCCTTCCTTCGTTTTCGGAGATAACTGCCAGATGACGCTAGTGTCTAACGTGCCTCGACGCGCTCTTTCGCCTCCACTGCATGCTCGAGGCACTCTAACACAGCGCCTCCAGAATACCATTCACCGTTTTCCTTGCGAAGAACATCAAATAAACGTTTTGTTCGCTCTCTCCAGACGCAAGACTATCGTCTTTTGCCGACATTTGTTGTGAACATGCAGATCCGGTGCCAATTTTTTTTTGTGGTGGCTCCTGTTGAATCAGCCATAGCGTACTGTGTGCCGCCAGGTCCACAGCAGTCGATGTGCTCCTGTGAGACGTTTCGAAATTATACGTTTCGCCTTTTGCTGGGAAGTTCACAGCTCCTGTAGATCTCTCGACAGTTGTCGATCCATCTGTGAATAGTTTAGTGTGGTCTGCTTATTCCTCGTGTAGCATCAGTAGGGACAGCTGCTTTAAAGTTGGCGACGAGAACTCTACCTTCTTACGACTCACTCGCACTGTCCGACGAAGTTTAGGCTGATTCAGGCACCGTTGAGGTGACATAATTCTTTCAGCAGGTATGCAGCCGGTTGTAAGGCACTCTCAATAAGCCGAAATCCTCTTGGAAAAGGAGGCACAGGGCCGGTCATCTTGGTCATTAAAAACGCCAGCACGGTGTCCAATGCGTGCTCTAAGTAACTCCAAGGTTGTGTGAGTGCTTGTAAAGGGCAATTTTCAATGGCAATAGTAAGCGCTGTTGATATGCAGTGTGGTTGTCCGAGACAAACTCTGAGTACCTGGCCTTGAAAACTTTCTATTGCATATATGTTGCTTTTTCAAGTGTTAGTTAGTACCGGTAGACTGTTCCGCGGGTACCCTAGAAACATAGTCTGGTATAATTTCAACATAGCGTGCACCGATGTACCCCACGGGTGCCCTCCGAGGAACTTGAAAAGATGTGAGATGGCTATCAGGCGCTTCTTAAAACAAGCCACATGGGGACTTCAGCAAAGTTCTGTATCGCTGATGACGCCCAAGAATCTGTGCGTCCTGGCGTAACAAATTTTTTGCCCAATTATTGATAGGGCATAAGCCGCCATTGGATTGCGTGTAAACGCGACCAACGCAGATTTGTCAGGGGAAATCTTGAGGATTTGTTTGCTAAGGCATGTCGATATTGAAGTCGCAGTTTTTTGCAGCCTCACACGTACTTGAAGCCGTGTTAGACCTAACGCCCAAACACAGATGCCATCGGCACAAATGGATATGTGAACTGAACTCGGTGTACGTTTCACAAGGCCAATTAACAAAAGGTTGAATAATGTGGGGCTTAGGACGCTGTATTGAGGAACGCCACGATGTGTGTAATACTAAAAAGTTGGCCCATCATTAGTTTTCACGAAGAATGATCTGATGTGCAGGTAGCAACAAATTCAGCTGTACAGTCGTCTACCAAGACCAACCAATTCGATGGCGTTGAGTATAGCCTCATGAGAAACGTTGCCGTATGCTCCTTTTACATTCATGAGTTGCGCGACGGATAAGCATGGGCTCATTTTCTGGTACTGGACGTAGGTTACCAGATCAATGACACTATCGATTGAGAATTGCACACGTCGAAAACCAGCTAGCGTTTGAGTACACGTTGTAGCCTTCCAGGAACGACTCTAGACTGGCAAGAATCATTTTCTCCATCAACTTCCCTACACAGCTATGAAGTGCTATTGGGCGGTGCGATGTGATCTCTAGTGGGGATCCCCCGGTTTTAAAATTGGAACTAAACGGCTTGTTTTCCAATTTTATGGCACTTGCCCATCTCGCCAAGAGTCGTTAAACACTTCCAGCAAGGCTTCTGGTGCCCAACCATTGAGGATACATAGCATGCAGTAGGATATGCCATCTGGGCCAGGAAACGACGACAGATTGCACAAGGCGAGAGCCACATACAGCTCCTCAATCGTCAAAGGCAACTCCATGCGAGAGTCGAATTAATGTAGTGTGGAATAAGCAGCAAGGGTTCCTTCGTATGTCGAATGGCCCGCGATCTTCCTTCAGAAGTCTTCAGCAACTTCTATATCCCGTCGACCTTGGAAATACGCCCGAGCTTCAAACGGAAACCGCTGTTCGGGAAGTATTCGTAAGCCTCGCACGGTGTGCCATATTTGGGATAGAGGTTCTCGTGAGTGTATGGACTCGTGGAACTTTTCCCAGCGTTGAAACTAATTTATCTAAACAACGCTGGATCCCCTTTTGTAAGTGCCTGACTGTCCTTAGATTATGAATTGATTTCATGCGTCGGTACCTTCGCTCCGCACGTCGACAAATCACACGAAGTCGTTCCAACTCTACGTCACTTTCCGAGCGCCTTGAGGAGCAGTTCAGCGTGCGCATCGCAGCCTGCGCTGCTTCCTTTATCACTTGCTCTAGGCCTGAAGAGAGACCTCTGCGGCAGGCACCTTCGATGTTGGATCTGAGCGCACACCAATCAATTCTCCGCATTGTGCCTGGTGAACGACCACCAGCGAAGCCTTTGATGTTAAGGTAGCATGAGATACGATCGCTTCCGTTTGTCTAAATATCTATAAACCACTCAACACACGTGGCGAAGTGACGTGAAACAAACTTCAAGTTCAAGAAACTGATATATATGTTCAGTCACGTAGAAATGTAGGGCTTCCATCATTAAGTAGGGCCAGGTCTTAATCACACGTGAATGACGCCAGTCGCTGATCAGTAGCGTTAACCTTTTAACTTCCCCAGTTAGGGTGGTGGGAATCAAAATCTTCCGTTATAATCTATAAGTCAGGGCTTCCTGCAAGAATGTCATCCAGTCCGAGTCAAATCGGGCTGAGGGAGATAAGTATACGCATATTAATGTTAATGTGAGGTTTTTCTTCTTCACTGTCAGGCACACATATTGGTTGCCATCATGAGCTGGCACTGGCTTAATGAGGTAGGTCAGCTCACGACGGGTATATACGAGGACCTTACTGCTTCCATTGTAGGTTGATGACGTCGTTGACTCGTAGCCGGATTGCCTGATTGGGTTTGATAACTTCGGTTCACAGATTACTACGATAAGAAAACGGCTGGAATACACATACTGGTGGAAATCAGATCCGAGATCTAAGTCTTCTGGCGTTCCACTGAATGATAGTTGCTTTTCTGACTTACTGATTTTCTAGCTTGGTTCTACGCGAGGGTTGCAATGACCGGGCTCAGTGCTTCCAGAACTTGCTGACCACTTCGGCGATTGGCGTTCTCGTGCCTCTCAGTAGTTTCACCATGACAGAAGCGAGAGATCGTAGCGTCGAAATGATCTGTCGATTGACCCGTGCGACGTCGTCAACTGAAGCAGGCTCAGAAGGCGGTGTAGAGCGAGGAGACCTGGGAGGAGGCTCCTTCGCAGACTTCGTGCACAGAAGCGCTGGCCCTTCTTCGACAGCATTGATCTTCACCGACTTTCTTGCAGTTTTGCCTGCTCTCGAAGGTAGCGAGTTTTGTGCAAGTAGCGTGCTGTCTTGCATTCCACACCAATAGTTCAAAAGGAATTAGCAAACGCAATGCGGCGCTGATTATTCGCCGTCCTTGGTATCGGTACACTCAATATCGGTGTTCTTTTCTCTCTTTCTTCCACATTCACGTTTTCGACTGCCTGACGGCGCCACCCTCGGGTCAACCCCCATGGTCTCCGTGGAAGCCAAAAGATCACTGCAACTAACCTACTTTGGCTGCACCTTTTTTGGCGACGTCCTGCAGAGAGAGCTGCGAAGGAACAAACACGCAATGATTGCATCGAGAGAGTCAACAGAGGCACAAGGGAGAAATGAAGTTTCTTCCAAATTTCAAAAATGAAAAACAACTAACAGCATTTTCGCACAGAAAGAGCGAGAAATACACTTGCACCCAACATCGGAACAATATCGGATTTCGGTTGAGAGGCTCCTGTTGACATAAAAGTTTAATCTGCCGCGGGAGCTGCGACACCCTCCACCCCATCTCGCTCGGCATTTTTACGATTTTCCACTAGTAGGCGATGTGTACAATCTACCGAGGCAAGTACGTACAATTCTAGCAGAAGCAGTAACGAAAAAGAAAATTGGCTCTTTCACGTTACTTGTTTGGGTGATTGCCAATATTAATGAACTCCTGAGACTGCAAATTTGACTTCTGTGTTGCCGCTTGCTAAAATACGAAAAAAGGCTATCTTAGCGCTTAGTGTAGGGAAACAGCGTGAAAAACTAAAGACCAGGCAAAGAAGAACACACATGACAGCGCCATTGTATGTGTCCTTCTGTGCCAGTTATTTCATCTTTTGCGCTTTTTCCCTCCAATATGTCGTACGAACATGCCCAAACAACCACTTTAGCTTAGCGCTTAGAGAGCTGGAAGACTTGATTTCGGACTATTTAATCTTCTTTCCTAAAAATAACAAACTAGTTACGAAATATGCCAAAATTCCGTACCTTGATTAAGATTACTTCTAGATGGAAGAATTTAGAAAATGCCATCATTTTTTGCTGAACAATCTTTGTCCTACGTGAACAAAACGAATTTAAATGTAAACAGAAAAAACGATGACCGACCTCCTTAGAGCTTACTGGGAAACATCACACGTGTGGGCAATTGTTTTTTCGCAATTCTGCGCTGAAATCCTAGCAGCGGGAGCAATTTCAACCTGAAGCGTTGTAATTGGAAGGTTGCTCACCAAGTTCAAAAAGTAGTTCACACCAAGTTTCCGTGCATTGTAAAGCAGTTTCTTCATTCAACTCCAATGCATAACTCATATTTTCTTCTCTTGATCTCTTAACACTTTTTTTACCTCTGATATACTCTAACAGAGCGTACACTCAAAACCACCTCTTATAGCTCGTTGAGCCTCTTCGCTTTGTATATAAATATATGTTAGAATATTTTTGTGGCCACTTGCAAGCGTATATCTGCTTGAATTTTCCTTTTTGCGCATTCGCCTTCATATGCTCTTTCACGATGCTCGGCACGAGAACCGAGTCGCAAACTTTTCGCGCGCGCATTTCCACAGCAATTTGCCTCAGCAGTAGCTCGCGATCATTTATGCATAATGAAGCACAGCAGCGACTGCATCGCAGACAAACACCGCGAAAAGCGGGCTTTCCCTCTCAACGACAAGTATAAAGGAAAAGCCTCCACCGCTGAAAACAAACCTTCCTAACCGATGTCGTCGCATTATGCGACGACTAATCCGTTTATTCGAAACCCCGAACAAAGTCGCACCACCCAAGGAACCATGCTTCGTTTCTCCTTCAGTGTATGCTCTCAGAGCGGTTGTGTATGTACACGCACATCAAGATTATTATCTGCGCGCCCATAAAAGCTGCTCTGTGCCATTCTACCTTCGGCCATGTCGTATGTATGGGACCTAAATTCGTATAGCTGAAAGCAACCGAGGCAAGCATAGCAAATTCTTGTGATAAGCAGGCTGTTTGCAGACTGTATTTCAAACCTGATACGCGTAACAATGAAGCCCAATGCACGGGGGGGGGGGGGGGGGTCCAACTGGCTCGCATTGTTGTTATTGAAAAGAAAATAAGGCTATCGTGAGTGACCGCACGCTAGCTTTACACCGCGCACAGGTGCGTCCCTACCTTTTGGTTTCTATTCCCTGAACGAAATGGCCCGGCCATTTTGCAACACATCAGCGCCGATTTGTATTGGTTGTTATCTTTCGTATAGTGTCGTCCGGCGTTGCTCATCAATAGTCGAGCCTCGAGAGCATGTCCATTTTCGCGTGCACGAATTAAATACGTTCAAACCAATACCACCTCTGCTCGTTCCTTTCCGTTCCCCTTTTCCTGACCGACAGGTGGCTTATCGCGAGCGGACAGAGAGGTCGGCGGCTTCCATTTTCAAATAAGCCCTCCGTACGAACGCTGGCGTGTGGTTCGCTAAGTAAATTGAACGCCGGCTTTTGAGAAACTAGGATTCTTCAACGCAAATAAAAGGAGAGATAAGGGAAGGATTCCCCTTTGCTGCACGATCTGTACGGCCGTGCTTGCTCGTTATTCCCGTGCACGTAGCATATATATATATATATATATATATATATATATATATATATATATATATATATATATATATATATATATATATATATATATATCTATATATATATATATATATATATATATATATATATATATTGTGTGTGTGTGTGTGTGTGTGTGTGTGTGTGTGTGTGTGTGTGTGTGTGTGTGTGTGTGTGTGTGTGTTACCAGGTCTGGTTTATTCGCTCTCCCCTGGCGCATGTTTCGTAACACGAAGGATACAGCGCTGCGCCTGGATATCAGCGATAATAAGGTATACGCGCGGCCAAGGGACGCCTGCTATTTTGCAACCTCGACGCGAACTGCACAGCGCACAGGCTGGACCGGCGATATTCCCACGAGAAGACGCCACCTCGTCGATACGATCTCTCGAAAGCGCGCGTCGTATTCCCTGTGTCATATATTTTTTTCCCTTCCGAAACTATCGGACAGTAATAAAGATCCTCCCCGAGCCAGCAAACGACAGAGACATCCGTGAAATTGAGAGAGAACACAAGAATAAAATTTTCACGACCATGGCCGTGCCTGCAGTTATGGGGCTGAAACGTGAGCGCTATATTATATAGTCCCTCTCATCCGTTAGTGATCTCAGCCGCCGATAACAAAGCCGCAGAATAACCGATCCTTAATACCAATAAACAGTAAACGCACACCACGTCAAACTGACCATCACTACTTTCGTATTTACGCTGCCTGAAGCATTTCCCGCTACTGCTACGATCGTTATGCATTTGCTTGATAACGACAAGATTTCGCTGATGGAAGCTCCATTCTGCAATACTACCAAGTGTGTCACGTTATTAGACTATGTCTTCCGTGTAGTTGTATTGAGCCTTCCGTACAAAGTAGTGAAAACGAGAATCATTACATAAAGAAAATGTGCCCACTTGGAAGTTGTTTGCTGTCACCGTTTATTGCACTTAATGTACACACCCAACGGAGTTCGTGTTTTGTTTAACATAAAATGCGCAATTTAGGCAATTATTTTTTGTAAAACAACTTAAATCAATGTCTTTCAATACCAAGCGTCACGTGCAAAGCGCAAGACCGTTTCTATGGGTGCTACGTCTCAGAGGAAAAAAAATTATTTCATTCAAAGTCGTTAAGTTTAAGGCTGGTTACAACAGGTTTATTGGCAGGGCTGGTTATCAAAATACGAAGTGTGTCACAGTGACGCTCCAAATAGGTCAGATGAAGCTTCATGATCTGCTGAATGCCACAGCGCTTCTATCACGCTCAACTTTTTTCCCCTTCTGGAAATACGCATTAAAAAATGTCACGATAATTGTGATCAGTGGGTTAGGACAATTTTTTTTTTTGATATTCGAATAATTCACGTGACCTAGAAACACTCCCTTAGGCTGGCGATCGTGGCTGTACCTTCGCTGAACGACACTGACTGTCATCATCATGATTGTTTTTAAAGAAATAGCAATTTACTTACGCTCGAAAGGCTCGGGCGCGGTTGTCATCGTTGTCATTCTACTGTGAGAGTATCAACATCGAGTGTCGTATGACGTCTAATAGCAGCGCTGCTCAAGATTCACGGGAGCAGCTGACCGGTCAACGGCCTCGAATCTTCCTGAGCTGCACGGACCCTCTTCCGCGAAGTTCACCTGAACATTTCGACACCTGGTTCACCAAGGTGGGCTCGTTTTTCATCATTTTAGAGGCCTTTTCGCTGCACCAGCGAGCTAAGCCTAGGCGAGGTTAGGCCAGCCTCCCCGCCTACGGCGCTCGCACGCCAGCTGCGATATGCCGCAGCAGATTGCCATGGAAGGGGACGACGTCACCCCTGATGAATTACAAGGAAACGGATGGTTCTCCGTTCTAAAAAGACGGCAAGAATCGCGAGCGAAGTCACACGCAGCCCGCCAGTCTGGAACGCAACGAGGCGCGACAGCGACGCCGAACGCTACTCTACGACGCGTCGCAGCTGCGAGCCGACTGCCGGCGATGCCACGTAGTCACAATCGAGTCATCGTGCGACCGGGAGGCGGCCTCAACGTGCAAGCCTGCAGCCCGCACAGGATTCTCGCCGCACTAACCATGGCAGCTCAGCTAGCGCCGTCGGTAACGGAGGAGGACATTATTTGTCCCAACTCGATGCAAAACATTTTTGTCGTCAGTACGACCAGCGCTACTAATGCAGCAGCGTACAGCCGAGTAACAGAGATCATCCTCACCGACCAGAGACACAGGGTCACGGCCTACCTCTCACCTGCCGGTATCACGAGCCGAGGCGTGATTCGCGGCGTCGACACTGACTTTGACGACGCCGCACTCAACCGCATGCTAATCCAACCGCGCAACTCAAGCCTACTGGGAGCGCGTCGCATCAAGAACACTGAAACTGTGATTCTGATCTTCAACGGGCTCAAAGTGCCCAACTATACGTCTACTGCGGCCAGGTCATCTACCGCTGCACGTTGTATAAGCGCCAAATAGACACCTGCCGTACCTGCGGCCAAGTGGGCCATCGCCAAGACGTGTGCCCCACTCCTTCAACCAAGATCTGCGACCACTGCGGTCACTTACCAACGGACAATCCACACGTGTGCAACCAACCAGTGTGTGCCTTATGCGGCGAAGCACACCGCACGGGCGACCGCGAATGCCGACATCGCTACCAGCTGCCTTACCTGGTGCGCCGTCGTCGTCAGCGCCGTCGCCGATGAAAGCAAGCCCAGCAGCAAACACCGACCCCAGCAACCAGCCCGGTTCCTGCCAAGACCACCAAACCGCAAGGACCTCCTCTAGGCCCACGAACTCCTACTCCCACTGACCAGCCTACCTGGGCCGACAAGGTGGCATGCAAAGGTGAGGCCCACGCAGCGCAGCGTCAGGGACACTCGCCACAGCAACCTGACCCAGAACTAGCACAGTTAAGACGCATGTATGCGGAGCAGGCTAAAGAAATCCAATCGCTTAAAGAAGAGCTAGCAAAACAACAGGCCCCCGAATCGCGCAAGGGTAGCATTATCAGCGGCCCCGTCTCGATACGCGGCGCTAAGCAACGGGCAGGCCCGACGCTCCAGGCCGAAGAGCAATCCGATTTTGACCGGTTTACAGCCAATATACGCGATACTAGAGCAGTACCGCGCAGAGACCACGGCCGAGTATAGCGCTTTCAACGCTAAACTAGAGAGCATGCAGAAACAACTTATCGAGTTGGCTACATGGCCAGCACAAACAGACGCGAGGACTAAGGTGTTGGAGGAGGACCTGGCACGCAGTAAGCGCGCTGGGCAAATACCTAGACCTTAAAATGGCGTCGTCACAATCATTCACAATTTGGCAATGGAACGCAAGTACCCTCCGTACGCGGAGAGAAACGTTACAACAATTCATTGGCTCTATGACCCAACGACCGGCAGTCATTCTCCTGCAAGAAACGCGTATCGACCGATTCGCTCTTCGCGGATACAGAGTCGAGGCCGTCTGTGGGAACAAAGCTCGAGGAATAGCCACTTGTGTGGCTAAGCCTTATGCTTACACGACACATGCAGTACCCCCAGACCTCAAAATAGAGCATCAGATGATAGAGATTATCCCCAGCGCTCAGATTAAGCAATCGGTATTTATCCTTAACGTGTATAGTTCACCTTCACACAGCACAGAAACATTCACCACACTACTAACTAAAGCGGCGCAGATAGCAGGCAACCATCCCCTCATCATCGCGGGGGACTTCAACGCCCCCCATGTACAATGGGGTTACAATCGCACAACACAGAAAGGACGCCACTTACAAACACACATCACTCAATACAATCTCATGTTACTTAACGGCCTCTCTACCCCCAAACACATAGGTAACTCAGTGTCACGGGACTCATCCCCTGACCTGACCCTAGTACGCAACGTTTCGAACCCCACATGGGTTAATCTGCAAGCTAACCTCGGTAGCGATCACTTTATCTGTAGCACAACAGTCAATATAGGCAGCCTCGAGCCCAGAGACTTTAAAGTAGTAGACTGGAACTTTTTTAGGCAAATACGCAAACAAGACACCAACCATTACTCTTCACTCTCTGAACTGTTTGCGAGACTACAGCGGGACGTAAAACAAGCTACCAAAAATATTTCTACAACACGCAACATATAGACCACATGAACAGCCACCTCGCACATCTCCTGGAGGCTCACAAAAGTATTCAAGAAAGATGGAGAATGCATAAACTCAATCGTAGGCTACGAAAAAGAATTGCATTGCTCAACCGACAAATCGAAGAGTACAGTCACACACTAGCACGCAATCAGTGGAATGAGGTGTGTAATTCGCTCGACGCACGCATGAGAAAGGGTCTAAAATGGGACCTTCTCAGGCATCTGCTCGGCGACAAGCCCACCAAGTCAGAGCAACGACTAACTCTAGATAGACTGTTACACAAAGCGCGAGGACAGCAACTTACCGACGCGCAGATTTTAAATGCTACAGCAGCCCGGTATCTATGCACAGAACCTACCTCACATGAAGACTATCCACCTTACGCGGGGGCCGCAGACGACCCATTTGAGCATGCTATAACTAGCGCTGAAATACGCGTGGTAATAGCAGAGCTCAATACTAAGTCAGCCCCGGGTCCTGACGGAGTCACCAGCAACTCCGCAACCTGGCTGACCATGACATTGAATCACTAGCCACCCACATGAATGAGGTTTGGGAGCAAGGGAGCGTCCCGCCAGAATGGAGGGCCGCGACCGCACAGTAAAAATTTTTACACCCAGAAGGGTGTAAATGAGCTTGTCCCGTGGACGACACCCTAAGGGTGTTAATTCAGCACCTTCCAAAAAGGGTGCTTTTTCATGCACCCTTAGAATAGGGTGTACATGTAAAAAAACTGTAGGGTGTTAAAAAACACCCTTAAGGAAGGGTGCCTTCGATGTCCATCACTTTTTTAGCACCCTCTGAGGAGGGTGCGAGAAGGGTGCACAAGGGTGTTGAGTGCCCATGGCAGGGGTGCCAGTATTCTTTTATACTGCACTAACAGATATCAGCATGCACTGATTACACACTACTTGAAGAAAGTGCTCCTCATTATCAATGGTGCGCCACCTGTCGAGCTCCATTCATTGCGTCTGGGCAAAAATATAAACGCGTGCCATCGTGTATGAACTTGTGCTGGATCTATATATACTTCACAGTATATGCATAATGCGCGTTACTGAAAATGAAGCCTTGCTGCCCTTGCATATTGCGTTTATTTAATAGGCAAATAAAACAAACTTTTCTTCTGCCACACAACTTTTCACCAGATATACGTTCACGTATACGTACACTACACATGCAACACCTCAAATGTTTATTATATTTATTCAGTTTCACTTCATTGACAATTCTTTGCAACATACAATTACACTGGTTTCAATTTAGTATACTGCTTCAAGTACATAGAGACTACAAATGAAATATACGCTAATATATCCCTATAATTCTTTCAAGTATCTACAATCCTAGTGGTTTTTAGTTTAATACTCCTTCATGTACACAATCGGTTAATAGGAATGAAATACAAGCATATATATACCTATGATTCTTTCAGATATATACAATCAGCATGATTTCACTATATACGCCTTCATGTACACAATCGTTCCCAAGAAGTGATGCACACAAACATATATATGGATAGTGTTTTCAAATGTATATAATCACAGTGGATTAAGCTTTGTATTCCTGGATGTATAACAATTGGTTATGAGAAATGATGTACATGCAAACATATACGGGTTTTTGCACATATAAATTTAGCGAATACTTAAGAAACCAATACAATGATCAGAAACACAATAAGCTAAAAACGAACACAAAACTGAGTCAAAACACACAAAAAACAAAAGAGGTAATGCATAATTATGGCTAATGACACAGCTGGGTCACTTTATGCCAAATGTCCCAGCCATTTTGGCAACCATCTCAAATGTATTCGAAAAATTCGTGCTGCATTGAAAATAGTGAACTTCTGGAATATTTAGGAGAGGAAATATATTTGGTCACGTGGCTGCCTTCTGAACTTCCTGGAATGCCGTCTAGGTGTTGTATGTGAAAAATTTTATTTCAAAAGCACCGCTCCTTCTTTTCATACGAAACTCAGTCTACGTGTTACGTAACAAGAGCTTAATTTGGGAGAGTTGGTTCATCGTGGTTGTGTGCTAGTCACAGCACGACAACTTTCGGAAGAGACAGAAAGGACAGAAAAGAGCACCGACTGTCAACTAAATTTAATGAATGTGCTACGAGCGCTTTTATACGGAGTACAAGAACCGTGTTCATGCGCGACGACACGTGTGAGCACTACAAAATATCTTTAACTGTGAAAAGAATACTCCCTCTCGGAAAGGATAAGTGAACGTGCAGTGATGCACTGATCATTGGTTTACCTGATAAAAAATACTTCTACAAACATTAAATTGGCATTAAGTAAACTTATTCTCGTGACGAATGGGGCAAGATTGACTATTCCTGTTGCTGTTTAGTACACACACTTTTGAAAGCTTGCAAGGGGTGTAAAACAACACGCTAATATCAAATCTGCTGGCTATTTTTTTGATTGTGAGACACATGATGTGGTATAACATGCAAAGGTTTTGGTCATTGTTTTTTGTTGGTCCTGTCTAACTTTACTTTCTGCAGGAGGGTTTTGCAAACGGGTGTGATGATTCTGTTGGGATACCCAGCATCTTTTAGTCTTTTAATCTGGTCTTTAAACCTGACCTCACCCTTGTGCTAACATGACTTCTGAAGGGTGGCCTGAGTACATGTGGTATCAATTCCTCTTTCTACTAATTTTGAAGGCCCACTATCAAAAGGCAGAACATTCTTAGCACTCCTGGGCTGATAGCACCAGCCAATACCCCAACAGCATCATCACACTTGTTTGTGAAACCCTCCTGCAGAAAGTAAAGTTAAAGGAAGCAGGACCAAAAGAAAAAGGGAATGACCAATCACCTTTGCATGTCACACGGTACTACGTACATAAGGTGTCTCACAATTTTAGGAAAAGAGCCAGCAGATATGACATTGTTGTTTTCCACCCCTTGCAAGCTTTCAAAAGTGCATGTACTTACAGCAACAGGAATAGTCAATCTTGCACCATTCGTCACTAGAATAGGTTTACTGAATGCCAATCTAATGTGTATAAGATACCGCTAACATGTGAAAAAGTAAACAGGACAAACTGGGCAATGCTTCAATGATCAAGCAAGACAGCATGCCTTAAATGTTAAGAAGAGCTATAGTAGTCTCATGGCCGGACACCGTAAAGAATGTAAGTGTAGTCCTAGGTTTCATAAAACACGGTTTTGAAAAAAAAAGCAAGCAGAAAAATGAGAGATTTTAGAACTCTTTATCAGGAAGGCCAAGGATCAATGCATCAGTACACCTTCACTTATCTTTTCCGAAAAAGAGTATTCTTTTCTCGGTTAAAATTATTTTGTCATGGTCACACATGTGTTGTTGCAGATGAGCCCTGGTCTTGTGCTCAGTATAAAAATGCTCGTAGCACCTTCAATAAAATTCAGTTGACAGCGCTCTTTCCTGTCCTTTTTGCGATAAGATTTTTATTACAGAAAGAATTTCATTTTCTTACAATTTAGGTATAATGATGAGTGTTCATTGTATCACAACATGGAGCAAATTGCATCTCAATACGGACAAAAATCACAATTTTGTGAAATTCGTGATATTTTCTCGTATATTTTAGCAGCTTGAGAGGTCTTAAGATATTTTTTCCTCAAAATATACCTTCTGTGGAGTAAATATTCACTGCCCAGATATTCATACAATGTGCATTAATGCAATAAAAATGCAAACATAACACATTTTGGCTTTATTATTGAAAGCGAATGTGGCTAAAAAATTGCACTATTACTATTGAGCTTCAAATACCTTACAGAAGCACATTTACTTAACAGGTAGACCGAATTTGCTTTAGAAAAAATAAGCGGTAGTTTTAAAACAAAATTTTCCACAAACAGCACACAGACGGCATTATGCCTGGAAGTTATAAGCTAGCCACATGAACAAAACTTTTTTTCTCGCTGAAATATTCTAGCAGTTCACTGTTTTCAACGCAGTAAGTCAGCACTTTTTTTTTTCAAATACAATTCAGATGGTCGCCAAAGTGGCTGGGACGTTTGGCATGGAATGGTCCAGCTATTTTTAAGCAAAATAACTTACACAAATAACAATGTTTGTTCATCTACCATGACCACACTAGAAAAAGTTGTTCAGGCATTGTGACACTAAAATTTTCAGCGTCGTACTGCCTGAACAACTTCTTTGATAAACTCCAAACTCACGCCGAGAAAAATCCGCTCAATCACGGTGGTTGTTGAAGGCCTTGCGGCCGTAGCCAATGTTGAAAATAAAAAAAAATCAACTCATCAGTGCTGTCACTCCTTCTTCGTCATTACTGACACGGAAGATTTTTCGGTTATCCATGTGGAGGTTCAGGAAGTAGGCTTGCTCTAGGCTGGGGCCGGGGTAGACTATGCAGGACGTCAGCGGCACCCTCTCATCCTGTAATAAGAGCAAATATGACTTCTCTTAAAAGGATGTTCGTGCTGTTCTGGCAGCACCATATATAAAGAATGTGTAGTGTGTATCCTTCGAAATGGCGTGTAATTGACATTACACTGAACTCGAAGCATACAACCCATACATTCTAATAATTTCGTATGATAAAGATAAGAGTTTTCCAGCATACAGCAAATTCCCGAAATGAGGTGAAGTGTAAGACCACAGCTCGAAAATGGCACTTACGAAAGCCTGAACTCACCTAAGAATCAAATTCCTTATAGGGTAGTGAGCCAGTGTGAAAAACAATTCCTAAAGTACAACGCTCAGAACATGTAACATTAATGAAAATGCACAAGAAACTCACCTCTTCATGTACAGTGAAGACATCTCTGCTTTCTCTTTTACATGAGAACAAATGATCTTGGGCGTGGCACTAGCGAAGAGGTCTGCAAAAAAAAAGTAAAAGATTTACTGACTTTAATCACGCCTCTAACAATCTGAGGAATTATTACAAGTCACCAATCAGTGCAATTCTGACTGCCTCTATAAGGGCATCAAAAATGAACAATTTTCTCGTTCTTTCTACCCTCACAAGACGCTCCGTCAATGGAATCTAATCCACATTTGACGCTGTGCTTCCTATTTGCCTGCTTTCTAGACGTAGGGCTGCGAGCATGTCTTTTGTGCACCTAATATAGCACAGAAATTCGTCATCTATAATTCAATCATCTTAATTCATTGTAATTTGATGAAAGATGTGATAGCTCGTCCAGTTTTTAAAGAGTTGCGGGCCTGCAATAGGCACTGCCTTGCACGTATGAAAGTACTTCTTTAAAAAAAAATTCAAAGCTTGCTTTCAGAAAAAGCGTCTGGCATATTTCGACAACCAAGCCCATCCTCCGATGGCAATCAGGGGCACGCTATTAGCGATTATTGACTACGGGATTTACAAACGTAACCCGTGCCTAAATACTCAGTTAAACACAATCACGCAAGTAAGAGCGCTCGAACGCGGCAACGCGCGCGGACGCCGACTACGTTGCAGCCGCCATGCATGGCTTATGCTAGAGCAACCGCACATAGCTCCAACAGTCACGTATACTCTCTCGATTCTGTTATAACGCCGAACATTATCGCAGATGAAAGCGAAGCACGAAAACAGCAAACAGAAACGAGGGAAAACAACGCACGGCGATGGCCACAACAACGCGCCTTTGGAAGTCTGCTAGATCTTTCCCTGTTGCTGGCGGCACTTGTCCTAAATAGCTTAAAAGACCGAGGCGCACGTGCTGGGAGCATCGCGGCATATCAGCACCTCCAACTATACCGTCTTTAAGCAAAAAAAAAGCCATTTCGTACAGTGCGCCTCTGTACATAATTTTTGCTTTTTCTTTTCGCTTACACCTACAGAAGCATGTTGCACATTTGAGTATTAATAGAAATGTTATTACGATGTAGCCCAAAGCACATCTTAAAACAATATCAATCACTTTGTGCAGTGTAGAGACAATGTGCGATCAGCAACTAATCCCGCCCTTGTTAAGTGATCACATCACTCACTGTATGAGTGATGCTGGCACTTACACAACATCGCGCTTAGCAGTGTGAACTCGTTAAATCACACGTTTAATCGGGCATCTGCAACAGACCCGCGAACGCATGCTGTTGTAAATGGCTGGCAGCCTACTTCGGCAGAGCTGCTGCAGGCGCCCAGCAAGCGCTGTATGATTACTACCTACGAAAACAGTACACTCACCGTTAACAGGCCCACGTTGTCCGTGTCCGCCACTCCATGAATATTCCTTAATCCGAGCGTCACTTTGAACACGGTGTCATGCGTGACCACCATTGAATATGCGCCTGTTCGCTAGAACACGCACAGCGACCAAGACCCCAGACCAACGCAACGCATTTGAAAGACGATGAGACAGAGGGAGCAACTTTAAGAGAGAGAAAGAGGAGGCACTGGCGGCGGCGTGGCGGCGCCGCAGCTGTCCACGCAGGTGTTCAGTGACGCAACTCTTCGCTTATCTACGCCGCCGTTGTGGGAGCAACGCTGGCCGGAGGGTGAGCGGGGGGGGGGGGGAGGAGCGGGAAACCCGCCAAGGCGGCGCCGAAAGGCAAACGCTGTGGCGCATACGGCGGACAGCCGTTCGGCGCGGAATGACTCCTTGTAAACGGCAACTCTCCTCCCAGCCAGTCCCACAGCGACGCAGATTATTTACCAGCCTCGGGTTCTTTGAGTATTTTGACGGAATGCGATTGCAGTGGGCGAAAAATAGTGAAGGAAAACTTGCGGAAAACAAAGTGCACCATGAATGGGCAGAAACAATAATTATTTCGTCCTCGGTGGCATTAGCGGGAGAGCATCGCCACACCTTTTTCCAGAGGAATTTCTTTTCGCATTGTCTGTGTCTGGCTATTCCGCGTATGGTGCCGCAAACACTGAATGCGTAGTCGAAGCTGGAACAAATTATACCACAGTCGCGGATGTTTATTACAAGGCTTGTCACGCACCACGAAACGTGCCGAGGTTGTTATAACAAACTTTTTGCTGACCACATGATCAGCACATAATTCCATATGGTCGCCCAATGAGCTAGCTAAGCACCTGTAGCAAAGGCAGGGCACGTTCTTGTTAAACGTTGTTAATATAAACGATGGTTGGGCATAAGTGCAGTGACAGCTTTCCGTGTGAATTGGTCATAACCCACGTTTTCGAGCGTAGAAGCGCCTCAGCGGACCTAATCAGCTACCACAGCAAGTTCGTAAGCAATGATTTGGTACGAAAGTGTGCAGCTGTTTTCCATGTACTGAATAGTCCGTGTACAGTGCGTTGACCACAGCCATTTCTTAAGCCACCTCCCATATAGACTCCCAGTCTGAACAGGTGTGGGACCTGCCCCACCCCGCACACACACACGAAATTTGAGGGCGCACGGGCTGATACACACGCATACTTATTCACAGGCGCGCACACATACACGTATACACACATACGGCAACACACACACGCGACCGTAAACGCACGCATGCATGGGCGTACACATGTGCACAGGCACGCTAACACAAGCACGGACTCGCACATACACGCGCACGCACACATGCACGGGTGTACACACAATCGCGCTTACACGCGAACACATGCGCAGGCTCACGCACACCCACCCATACTCGGGCGAACATTATGTTCCTGTATATAATCCACCGCAAACATGTAGCTTATAACCAACGCTAAGGAAAGCTTTCGTAACATGGATTGCAGTTAATTGCCATTATAGATGAAACGCGATTTGCTTCTGCTGACATTCTGCTGTATTCGGAGAGCACCTTCACACATTCTAAGTCAATTAGGCCGTCATTTAACGCAAGGTCCACATATTCGTGCAGTAGCTGTGCTGCTCAGCCGCCAATCCGAAGGTCGCGGGTTCGATGCCGGCCGTGGCAGTCGAATTAAGGCGGAGGCGAAAATGTGGAAGCCTTTGCACTGTGCGATATGAGCGCTCATTAAAGAACACCAAATGGTGAAAATCTGCAGCTTTCCACTACGACGACCCTCATAATCATATCGAGGTTTTTGAGACGTAAAATCGCCAAATATTATAATTATGTGTTCTTCTTATGCTGCATATTCCATCCGATGAATCGGCACCTACACCCTTCTCAGGCACAAAAGCACCCTTAGAGCCTATTTTAGGGTGCTATCGAGGCAAGCACCCAAACAAAAGGGTGCTTTTTTTTCAATCGACCATTTATGGGTGTTAAAGGGTGTTGCAAAGGGTGCTTTCTCGTAAAAGCACCCTTTTTACACCCTTTTGGGTGCAAAAATTTTTACTGTGCGTCATACTCATTCCCAAGCCGAACAAACCCCTGGAACTCGACTCTCTACGACCCATCTCCCTCACATCCTGTGTGGGTAAGGTCATGGAGCACGTCATTCTCCGTCGAGTCACAAAATATTCAGAGCGAAAACACCTCTTCCCATTCAATCAAGTAGGGTTCAGGCCGGCTATGGCCACGCAGGACGTACTTCTCATGCTGCAGGAGACGTTACTTAGAGTAAGGAGCAAAGACCTCCGAGCAATCCTAGCTCTTGACTTAGAGAAAGCTTTTGATACCATAAGCCACGCTCATATACTACACGAGATTCAGGAGGCAGGCTTAAGCCGCCGTTTCTACGAATACGTCCGCTCTTTCCTAAGAGCCAGAACGGCCACACTTAAAGTTGGGGATCTCAAGTCACACACCTACAACCTAGGCCCGCGCGGCACCCCTCAAGGGTCGGTGCTCTCACCGTTTCTTTTCAATTTAGCCCTCAGGCAACTTTCGCAAAAGCTTCGACACATCGAAGGTGTAGAACACGCGCTCTACGCCGACGATATTACGATTTGGCGTACTGGAGGGAGCGATGGACAAATCGAAGCGAGCCTTCAGGAAGCAGTCACTGCAGTACAAACATTTTTAAAGCCCACGGGCCTCAGACTATCGGCATCTAAGTCCGAGTTGCTGCTTCTGCCACCACAGTACGGCCGCACCAAAGCCGAACCTACCATACACCTCTCCACAATGGATGGCTTGGTTATCCCGATAGTGTCGTTGGTTCGAATTCTGGGCGTTACCCTACAGGAGAATGGCAAAAACGACTTAACCATCACACATCTCACCAAAAAAGCTGAGGCAGTCATGCACCTCGTCCGACGCGTCGCTAATAGACACACAGGACTCACAGAAGAAAGCTTACTACGCATCTTTCATGCGTTCTTAATGTGCCACGTTCACTACGTTGCCTGCGCTCACCCGTGGAGCAAAGGCGATGAAACTAAAGTAGACAACATCATCCGAAAATGCACAAAACGAGTACTTGGTCTACCCATGTCCACAAGCACGCAGCGCCTGCTATCCCTTGGGGTACATAACACGTTCCAAGAAATCATCGAAGCACAAAGAATGTCCCAACTCATGCGCCTGTCTTTGACAGCTGCGGGTCAGGAACTCCTCTCAAACATAGGTCTTCCTATCCCAACTCAAGTCAACGAAGCAGAATCATTACCGCAACACCTTCACGCTAAAATCACAGTGCTACCCTTCCCCAGGAACATGCACCCGGTGCACAATCAGACTCGAAGAAGGGCACGAGCTCAATCCTTACTAAAAGCAGCCAACCTACACGCGACAGACGTGGTTTTCGTAGGCGCCGCTAAATACGTGGACAAACCCTACTTTGCAGCTGTGGCGGTCGCCCCAGACGGAAAAGCTCTTAATGCTCTTACCGTAAAAACTCAGAAAGCCTGCGAGGCTGAACAAGTGGTCATTGCCCTTGCTCTAGCACTCCCTCAGCGCGACACAATATTTACCGACTCTAAACCCGCTGCACTGGCATACCGCCGCGGTACACTTTGCCAGGTGGCATTAAGAGCCATCGAGAACTTTCTTACAGCGCAACACCAGAAAAAATACAGGACAGGGAAGGAGTAGAACAGAAAGAAAAGACGGCGCTGACTCACAACTGTTGTTTATTGGAAAAAACGGGGTGAAAAGTATATATAGGTGCCGGCAGCCTACACCACAACATGCGCAGAATACGAGGTGCACCGAGGTAGCGTTATCACACTCATGGCAATAAACAAGCTTGGCCTAAAAAACTTAATTCTTTTTCATGCAGTGTGACGGATGGTTCACTAACGCACTTGATACCCCTAATCTTTATATGATATGCCTCAGCGATTTCTTTAGTTAGCTGGTTAGGATGCTTGAAGATGATGGTGGTTCTCTCAAAAATGGGACGACAACCGCATGACCTGCAATGTTCCGGCAGATGAAGTCGCGTGATCCCTTGAAGAGATAAATCATGCTCCCTTAAACGAGCATTCACACATCGTTTCGTTTGTCCCACGTACTCCCTGCCACACGATAATGGAGTTAAATACACAGCTTTCTTTACGCATGCGATGTACTTGTTTTTATGATTCACAGCGCATCTCCCTTTGGCCTGTTTGTTCCTCAGTGCATTATCAACCATCGGGCAAATGCGACCTACCTTATGTTTGGCGGAAAAAAGAACGTCGACACCATAACTCCATTATCGTGTGGCAGGGAGTACGTGGGAAAAACGAAACGATGTGTGAATGTTCGTTTAAGGGAGCATGATTTATCTCTTCAAGGGATCGCGCGACTTCATCTGCCGGAACATTGCAGGTCATGCGGTTGTCGTCCGATTTTTGAGAGAACCACCATCATCTTCAAGCATCCTAACCAGCTAACTAGAGAAATCGCTGAGGCATATCATATAAAGATTAGGGGTAGCAAGTGCGTTAGTGAACCATCCGTCACACTGCATGAAAAATAATTAAGTTTTTTAGGCCAAGCTTGTTTATTGCCATGAGTGTGATAACGCTACCTCGGTGCACCTCGTGTTCTGCGCATGTTGTGATGTAGGCTGCCGGGACCTATATATACTTTCACCCCGTTTTTTCCAATAAACAACAGTTGTGAGAGTCAGCGCCGTCTTTTCTTTCTGTTCTACTCCTTCCCTGTCCTGTATTTTTTCTGGTGTTGCGCTGTAAGAAAGTTCACGATGGATCCTAACCAACTGGCCCGACTTACCGTCTTACTACGGCATTAAGAGTTCTATCATCTGTTCAGATAACTGTAGACAAGCATATCCACTGGTTCCCTGGTCATGAAGGGGTCAACGTTCAACCAGGGGTCCCCAACGGTAATGAGCTGGCCCATAACCTCGCGCGTGATCTTACGTGCCGCGGGGGGTCGCGGTCCGGCTCACTGGCCGGGGACACCAACACGCACCGGGAGCCGCTCCTATCATATCATGAAATTTGCTCGCACTATAAGTTATTTAGAAAGGAATTCCCCTCACCTCACTCAGCACTAAATAAAGCACAACAATTAACGCTTCGACTGCTGCAAACGCACAGTTACCCCAGCCCCTATATCTGCAGCAAATACCTACCAGATATAAGGCCAGAATGCCCCAAATGCCAAAATTCAAGGTGCGATTTAAGTCACATGCTGTGGCAGTGTCCCGTGCAAAACGCTAGCTTCGGGTCCCCTGCCACCGAGGACGACTGGTTCAACCACCTCAGGAGCCCCGACAGGGCCCTTCAACACCAGGCCGTCCAGAAGGCCCAAAAGGTGCCTGGCGAGCTCCGACTCCCAGTCCCCGAGCCACCGGGCTGGCCCCCGTAAGGGGTGCCCAGGCCCCTTCAGGACCTTTATTAAAGTTAATTCTCTCTCTCTCACTCGCCTATTGCGCTGCGGGCAAGCAAACTTCGAATCCTTTCTGTGGACCTTCAGCACAACGCTACACCTTTCGATCAATCTCCATTATCTCGTCCTTACGTTGAAACTG
The DNA here is from genome assembly GCA_013436015.1 of Rhipicephalus annulatus. Taxonomy (NCBI): domain Eukaryota; kingdom Metazoa; phylum Arthropoda; class Arachnida; order Ixodida; family Ixodidae; genus Rhipicephalus; species Rhipicephalus annulatus. Next base: position 443,459 of record WOVY01011726.1, read on the forward strand.
CCATCATTCTCAGCGATCAGACACTCAGAGTGCTTCGGAAGAGCGCTGCGAAAGCACGCCCTCTTTTCAGAAAAAAAATGAACATGAGCTGTCGCAGTGTAGAATTTTGACGACTATTTGTATGGGTGAAATTCGATAATGTCTTGCCGAGAAAAATTCACTGATTGGTTCTTGAACATATATATATATATATATATATATATATATATATATATATATATATATATATATATATATATATATATATATATATATATATATATATATATATATAAAAGAAGTGTATACTTAAGGGCTCGTTTTTTTTTCGTGTTTTCCCACAATATTAGTGAGATCTAACAGACAATAATGCCAAGGAAACTTTAACATTATAGGAGAAGTTATTAGACTGAATTGCCCCGCCGTGGTGGTCTAGTGGCTAAGGTACTCGGCTGCTGGCCCGCAGGTCACGGGATCAAATCCCGACTGTGGCGGCTGCATTTTCGATGGAGGCGGAAATGTTGTAGGCCCGTGTACTCAGATTTGGGTGCACGTTAAAGAACCCCAGGTGGTCGAAATGTCCGGAGCCCTCCACTACGGCGTCTCTCGTAATCATATGGTGGTTTTTATATATATATATATATATATATATATATATATATATATATATATGTGTGTGTGTGTGTGTGTGTGTGTGTGTGTGTGTGTGTGTGTGTGTGTGTGTGTGTGTGTGTGTGTGTGTGTGTGTGTGTGTGTGTGTTTGCCGTTTACCTTGAATTGCAGCGCCACGATCAAGTTTTTAACTGTCTGTTTGTTCCTAATGGTTGCGTGTTCGATTGCCTCCTATGCAGCTAGCCCAGCTGCTGCCGCTGGAAGAGAGCTTCCTCTTGCTCTTCCGTTTTGACAACCCGCTTGAGTCCAGCGTGGAATTCATGAAGGTACGTCTGATCCTCGCGTCTTCATTTTGAGAAGCTCTTTTATCTGCCGTAGGTTTTATTTCTATCTATCTATCTATCTATCTATCTATCTATCTATCTATCTATCTATCTATCTATCTATCTATCTATCTATCTATCTATCTATCTATCTATCTATCTAGCCACCTGCGTCTGGGGGCCCTAGTGATCGTCTACGTCAGGTGCCTTCCACAAATTAAACTGGAGTTTTACGAGCCAGAACCGCGATATTCTTACTGAGCGCGCCGTAACTGGGGGCTCTGGATCGATTTTTAGTTTTGACAACCTGGAATCGCCCCGCCGCGGTGGTCCAGTGGCTATGGTACTCGGCTGCTAACCCGCAGGACGTGGGATCAAATCCCGGCTGCAGCGGCTGTATTTTCGAAGGAGGCGAAAATGCTGTAGGCCCATGTGCTCAGATTTGGGTGCACGTTAAAGAACCCCAGGTGGTCGAAAGTTCCGGAGCCCTCCACTATGGCGTCTCTCATAATCAAATGGCGGTTTTGGGGCGTTGTACTCCACGTATCAACAACCTAAAATTAAATGTAGGCATTTCTTTATCGCAGCCTCATCGAAATGCATCTCTATTGTTACATCGGAAGTAAACTCAAACAAGAAAATTTAAGCTATTTCTTTCGGGGTGTAAACAAGCGTATGCGAGTACAATGGAAGGTTGGGCCAGAAACCTGTTATCGCGTATTCTTTCTTACACGAGTGTGCCACTGAACATTCGGACTGCGCGCGCGTATTTGTGTGTCCTGGCAACTGCTGCCATCTGACTGACACCCAGAGAACCACCGCCATTATTGACAGCCGTCTTGAGTTCGAAATTAAGCGCGCGGTGCGGACAGTCTCTCCATAGTCACAGATTGGAGCGAGATTCTATTCCTTTCTTATCGGCCACCAATCACTGCTGCCAATCTCGGTGAATATGTTCTTTATCACTGGCCAAGAATAGGAATAATTAACGTTGGAAAAGAATAGTTGCATTATATCAGACCGGATATATAAAATTCGCATGTCATTCTATTTTATGCGCCAATTTTATTGTTCGGTTATTTCTTTCTTCCTTTCCTTCTTTCGTTCCTCTTTTCTCGCTTGCTCTTTTTCTTCTTTTTTCAGCTTCGCTACATTGTTAAAACAACACGTGCCCACAAAAAGGAAAAGTTGACAATAAACCGACCCGCACAAAAAGTGCCAAATTTAACTTTCTTCTTTTTTCATTTGAGTAAAAAATTCGCGAGTTTGAGAAAAGCGGCTCTAGCGTATACGTTTTCTTAGCTTGTCGGCATATCTAAAGCTAAAAAAAAAACATCCAAAACTCCCAAGTGTTTTTGCACTTGTTTCTTAGACATTACAGTAATGTGTCATCCTTTTATTTCTTTTCTTTATTTTTTGCACCCTCCCTCCCGCTAGACCTCAGAAGGGTCGACTCCTCTAACTTTTTTTAATACGAATTTTCTATTTTATTCTCACCTTGTTTCTTGACCACGGCCACATTAGAAAGCAATAAGAAATCGGACGCCTGCTGCAGCTGCTTTCAGCGAGCAATCAGAAGAAAGGAAAGCGCTGCCATCGCAAAAAGAGCTGCCTCTGTCGCCTGGGCTCCGCAAACATGCGCGGCCACCTGAGACGGGAAGGAGAGCGAAGGGATCATCACTGTGTAGCGTGTAACGACATCGCTAAGCCGCTTTTACGAGCTCTCGCGCGGGGAGATCCTGAGCCCGGGGCTCGCATCCGCTGCCTCCGGAATCGATAAGGAACGTTATAAACGGGGCATAAATCAGCCAGGCGCGGGCGCTGCACGCGGCTGACGAGCTGCTGCAATCCGATGGCGCACGCGCAACAGCGCGGAGAACAACCGCGAGGTGCCGCCGCGCACGCAGCAGCGCACCGGAGTCTCATTTACGAGGTGCGCGTCGAGGCGACACCTTGAGGCAGCTGCGCGGCACAGAAGGCACGCGTCGCTGATTTCGCAGCACTGCGCCAGGAAACGAGCGAAGTATAGAGTTCCCTCTGGCAGCGAGCACGGAGGAAAGAGCCGATCGCGACCTCTCCAAACAGCACGGTCATGTACTAAAGCTGCGCAAGCTGAAGAATATGACCACGCTACATTATACTGTACCGGGTCATGCCGAATGGGCCTAATGTGTGACCTAGTTTCTTCGGCAAAGGCACGTATCAGAACAGATTTAAGTTGCGTATGTATAGAGATAAGTCCGCAGCCAGAATTTTTTTGGGGGGGTGGCATCTGTCTAAAAATTTGAACTCCCCCCCCCCCTGGCTACCCCTGGCTACGGGACTGTGTAGAGAGCAGTGCAGAGGTGTTACATTGTCCGATGAGTTCAGTCTTCAGATGTGACCGAATAGCTTGGCGCCGCTGATTTCATCATGCATGGCTATTTCAAATTGTATTACAGGCACGAACTACTGTTGACTTATAAGTGCGGAGCAACTTAGAGGCCCTGGCTGTCGTACGCTGTCATCGTACACTGTCGTAGCTTGGCCTAACGCAGACGAAACCACGAATAGCATAGCCACCTTTAGCATACTGAGAGTGCACTCGTGCCAAGGAGAAGTCTTCTTCGTCTTGTTCTTCGAGTGCCTCGACGATGATGATGATGAGCGTGGAACACTTCAGAGGTCCGGGCTCTCGTGTGCTGTCGTCGCATGGCGCAATGCAGGCAAAATCACTTACAAAATTGGGGGGGGGGGGGAAATAAGAGAAAGCGAGCGAGAAATATAAATAGAGAAAATGATAAAGATCAAAAGAAAATATAAAGAGCAAGAAAGAGAAAGGAGTGGATAGAGAGATAAGAAGCAATAAATGTAAGTAAAGAGAGAAAAACAGTCAGGCAGAAGTGAAAAAAAATGATAAAAAGAAAGAAAGAGAGAAGGAAAGAAGAAGAAAAGTGAAGAGAAACAAAGAAGCCAATCCCCCAAAGTGGATACGTGCCATATATTGAAGGAAAACAAACAAACAAACAAAAGAGGCCAGCTTCGCACTCTCTTCAGGCATGGCACCATTTATGCGAAGCTGCCTAAATTTTATTTTTTATATTTGAAGTGAAATGAAAGATAAACGCCGTAGGTGTGCGTGTGTGCTGGCTCGCTACACAATGAACAATCTGCGTTGACTCTCATTACTCTGTAACGATTTTCTGTGATGGTGTTCCCGTAAATATCTTTACAAGAGCGTATGCTTGCGAGCCACTCTACACCCTCCAAACGCGCACACCTCAGCTCGCCACAGTGTGTTGACAACAAGACTCTGAGATTCTATCGTACTTCCGTAAATAAGATCCGCTATAGCCGCTCGACCGTACTTCGATACGCCGCCCTGTGGCTCAAGGGCCTCGCTTTCCGAACCCGTGCACGTAGAGAGATCATCAAACGCGTTCAAACCGATGAAATCAGGATGGGACGACTGAAAATAACTGTACCATGGTGAAGCTTTCACTTTTCAGGACAAGTGTAAGCCTCATCAGAGGGAGCTTTACTGCTCGCCAACAGAGATGACGAGCGTAATTCACGCTAGTCTGAATCACACCCAATGTGCTCCCACGGGCAACCATGACATCTTTTACGCCCGGTGAATCGCTGTCTTTTCACAAACGTCGCCCCACTTCACCTCGCTGGTTTTTTTTTGTTTTTTTTTTCTTTGTTTTGTTTTTTAGCGAAACTCGGTTACCGATCGTCACCGCCACTGCGAGCGGTCACAAGCATTCGACGTCAGCTATTAAGAGCACCGGGATCAATGAAGTGCACGCAACACGGATAGTCTCACTTTGCATAAGCACTCCTAAGTTAATGTCCTACATGAGCACGCGCGCAAAAGGTGAACCATCGAGTAGGAGTTATTTCCGTGCGACTCGACGGGGACTATGGTAGCAGCCATTTACGCGCAGACAGGACGAGCACCTCGGCGCCCCGCGTGGCACAGCGGTTCCTAAGTGCACCCTGAGTCAGTTTCGAGCCAGCACCGCGCGATGACAGCCCCGCGACAATGACGTCGTTCACGACTACGGAAGCAGCGCTCGCTGCTCGAATGCGCACTGCCTTTGCCGAGAATCGAGGTCGGATGAATATACGGTAAAGAGAAGGAGAGCAAAGTAAACGGAGCGCTCCATCGCAAGACGAACGGCAGATGTCAACGGCACACTGCAGGCGCTTCAAAAGTGTTGGAACAAGTCGGCAGCAGCGCAAATGATTGGGGGCTTTTTGTACGCGCTCTCTAAGTTCGACGAAATTCATTTTCGGTCTCTCTTTTTATTCCTTTTTCCAACAGCGCCGCGTGGTACTTGCTCCGAGGTTCTTCGGCGTTAATTTAGTTCACTGCCGATTGGCAGCTATAGCGCGCTGCGGCTCGTTTTCTCTTGTTGCCCCGTGCAGCGAGCCTTCTCGCAAAAAAAAATAATAATAACTGCGGCGAAAAGCTATCCTTGCACAAAAGAGGAAACGAAGAATCTGGAAAAATAAGTGTGTTCGACAGCCGTTCTTGCCTGGCATTCCGAAGCAAGCATCGCAGGAATCTCCGTCCCGCTCTTGCCAGAACTGCACCGACCGCCGGTTCAGCGGGGTTATACGAGCACGAAGTCGATCAACGCATCAAATGAAGATCTCGTTACTGCGTTCGTTTTTCTTCTCTCTCTCTCTCTCTCTCTCTCTCGTTTGAGCCGAAGAAATGAAAAGGAACAAGAGGCTAACGACACAAGGCATTGAAGTGCGCAAGTGGAACGCGACTCGCTTTAGAGCTCCCAATGTGGTCACAACGTTTGTCATACTGTGCCTCATAACTAAAATCAAGCCGAGTCAACACACGACCTTCGACGGCTCTCTTTATGCCGTCTCCCCTCCTTACTCTCTCTTTCTGTTCTTCTTCATTACACTTCTTCTTTTTGTTATTATTATTATTATTTCAAGCCCTGTAATCTCCACAGATGGCGTAGACGTTGCGATCCCATGTAAATGTACATGAGGCACTCCCTCAACTTTTTGACCTGAGACTGGGTGACGAGATTCAATGCATCCAAATTTAAACAGCTGGAGGGGGGATACAGGTAAACATTGCAGTATGGCTAAACCAATAAGAAATCATCACCTATAAACGGTTGAGGAATTTTAGTCCCGTGCTCAAATAATAGCGCACCGTCTTTGAATTACGTGGGAAACAAAGCCTGGCGCTTGAGCGAATGCAAGTCAAACAGCAACCTCCAATGGAAAGATCGAGTTACGCGCCAGTAGCAGAGCCAAACTGATATTGAGTTCGAATAGCCTCGCGCCATCCTCTATAGTTTTCATAAACCGGTGCTCTGACGTTTCCTGTTTCGTCAAAAGCCAGTGCACTATACGGCCGGAAGCTCAAGTAAAGGGCTCAAGTAAACAACCGCAGTTTAGGTAGAAGAGAAAAAAAAACTTATTCGTTGTATATAAATATTGTGCTCGAGACTACTGGTACGTTGAAGCTTCCTGTTACCCCAACCGCTCAAACACGCACGCACAGTTCTTTTTTTTTTATGCGACAGCGTTAAAGAGCTCGTTTCAAGGATATTCCGGAGTCGACGTCGTTGGCTTCGAACGAAAAAGTAAACATTGTCCGTGAGCGAAAATTCGAAATATATGCAAATAAATAAAAAATAATAACGACATTCGGTTCGAATTGGAATGGAACAAGCGCCGCCTGCGTGTCAAGCAGGTGTTCTTCCACCTAGCTACTAATTGTAGTTCGAAAAGAATTTATTAACGTGTACACCGACGGATGATGTCTGAATCAAAGCTCTACGTCGGTATTCTTTGTACCTGCATACCAAGCGAAAAAAACGCTTTTAAGCCCAGCCATTTCACAACGGCCACAATGGCGGAGCTTTATGCAATACCATGTGCTTTACGCTGCATATGGTTACAGCCATGTCCACTTCTATGGGTAGTTATCGGTGACTCTAAGTCCTAATTATTTTGTTTAAACAGAATTAGCTTGGGTAACAAAGCTAGCGTGCTTGCATATGAAATAGAGAGAACTTAAGCTATATCAAAAGATTTACACTACACCATAATGTTGCAGTGGGTGCCAAGCCACTGTGAAATCATAGGAAACGACATAGCTGATCGCATGGAACATGCAAAGAGCACCAGGAGAACAATACATCACTGCTACCTCTACCGATGAGTGATGCACGATTCTCAATAAATAAGTTCAGCTGTCAATTGTCTATGAAAAGTTGGTTCTAAAAGGTTGCGCAAAACTGCAAGTTATTTAGCATTGATCCCCGTATAGAATTTAATATTCTGTTAAAGGTTAGCCGATCGGTAAAAGCAGTCATTCATAGGCTTCGACTTGGTACGGCCCTCAAGAATGGCTTTCTGTATCGGATAAGGAAAGCTGGCAGTCCAGCCTGCTCATGTGGAGAAGCTCAAGAAGATGTTGAGCACATTCTTCTGCACTGTAAAAATTATGAAGGACCTCGAAAGAAACTTTTACAAAAACTAAATTCTTTGGATAAGTGATCTCCATCAATTGCAAAAATCTTGGGTCTATGGCCAAAATAACTACTGCAGAGCGTGCAGTTTGTTCACTTTATGGAGGAATCAGAAATATCTCAAAAGTACTAAACGAAAAAAGAAAGGAAAGAAACCGTATTAGCGTTATTGTTAGCCGGTATGTTTCATAACCATATTTCTTTGTGTTTCACTACAATATCTTTGTGGTGCGGACACATTTCTGTGTGGTGTGGACAAAATTCAGTATTGAAAAACGAGGACTCAATGCGTAAGTGTTGGGCTATGTATCTATGTATAGCCTTGTGTTTACTACCAAATATTCGACATCGACTTTTGTGCAAAAGAAGAGGAGTGGCACCATCCGCATCGGCACCAACCTCTCCTTATATACATTTATTTTATGAAAAAAACCTGTGATGTAGCACGAGGAGTCGCCTGAATACGTGTATTGTTGCATGGCAGCCGCAAAAGCATCAACGAAGTGAGCAGCTGCGTAAGTGCGCGTGTTGCCTTACAGACGCGCAGAGGGTACTTCGCTAATTCGCAAAAGATAAAATTATGACTCAGTGGGCATTTCGCAACTTTACTTGCAGTGTAAGCAATCTGGGACGGTTTAAAACGGCCGCACAGCCGTTCGCACAGACGTTCATTTCCTTGCGGCATGGTTGCGGTGTCTACCGAGACACGATGGATTGAGAAAGCGATGAGCACGGGGCCCTATTACGCTGTCGCGTACTATACTCTCGAAGGCGAAGCTCAGGCGTCCTCCAACTCTTTTTTTTTTTGAGTCGTACGATTGTGCGCTGTCATCGCGACTTACTTGAACCATGTTAACGTGTGGAAATGCTCATGACTGCTTTCACGGTGTCACTTGAAAGCTTACCAAACGAAAACCTATGATTCACGCGTCGAACACAGCCTGGACCTACAGTTAACATTAAAAACGAAAGAAAATTCTGCTTAAGAAACTCCAGGCACCTTGAGCATTTTTATCTATCTATCTATCTATCTATCTATCTATCTATCTATCTATCTATCTATCTATCTATCTATTTGTCTGTCTGTCTGTCTGTTTGTCTGTCTGTCTGTCTGTCTGTCTGTCTGTCCGTCCGTCCGTCTGTCCATCCGTCCGTCCGTCCGTCTGTCTGTCTGTCTGTCTGTCTGTCTGTCTGTATGTCTGTCTGTCTGTCTTTCTGTCTGTCTGTCTGTCTGTCTGTCTGTCTGTCTGTCTGTCTGTCTGTCTGTCTGTCTGTCTGTCTGTCTGTCTGTCTAGCCGCCTACGTCTGCATGCTCTCGTGGTCACCTCCGTAACTTTGGTTAGACCAAAATCAGTATGGGACGGTAAGAGGGTTTGGCTGATTTGTCTGGCTGGTCCTGACTTGAATAACGTGAAAATACCTTCGCGTACGTGGTCAAACGCTTTCCTCCAGACACATGTGGCACATAGTCGTACACCACGTGAGGGTATGTGCCACAGGTGATTGGTAGTTTGTATCTACCCAGGAACGGCGAGAACAGTTAAAGGTATACCGTTTAAATGCGAGAACTTTAAGAAAACCCGACATCTGCTTGGCAATCAAGGATACTACCACAGAGCCACACCAGGTCTCGAAACTGTTTTAGGAAAAGGCCCTATAGTGTAAGCGTAATGTTGATGAAACGTAATTTGTAGTTGAAGTGCTGGCTATCTAATTTTATAAGCATTACATTTGCGCTCCCATGAAGCAGGCGTCACGTCGGGTTAACGTCAATTGTTTACTTAAGCATGATCCATTCAAATTAGATACGTAGCACTAGTAAGTGCCATCCTCTCGAGCACCAGCGCTACATATCAACCTACCGCATCTGGTGTTGGTAATGCGGATGTTTCAGTTGGCATCGTTGCGCAGCTTTAAACAACTCGTTATATAAAACATGTTCGACTATTCAACATATGTCTGTGCGAACAACATTTGTAGACATCTTCAGCGTCATTTCGTCACGTCTCGCTCAAAAAAAAATTACACGCTGTCACCTACCCTCCGCATGCTTCGCATAGCATCAAATCCCATGGTATGTGGGATCTTTTGAAACTTACGCTTCTTAGGATAAAAAAAAGAAACATGTAAGTACGTCTTTTAATAGATATTCAAGTAGATTCTGCAAGAAAGTGTATTCGTTTTAAACACTTCCAAGTTCATTTTAGACGCTTTAACTTCACAGTATCGACATAGTAACAAACGCTGGCAAGACGGTAATTTCGCTAAGGAACGCTTATAGCGCCTCATTTACGGTGACTCGGCAGCTTGATCATTTTTTCAGTTCTCTCATTAAAAATAATTTGTTGTGCAGTTAAGCAAACAGAGCCATCATTAGAAAATACCTTCAAGGATGTGTTTAAACCTAGGACAGGACATTGCAAAATGCAATTTTTTCCCATCTCTCTGTTTCCAGATATGGCGTGAATACGACACCGACGGCAGTGGATACATCGAAGCAGACGAGTTGAAAGTGAGCATCTTTGCTGTTTTCTTCCTCTTTCCGTCTGTCTATTCTTCCGTTGTTTCTATAACTTCCGCTCTTGTGATGCTCGAGAAACGACAACAGAGGCAAGGCAGGACTATATATACTTGTGATTAGTCAAGAGCATTTTCAACTCCATATAATGCAGCCGCCGCAGCCGGGATTAGATGACTTGACCTGAGGGTCAGCAGCCGAGTACCCTAGCCATTACGCCACCGCGGCGGGGCACCACGGCACTTTATGCTTGTATTTCTGTATTTCAAGAAACAAACAAAAAGAAAGCATGCTTCCCTGAGAAATATTTTGTACCTGAGTGTTTTCCTGATTCGTGTATGCTTGGGCTTTTGGTGTGAACACAGTATGTCTCGAACATCAATCCTGGAAGCTGTAATCACATAAAGTATACAAGAGCTCCGATGCTGTACAAACTATGTATCACAATACCCGAAGAGGTCGATACTCCGCGCATTGATTTGCGCATGTTTGTTCGCTTGTCTTCGTTTTCTCCGATATATGATCGGAGGTCCAGGCTAGAGCCTCTACCTCGTCATCTGCTTGACAGGTGCAAATAAAGTGACTTCTCTCTCTCTCTCTTCAGAATTTCCTGAAGGATTTGCTCCGAGAGGCCAAAAAAGACAGCATCGAAGAAGACAAGCTGATCGAGTACACAGACACCCTGGTGAGTGAGCACGCACCGCCCAAATTCGTCGGATGATAGGACGTGTGCGCCCGCTTTCGAAATGTGGGACAGCGGAGGAGTTTACCGGAGAACGCGGAGCTGAAGGGTCCCGCCATAAATCTCTTTCGGACAATGCGCTGCCGCCTCTGTCCTTTCGCAGGGCTGCGCAACGAGCTCGTGGCTGTCCCCGGTTGGACGCGTCCCTAATCAGAGGCTTCTCCGGGAGAGATTCCTTGTTTTGCGAAAACAGGGTGGCTCGCGGCCCTGTCTCCTTCTGGCCGAGGCCATTAAAGCAGGACCAAAAGAGGGGGTGGTGATAAGAGGGGCCAGGGGGACGTGCCACGGGTGGCGAAGAGAGCGCTTCGAATCCTGTTATGGCCACCAAGTGGGCCGCCGATTCCGCTGTCAGTTGTCGCCGCGCTTTGTTTGCGGCGCACGTACGCGCCGGGCCGCGAACAATGAGAGCCCCCGTCATCCGTCAGCGAGAGAATCTTGCGCGCGCGCGCTAACATTCCTGCGCGATGAACGAGAACCCCTGTAATGCCTGGCGATACATGATCGCCGAGCAGCGCGTATCGCGACCCCGGCCGGAATTCGAGAAGGGCGAGCAAAGTGCGAGGAATGCCGCCCAAATTACCCCCGAGCGGAAAGCGCACGGCCTGGACCACCCGCTCGAGTCGATTGTTATCTGCGGTGGACGGCATTGACAATGGTGCGCCGTCCGGCGAGAGGATAAGCGCACTCGAAAAAAAAGAAACGAAGCTATCGGTGGCCACCAGAACGACAACAGACAAGAGACTCTCGTCCGCTGAGACCTGGGAGCGGGACGCGCGTGCTCCGGACGTTTCCTCGGAATGCCGACTAGCTGAATGGAGGCGAAAGACGCGGGCGTAAAAAGCAAGCTCCATTCAGCGGGCCGCTTCTCGGAACAGTTTTGATCGCCGAAAAAGGCGGCCGCTGTCGTTGACTCACCTTTCGAGCTCTCTCTTCGGACGATGAGTGCCGCGGGGAGTCACGTCCCTTCGCGAGGCGGTCCCTCTTTGAAGTCGGCCACCCCGCGCGGCTTGCAGCTACCTGTGTCACGGCATGCGCAGCATTAGCTCACCGCCTCTTCTCCTCGCTTTCTCTTTGCAGCTACAAATATTTGACAGCAATAAAGACGGCAAGCTACAGCTCAGTGAGATGGCCAAGTAAGTAGTTGGTCGTTGCATCCGCCACTGGCTATTAGCGAAATTGAAAAAAAAAAAGACAAAATGCAAAGCCACGCATGAATACAAAACAGTTGTGAAGCTGTCGTACCTGAGTATTCCCACCTGTTTCCTTTCTTCTCTCCCAGGCTTCTTCCAGTAAAAGAAAACTTTCTCTGTCGTTCAGCCTTTAAGGTAAGACATCTGCGTTCAACCCTTCTTACATGCGTGTGAATATGACATTGGGAATAAACTTTTAAGTAAAAGGAACATTTTTTACTGAAGGTGACCAAACAGACTCGGCAAATCGACAAGAGCAGGCCAACGAGGGCATCACGGCATCTCCTGTGCGTGCAATTTTCAAACAAAAAAAGTATTAGCACTCAGAGGTACATTCCGCATACATTCGAGACAAACATTGTCTGAGACGCACCTGAAACAATTCCAAGCCGAAAATTCCTTCGCAGTTAAGGCACAACTACGTATCACGTACGTGCAAGCGTCGACTTCAATTCAGACGGGGTCTTCGACTCCGCTCAATTTATAGTTATTGAACTCATTCCGTAAGTGTAAAATAAAAGATGTTTTTATTCATGGAAGTAACACCGTTCTGAGGTAAAAAGCGCTCTTTAGCGTTGACATACCAGCATCTTTATTTTATTGCTCAGAATCAGTCGTCAGCTTTACACTCAAAAACAAGATACACTGTGAGTTAGTATGCGATGACATTACATTCGAATTTGAGCATGTAACGTTCTGGTGCGCTCAATACCACATTGTTCCTTACAAGTGAATGACTTTTTTTGTTGTCGTTCTTGTTGTTAGTCGATTCACTGAATGCTTAGAGAACGAACTAATAACTTCGAAGCATTTGTGTGGTATACTATTGCAGCATGAACCTCCATCTATCATTCAGCTTATTGTTCTTTTCTTGTTTTACCACCAAAGAGTGCGCACTACACACGCTGCTGCTGACCACAGCAGTTTGTGGAGTACACAGACAGCACTTCAGGATGATTTAGACATTCCGAGTAGAACCTTTGCCAAATTGAGCGACGCCAGATGGCTCGTCTCTGACAGTGTGACCAGACCTTAAAAAGAACCCCTCCAAGATCTTAGGGATCCGAAGCTTAAATTGTATGTTCACAGAGACAGTCTTCATTGCATTTATACTTATCAGCTGTGGCTTTCAGCGGTACTTTCCTTGTTTTATTTATTTATTTTCTAGACTTGCCTCATTTTATAACGAAGAAAAAGTGGTGCATGTGTGCCACTACGGGTCCCGGTCACAGATTATGTTGCTACTCTTTGGTTTCGAGAATTTCCACAAATTTCCTACACATGTTTCACTATTTAATTTTTTTTTTGCTTGGCAGTATATAGCACATTATGAAATCAAGCGCTTAAATGAATCCTTTCGCTGAACTTGGGTTACCAGATGATTGTGATTTGTTTTTCCTTAAACATGAAACAATTACCAATCATGAGTACTTGTTATCGTAGTTGTCAGTGCACTGATGATTTAACTGTCAATCACGCATACTCGGGGGCGGATCCAGCCACTCATTTCAGGAAGGGGGGGGGGGGAGGGGTTGACTTAAATTAACACTAAAGAGAGGGGCTGGCTTCTGAGTTTTTTGTTGTTGTTGTTTTTTAGTACCACAAGAACCCCATCATAGCATGAATGCTGTTAATTTGTGTTCACATAGCCCACACTCATGCGTCCTAATTGGTGACAGGATGTGGATGACAAGCACTAAAGGAAGAGGGGGGAGGCTGACACAGGCTTTGGAGGTGGTGATCGCCCCCCCCCCTTCCCCATGGATGCGCCACTGCGCATACTGTATACCTTTCAGAACAATATTAGTGTTTAGGCAAGAATGCAAGCACAAGCGCACCAGCTTTGTAAAAGCGAATTGGGGAACATCTGAAGGAGGTGATTATTCAAGCTCATTCGGTAGCGCACCTTTACAAAACACTGAATTCAGGAAGCGCCTTGGCTAGATTTTTTCACATACCATACCGTTCATGCGAAAAATTTGAAGAGTGTTTACGCATCGATTGCTAAGCTGAATGATGTGTTCGCGATAAACAACCAAGCTTGTAACATCAAGAGTGGTTGACACCGAAGCCCTGCCGTTGCAACCTGCTCGAACTATCTTTCTTGCGCCTCTTTGTGGGCTTAGCATTAAATCTAATTGATAACGATTATTTCTTTAAGCCTATAGAAAATGCAGACTGCCACACGCTCACCAAGGCTCACGCATTCACGAGGCAATGTTTGCTCACCTTCAACCTTGACCAGGGCAACTGGCTGGCCACCGAGGCCTCTCTTAAATCAACGGGGCCGCTCGCGGCCTCCGAGAGTTCGATAGCAGCCTACTTGTTTTGTTTTTCTTGCCCGACAGGGCGTTCGATCTCCTCTGCCACGCTTTCTGACCCGCCCTATACATTTGTTGCCCTGCACAGCTAACTGATGCGACAGCGGTACGTACCACCACGGGAGTGCCGTGGGCATGCCTGATATGATGTAGCCCCGACACGTAGTGGACTGTCTCGTCTGTACGTGCTGCAGCTGCCCGACAGCACCGCGTGCCTCACCGCCGCCTGCCGTAGAGTAGAGCGCGCCGCCCAGTTCGCTTGCCAGCTCTCGACCACACGCAGCGTCCGTCCACTCAAGGGAGCCGCCTATAGTACAGCGTAGCCTTAGCTGGATCGTGTACTCTGTGTTTTGAAGGTGCTGGTTTCGCGCGATCGAAGCCATTCTCTCTCAGTGCATCGTCACGGTGCTCTCGGTATAACGCAAATAAAAACCGCACATCACGTGGATGATCCTCTGGAAACACGTAAGCACCCATGACTAAGAAGTAGTTGAATACTTGGTATGCTCGCATATGACACGACTATACTTAAAGAAATAAACAATCGCCTCGTACACAGTATGTCTTAGGCAGTTGGGCTGGTATTCGAAATAAAAACTGAAGTTCGATGCCACGGATATGCATTCAGTGCCTTCATCCAAGAGCGACGACAATCATCTATACCCCCAGAAGGCGGCTGGCTGCAAGTAGTCGACCTTTTCCTTGCTACCATTCTGAATTAACGCCAGCGCACCCAAAAAGTGCTGTCAAGTCGTGCTCGACTTCGAGAAAGAAGACGTAGGAATCATAAACTCGGTATGTGTGGCTATCTCAATTGGTGCTTGCACTTGCGGTGAAGAAGGTCAAGTCGGCTTCCAAAGCTGTGATCGACTTAGGTCTGTTGCGCTTCTGAGTCAGCACTGCGGTCATAACATGGTACAAAACTTGGACACTTATCCGACAGATTCGGGGCCTGCGCATCAGTGGACATAATGTCCCTTAATTAGGATTCACAAAAAGAAAAAAAGAAAGAAATGAGTAAACTGATTGCCGGCGCCCCGTTTTGAATGCAGTCCATGCACGCAATGTCACGGTTCAGAGCACACCGGCATGACACATGTGGAATGTGCTGCAACAGTCCAGCGAAACTGTAGTATTTCTACACACACTATATGGGCAGGAAACGCTTTCGACGCTTTGTCGCATGAGAAAAGGCATTCATATCGTGTGGTCGAAAAGGCCTAGTGAATAAAAAAATAAAAGCTGCTTCATACGTATCTGTTTTGCTCTAGTGCACAGAACAGTCCTGTATATGAAAATTGAGTTTTACATGACGCCCGAGATATATGTGTCAAGTCATCGATTCACTTTTCTTAGACAAACGTTGAGAGAGAAATGCAATAAAATGTATCTATCTATAGTGACTTTATAGATTAAAGTATCTAATGAACTTCGTAGAGGTTATATACGTTTATGAAATGAACAGCTTTTAGCCAATCATATAGAGCAAGAGAGCACCATTATTTGTGTGTTATGAACCCCGAAGCACTGTAGCACAAAAAGAACTTTATAGGCGACCTTAAAGTTCCGTTTAGGTGTCTTTAGTGACGCTAGCTCTTAGCGTTTGGTTCACTTGGTGAACCAATTTAGGTGAACTTGAATTGTGAACTTGAATAGTTGCAGTGTACACAAACAATGCCATAGAACAGACTTGTCAATCATCGTCCCCTTCAACGAGTGAACTGATGAGTGAAAGAAGACATCTTTGTAGCGGGTATGTGCCATCAAGATTCTACATACCCACAATGAAACAGTCGGCTCTTTCAATAATCTCATTCAATTAATATTCATTAGTAATCCTGACGGTACTTGGCCTTTTTCTTTGAGTAAATTAGACTCATATTCGATATGTCTAGTGATCCGCATCGCTAACGCAAGCAAGAGGAGGGCAGGAGACAAAGACAAGAAAGAGGGGTAATAGAGCAAACCTATGAAGTCGTAATGTCTGCATGAACACTCTACAATATTTATCTTATCTTATCTCCAACCGTTGCGATGAACTTTCAAGTATAAGAGTGTTTAAGTCTTTTTATTGGGACTTCATAACATTCGAGCCAACGCTCAAATTCCGGTTCGCTGGGGGCAATTTCCGGTGTGCTCCTTGAGAAAGGTCGCTTGGTGATAGCATCGTAAAGAACATAACAGCAGAGTAAGAGTACAGAACAGTTCCTCAGTCTTTCTTCATGTACGAAAGACTCTGAAGCTGTAACACACGTCTGTTACCGCATCTCGCACAGGCCGTGGCAACATTGCGAGGGTCTCGTTCATCGACTTGACCTGAAAATAGTTGGTTGTTCCCTACAACAGCACCAGGTGCACCGAAGCACACCGTTTTGTCTTTTTGTCGGCATTGCATATATACCTACTCTCACGAGGCTACGAGAGAGTGAACACAATTTTCTGTGAAGATGTTGAATACAGACTTTCGCCACAGTTTTTTTTTTACGCTACATGGTTCAAATGCAGTGCATGGTTTAAATGCAGAAAGCAGTGTGATAACGGAGTAAATGGTTCACTGCAAAGAATATAGGCACACAAAAGAAGTCACGGCTGACCACGCATAATAATAAAAACACGCATAATAATCAAAACCAACCTTTCTGGTTAATCTAATGTAGAGCTGAATGCTCTGCAAGGATTCATCGACCAACTCTGAAGCCAAGAAGGTCAAGAACAACGCAATCAGTTAGTCAGTTTGTTTTCAACATGGCTGTGAATGTGTGGACTTGTAATCTGAGAACTTCCTGTTGGAGTATATGAATAGAGCTGTCACGTACCTTCGTTATAGCGACGGGTGTTCAAGCAAAAGAACATGTACGGCACGCTACATCAGACGGCATCGCCCTTTAAAGCGGTCTTTCTCCAGTTGGGTAACTATACGAACTACAAAGCCCCTTCGCAGTGACTTCAGAACGGGATAGCATGCAATCGTTGCCCCAAAAGTGCACTGGTGCACCACTTTGTGTGTTGTGCGTGTTCTGTTTTGTCATGTGGCACAAATCTTAACCGTGCACCGCAACACGAGAGCTGTTGCAAGTCACATCGAAATGCACCAATGCGAGCACAAATAAAACGATGCCAGCCGGAATTTCATTTTACTTTCGCGATAACAGTGACATTAAGCAGTTAGAAACTGTCTAGAGCAGCTGTTTAAGAAATGCAGAGAGAGGAACCAGCGTACTCGACAGAGGGACTACTGTGCACTTGAAAGGATCACCATGTCACCATCGTGTCAGGCGAGAAAGTTTTTATAACGTTAAATCGAGATCAAGACGCACTATCGTTTACTTTCAGATGTTAACGTTACGTTGAATGAGTGAACTCGACTTGGCGTGATTATTTTTTGACAAACCGCAGCCGAACTTTTAAAAAAATTGCATACCATGTACGCGTTTCCTTCACGTGAAAACCATTGTATCCATTAATGTACTTGAGCATTTCCGGTGGCACACGATGGCATCATCGACAACATGGTGATATTAGCAAGAAGGCGTTCATTTCAGCGCGGACAATCCGGCATTCCCACCGAATAAGAGCCGACGTAATCTAACTTTTTGACCTGATCTATAACGTTGGCCCTTGTATCGCGATAATGGCACTTGAGCAAACATGAGTGCTCTGAAGTGCTTTAAAAGGGCTCCGAGTCAGACTGCTTCGGAGAATTTCCGAGCAGTAAGTTACCTCGAAGTTAAAAAAAAAGCTAAAACTGGGGTCGGTGACACGTGCGACGGACGGTCCGTGGAGACGCGTTTTGTATTCGAGCGCACACATTTAATTGCTTAAAAGGTTCCCCCGCTTCGGAGACCCGAAAACAGAGGAGTGGCGCAACCCAGCACGCGGCTGTTCCGCCAAGCACAGTGTCAGCACAGCCGTCGTCCTGATTGCACCGCCGCTCTAGAGACCACACGCTTTGCATGCGCCCCGCTCACGCTTCCGAAAGCTGTGTACGAGTGACGCCTTCCACGAGGCATGGTGCGTGATGTGCCTAGCCGAAGACGAGAAGTAAAATCGCGCCTGGCCTCCAAATGCAGTGTGCTAGACGTTGAACCTGTTCGCGAAAGCTTCAGCTGCTGCTTTGCAGTCGTTGATTTCAATGACGCCACTTAGCATGCGCTGCTTCGACTCGAGCGAGAGCTAATCTCCTCGGCAAACATCGCGTCACCATGGCTGTCTGGCGCAGTGTGCCACTGTCATGTTGCAAATGGTATTGTGCAAGCGAATACACCGACGCCGAGAAACGCAGCCGTGCAGAAGAGCCATGCATTGGCGAAGGCCTTCTCAGTTTTGAACTATGTTGCTTTAAAGTTGCGCGGAATGTATATGGCATATTGTTTTGCTCTGTTTTTCATCTACGCCTTATAAAAACGCATATGAATCGGACAGGCCTCACTTTGTTTATGATTCTTTGGTAAAATTGTTAGCATGCGTGGTTGAGGTTTTATCACCCTTTATTGGCCTGCAGGATTGTTTAGTGCATTACGTCCGACAGTGTGCGGTCGAAAGAAGTGCGAAGGACGACGTAGAGACTTCATTTGCTTCTTTTTGTTAGCCTTGCCCCTCGTTTTCACAAATAGTAAGGGTTATTCACATGTTGCAATATATTTTTTATTATTTTACAATTATGTGAAAAGGAGCTGCTGGCACAACTGTAAGTGATTTTTTTTTTCATTTCAATAAAAAGTTACTGTCGGCCAAAATGTTATGTCTTTTTTTTTTACTGTTCCTAAAACTGATGCATTATCAACTCAGTTCTGTACTAGAGCGCATTCTACTCGCCTGCTTCTCAAGTCTCATCACTGAGGAAATTTCATGCTTTCACGTTACGCAGAAGATGAAGATGTAGATGCAGGAGCAGTCGCTAAGCGCACGTGTTGGCTCTTCCGCTGTAAGCCAACGACAAGCGTCACGAGTATGCACATGTTGGTCGACTCATGCACGTGCGGCTTATGCAAAGCTTTCGCAAAATCGCACCATAGAATTAGAAAGTAGTATTGATTTATGTGAACCTGTACGGGCTCTGCACGTCGACATATCTCACTGACAGCATAAGTGGCTTAACGATATGCAGTGGTATTAAGGTTGTGCTTACAGCAGGCTATCTGCACTTTCAGAAACATGAGGCTCACGTAATAGAGCAAAAAAAATAATCGTAATAGAAACGTTTTCTCATTTGCCACAATAAGCCATGTGAGCTGTTCTTAACATTTCTAAAAGAAAAAAAGAATTAGTATATGAATTAAAATGTATTTTTTCAGAAAATTTCTTAACAGGAAGGTTTTCGTATGCATAATAAGTATTCAAAACGGTGACGCTCTTGCTCTCTTTACATAGGGCGCAAGTAAGTTAACAAGGGAGGACATAGAGCGAGTTTTCGCCCTCTACGATCGGGTAAGTGAAACATAATGCGGTAAGTGTTGGTTCGTTGTGTGACGCATTCGTCACATATGTCAGAAACAGTTTCGCACGAGCTGGGCAACCGAAGCACTTCAACTGACCTCGTTTTCAGCCATAGCGTTCATTTTATGAAACAGTTTTCTCCCGATAAGCGCAATTGATATCACTTTTACTGTGTGTTTATGCAATGGCGTATCCAGAAGCTGGTACTCTAGACCCGAGCCCTCCCCACAATTTTTTCTTCCCCATGTATACATAGCGAAAAATCACCATTTGCCTGTCTGGCCCCCACTTTAAATCAGGAAGGTGCCACCCCCTCCCCTCCCGGCAAAAAATATTTCTGCATACAACCCTGTGTTAATGCAAATAATACGTCGATGTGCGAGATAATCGACCAAAACTGTACTCCCAAAGTAATAAATTTCCACAGTAATCAGTCCTTCACATCGATTTTTCATCCGTTAAACAGACGGAAATTGTGCAGTGCAGTCTTTGTCAAACTAGGGCTGTGCGAAATTTTCTGTATTAAACCCCGACAATTATAATAAAATTTGCTGTGTGATCACGGGACCCTAGAGTGAGGGAGCGTCCGTGCTGATGTTAGTACTCACACTATCTTCACTCGGCTACACATGTCAGGAGTAAAGGAATGCCTGCATATCTCAGGCTAAATCCAAAGCTAAAGCCAATGGAGGCATACTTATATGCTGCTGCAACCAGAGGCGTGGGTTTCTCTTTTGCCTGTGAAAGGGCTTCAGTCATGCCGCACTAATTAGGAATTGAAAGTGATATGTACGAAATAAGTGTATCACTATTAATGCAACAGCCTTAATGCGCTCTTTTCGCAAAATACTGGTGTCCTCGTTCTCCGCGTCCGAAGAATCAGTGTTGTCCACTACCGAAAAAAATTGACAAAGTTCTAATAAATTAAATAACAAAAATGCGTATTTCCTTTCCTCTTGTAACGGACGTCATTGACTGCACATCAACCTTGCGTACAGGATTGACGGTGCTTGCAGTATACAGTGAAGCATAGCAAAACGGGCGGGGACTACCACCACAGTCCCCGTACAAATCATGCAGCTTCGTCAGCCGCGTATGTAAAGGCTCTTGTGTAGCGAGGGAAGCGCGTCTCATCGGATACTCTCTGAAATGTGCGCAGGACAAGAACGGCACGATCGAAAATGAAGAACTCAAAGGATTTCTTAAGGACCTCCTGGAACTCGTCAAAAAAGTACGTCGTCTGAATGGTGCGCCCATTTAACCAATGGGTGTAATGGTATATTGAGAAAGAAAAGTAAGAGTGCATTGAGTGAGAAAATCTAACGTGCATTTTGAAACTCTAATAAAACTGTGATTATTTAACTGGTTCTGCTTATGAGCGTGAAATGTCAGGGCACTCGTATATACAGTTTTGTAGCGACAGCAAATTCATTTATGTGTAAAAAATTATTAGTTGTGTTGTAAACTATGCCAAGACTGGCGTTAAGACTTTTTAACCTTCTTTTATGTTTTATAACATTTTATTTTTATTTAAATTCTCATGTTCTATATGCTTTTCTCTCTAGAAAACCACAATTGCCACAATTTTTTCATTATTATTGTTATTTTTGACCACTAAAAATATGCTGCAGTCTCCGTGTGTTCTTTTACGTTCCTGTTACGGATAACAGAAAGAATTGTACAGGATAGGAAACACAAGGGCACAAAATCTTCAATTTTTTCAAGTATAAAAAAGAGCATGGTAAGGTAGCCTACATTAGAGCCGGCTATCTAATCACCATGACAGCACTATTATTGTATACATCATGGTCTCAGGAATTATTTACTGAAGTAGAGTTACTGCAGAAGCGACCAGCGCAATCTCCCTCCATCTTTCTTCCTTGAGGATGCGCTTTTCTAGACTCGGTCTGTCAGAGCATTTACCTTTAATGGTGGTAGACATAGATCAAGAACAATTTTCACTGCTGTTGTATTCTTCGCGGAGATATAGTTGGAGACGACCTATCTTGACGTGGAGGCGCAGCGTATTTCAGTGGTTTAAAAATAAATCAATCACCTGGCACCACAGATTATTCCTGAAAGTAAGCGAAACAATATTTACAATGTACATGTATATGTAATCTAGGCTACAAACTGGTCACGATCGAGCTGAATCAGTATGAAGGTAAAAGGCCCATCGCCATCTCTAGTTCAGCTGCGTTTATTTTTGTGCTCATAATCTCATACTGAGATGTAGCAATATGGAATGCTAGAGCGGCCTTCGCACCACTTCAGAAAAAAACATGCGTCCTGAAAGTGTTTTCTACGGGGAACCATTTACTAATTAATCGATAGAAACGCAATACCAAAAGCTACAGCTACCAAGTTGTTGTTGTGGTGTTTCCTTTCTTGTTTTCCCCAAGAAAATGAACGTATACACCACTCTGTGCGCAGGACTACGACGCGCAAGACCTGGAGGAGTTCCAGGAGGCCATACTGCGTGGCTGCGACTTCAACAAGGACGGCAAGATAAGCAAGAAAGAGCTGACCATGGTGCTTCTGGCACTGGCCAAGCACTCGGCCGACGAAGACGGCAAATAAGCGGCGCCGCTTGTGCTGCGGCAGAGTCGCCCCCGTTTCCACTTTGCATCTATAATACTTTACAACCAACTCTACCATAGTTCTATCTCTCGACCGCTATTTTCCTTCTCATCTTCACTACTCGACCCGAACCTTTCCATCTATTGGCCTCGAGCGTGGACAAGCTCGCGAACGACCCTGCTCGAGGGGGGGCGCGCCGGCAGCGATCCTTGTATTGAAGAGGCGCGGCCTGACAACCTTGGCGCTCAAGGTGCGAGCGCGCCGACAGGTCGGAACTGCGCTGATCACGCGTAGCACGCTTGAAGAGCGAGTCTCGCGGCATCGATGATTCGCGGTTGAGAGAGAGAGCCTCCCCCACACTCGTCGCCGTTCTGGCTAAGCCACTTCCTCGCGCTCCTATTAAGGCGCTAGCGTTAGACGCCCCCTCCACCGAAAGAAATAAGATAAACCCTGCGTTAACTGTTAACTACTACTAATACTACTACTACTACTACTGCCCGAATTGAAAGCGTAAGCACGTCCCTCGCCACATAAGACCTCGAATAACGCCCGATTAACCTGATCCTCCAGTCAGCTCGTGTCGCTATTATAATCAGTATAGGTATAGCCTAATCTCCGAAACATGCACCCACCCACTGTCACAAATTCGAGCGCGTGGGTATTTGTTTTCAGTGTTGGGTGTTTTCCTGCTAATTATCCGAGAGAAACGCAATACGTCAACCGGACCCCTTGGAAAATCAAAGGAACAGGTGTTCGTAAGGAAATATATGTCAATGTCGTGTGTCATTAAAGGGGGGGTGAGCAGAAGTCTCGCCGATACTAAGAACTTCGAGCAAAACCTTTTTGTTGTCGTTGTTGTTTTGTTTAGCGCATCCTATTGCGTGTTGAAGGAATTCACGCGCGAATTTGCAAATAATGGTGTGTTTGACTGCTTCATGCTGCCAGAACGCTACTAGAGCCGAGCGCATGTCACTTGTATCTGCCACGCGTGTCTCGCGCGTCTTCCGTGCGTTTTATCTGATCAGTCGACCTAGGTTAGGCCGAAAACTGATGCCGCTGACGACTGCTACTTACAAAATTTATTATTCCGATCGTCTCCTTGTTTGCTGACTCTTTGCTCTACAGGTTGATTATCGACCAGGTGGTATATATTACAGTATTACAGTTTAACAACTTTGTGAAGCTATATGCATGATCAATACTGTGGCATCTGATGTAAGAGAGCTTTACTTGTGCCACATCATACAGCCGCTAAGAACATACATATAGCGAGAATTCAAGTGAGCACCGACCTGGGTGGAGTCACCGGATTGATTGGTGGAGCATTTTTTTTTTTTTTGTCCTCGGGACCTCAATACAGTTTATACTCAGTCGCTTATGAGTCATATGAGTGAAAATCATGCATTTTTTGCACCACCAAAAATTGTTTAGAACTTCGCACATGTGAGAGTTTCATTTGAGGCCATGGCGTCTTGAACTTAAAGTTACATATAGCGCACGAGCATGCACCGCATACACTAATTCTACGTTGAATAAGTCACGTGTTTAAATGCCACTAAAGAAGATGCAAGTTGGACCACGATATAAATGGGTTGATTTTTTTTACGAAAATGAACACAAACTTTCCTCCTTTAGATCAATCAAATATTATCACATCCTGTGACAACTTTGATGTGGTCTCGTGGCTGATATACTGTTCACTCTAATTTGCGCTCTCGGAGGTTCCATGCCCGAGGCATTTTAATGGTGCGAGCAACTCGCGATGTGATTATCAAACAACACGGCGGACATAATTCACGTGCGTGGAACTCTTTCGTATCGTTTTGCTCTCTGCATTGGAAATTGCGCGTACAAGTCTTAGTTTTCTTTTTTTCTTGCCCCTCCATGAATTGTTTGTGCGCAAGCTTAATTTAGTGACAATGTGCAGTTGTGTTGCCAAGCGCTTCGTCATGTGCATGCAGTTAAAGATGGTTTTGCTCGCGAACTACATTGTTATTTGTGCTTACCAAGAAATGTTTCCTTTTGTCTGGTGTGTCTCATTGTTCGGTATACCTTTCGGTGTATGCAAAGTTGCCGCTTTAGCTACAAGAAAAAATATAGCTGCCACGCTGTTTAAATACCAAACGTTGTTGACCTTGAGATGTGTCTAACCAGATGTGTACGCTCCTTTTTGAAAGACACCAAACTGACCATAATAAAGATGAACTTATGCCCGTTTGTGCTGTAAGTTTCTTGCCAACCTCAAGTGTGGATTTAATCACGACCGATTTTCTTCCACTCACCGTACAAAACGCGTCAATGTGTGCGTGCGACCACCACAGTTAGAAGAATAGAAGGGGAGGTGCACTCACGCCATATGACAGGCATCATACAAAAGGTGAGACACTAGAACCGCGCCAGATGCTAACACCGCCTCGCAGGAAATGATGCTTGAAGCACGTGCGACGTTTGGAACTTTTCTACGAACGGGCCGCCTAACACGAAAGCACAGCGCGTCCGCGATAAGGCACCACAGAGCTGTTTTTCAAGCGTGCCACTTGAGCTTAACGCACCAAACCAACACGAGTGCTGCGACTGTAAGACATCGACTTCGATGGCGGCGTATTAATTTCCACCACGTGGGGTTCTCTCGCAGGGGCCAAATGCTCGATAAACGATTGTTTTTTTTTCTGCTATATATATTTATTTATTCATTTGGCCGCTTTAAGAATGCAGCCGCCGAGGCCAGAAACCCGAACCCACGAACTTGCTGCCGGCTGCAGTATGCCATAGCCAATGCCACGAGTACGCAAAACCTTTGTGCCATACGTGAAGCCCATCAACGCATGCACAAAATTATGGTATATTGAATTTAGGACAAGTAAGTCGTTTCCTCTTCGGAACTTTATTGTACATCCGGTGCAACACGTGAATCCACCAGTCTGGCTACCCCCACGACGAACCGGGAAGTCAAGTCTGCTGGTTCTGTCATGAGCGTATACTGGAGCACATGGACTGTTTTGTGATCACTTGGTGATTACATTGGGCTTTCAAAGCTGTACCACGTAATATACCAGGTACCAGTGAGCCTAAGTGCCAGAGAATGGAATCCAATGTGCATATGCTTCATTTGCAAGCTTTGCATGTAATGTCTATTTCTTCTGCTCCGTACTACTCCCTGGTTTGAACCAGTGAGTAGTTCGACTTTGTTTTTGGTTGCCTTAGAGTTATGGTTTTAACTCTGTTGAGGTTTGCGTGGGGGTGCGGATAAACTCTTCTGCCTAGATAGAAGTTTTTAGTGAGTTTAGATTGTATGTGGCCAATTTGTGTAGCGAGGTAAGTCCAGCGCAGTCAGGGCCATTTGTATAAGCATCCCGGTCAGTTAGATCGCGGGCGACGCTGTAAACCGACTTAGACAAAGGAGCACTTTGAAATATATGGGTTAGTGAATGCACCTTTAGTCAGCCTCCAACTGCATGCGATTGTTTCCATCAGGAAGATATCTACACAAGTTTACGCTCACTCGAGTACGCACAAAGGGTGATATCACATCGAACTGAGATGAAAAAGAAGCCGACGTTATAAACCTGCTGGATTGGCAACCGAGCGAAAACGACAAGGCCACAGTGTAAACGCTTGCAGGTATTAAGCGCAATCATACGTCTTATCCTTGTGCAAAGCCAGTGAGCGCTGTTCCATAGCTTACAGCATCCCGGGCCTGCTTCCTCTGAGCATCAGCCAACAGCTGAGCATCGCCTCCTCGCCATTTAGTGCAGTTGTTTGAGGAAGCCTCTGTGAGAGCGCTACTTTTGTCAGAACGTGCGCTTGTGCTCACTTCTTATTTCTTTATTTCATATTTTGCTCTGTAACATTGAAACGAAAGGCCCATGTGCTCAGATTTGGGTGCACGTTAAAGAACCTCAGGTGGTCAAAATTTCCAGAGCCCTTCACTACGGCGTCTCTCATCATCATGTGGTGGTTTTAGGACGTTAAACCCCACATATCAATCGATCAACATTGAAACACAGAAGAATAAAAAAACAGATATACGATGGGTTCAACGGACTGAAAACTACAGCATTTTTTTTCATGTTATTTGAAATACAACTTGACCATTGAACTCAATGAAATAATATTTACCGGTGTAATGACGAGTGCGTCGTTACACCAGTAAATATTACTTTAGTGCAGGTTAGTTTAACGATAGATACAATATTTTAGTCGACGAAGAACGACTTGTGACCACTAGTCACAGCCTCGCAGCTACGTTAAACTTCTCTATTGGTCACGCAACCGCATCTAGCAGCCTGTTTTATAGATCGGCCCGTATCAGCTGGATCACCCTTGATATGCGAGCAGCGAGAACCACATGGCGTGATCAAAATAACAGCGTTCTTTATCTAGGTATTTTATCAGCAACAGCTGACTTAGATGTATATAAGCCCTTTGTCAGGTTTCAGATACGCCCACTTTTCTTCGACGCGCTCTAAAAGCGGACCAAGCCTATGAAAACGTACGTAGATCCCACACACTTGTAAAGGATGCTTTCCCACAGTAAAACTCTCTACAAGAAGAAGCCCACTTCAGTAACTTGTTTAGTATTCGCGCAAAATTTTCTGCAGCAGTGTGTGGCGCCGCGATGTTGTATTCGCAGCTGCGAGGTTCTGCGCGTAGTAAAGTAATCACTCAAGACTTCGTAAGTGTTATTCTTCTTCAAGTGCGGAAGCGAGAAAAGGGGGAGAGAAAGAGAGAGTGCTCAAAGCATTTGCGGTGGCACGAGTTTTGGTTCGCTTACTCGAGTTGTCATCGCAAACTACAAGGCAATCAAACATGATATAACTGAAACAATAGTTCGTTGAAATTCAGGGTTTTACAGAAACCCGTACGGTCTAGAAAGTTCATGGCGGAAAAATCAAGCACTGAAAAACCGTTAAATATACGGTACAGAAGCAAATGAAATGCGGTCCTAGCGCGGACTGTGATTTGGCGAGTATTAAAGAAAGACATAGAACAGCTGTTAAGGAACGAAAAATGGGAGCGTGATTTAAGAAATGCACGATAAGTGTTATTGTCGATAAGGTAACAGATCCGTGTTCACAGCTGACATGCGGCAAGCGTCCAGGTAAGGAAGCAATACATATAGTTACAGCGCTGATGGGCGTGGACGTTGGGTCTGTCCAGCATAAAAACAACGAATGCTGAAAATTGGAAAATGAGGAGCTCAGCAACCCCCTGTCCGCCTCGCTTCCGAAGGAACCCTTCATGTATGAGGTCGATTTAGGAGGTAACCCCAACACCTCCAATGAAATGTTTAGATTAATTATGTGCATATATACATGCACAGACACAAATAGATGCACAAACATATAGATGAGCCCCGGCAACCTTCTCAAAGGAAAAAATTCCTGGCTGTGCCCCCGACTACTGCTCTCTGCTGCGCGATTCTTCATTTTTTTTTTTTCAGAGCAGCCAGCCTGCATAAAGCCGAATATCGCAGCAGTCTTGAACTGCGAGAACTGTAGTGAATTTATAGAAGCGGGAATCACTGGCGAAGATATCAAATGTCGAATTGGTCGGAATGCTCTCGTGTAGCGCACGGTTCAAAGTGCACAACACATGTGCGACCATGGGTATGAAAGCAGCTGGACAGGGATGCAAAATTGTCATTAGTTCCCAAAGAATGCCAAGCACACCGAAACTTTTTTTTTATCTTGTGCTTAATCGATAGTCTGTAAGGTACACAACTGTGCACGAGTGCCTAGTGTGGTTTTCTTGCTGTTGAAGCCACCAGTATGCATTGTTATGAAGAATGCACAAAATTTGACCCACTGAAACTAATGGACTTCTCATCAGCTGTATTATTTATTTTGTTATAAACTTACCATTGAGGTGCCAACTTTATCAAGTAGTGATGGATATTACATGCAAAATAGCACCTAAAATTAAAACAGTAGGCGAGGCAACAGGACCAGCTACAAGGAAACATGCGCAACAAATACATATTTGTATGACTGATAGCTAAACTTAAATTATGATGTGTAACATTCCAAAACTGCACAGCAAGTTTCATATGACATCTGCGAGATTTCAGGCTAAGGTTCTCTTTCCTTCTTGTTTTCACTACTCTTTTGTTATACCTTCCTTCCTGTTAGGGAGCAAACCAGGTACGACCAGGTTAACCATCTTGCCCAATCACCTTTGTCATTTTCTCTCTCAACTTCAACCAAAAGTACTATATTCCAGATTTACATGAAGCAGAAAGAGCCAGCTGCCTTTTGAATTTCTTGCCAAGCAGTATCTGCTCTAGTGGAGCAGCAAATGGGTGAGGCACTCACAAGGATGACATATGCTGTTTGCCAATGGGGAAAGATTATAGAAGCGTCTTACTTGTTAGGGGTAACGCTGGAGAACTTGAGGGGATGATTCATCGGTTGACTTTAGCAGTAACTTTTTATTAATAGACCATCTGCCACAATTGCCAAATTCAAAACACTGTCATGTGCATTGCAAAGTGTGCTACCAACCTATCCATACAAACACAGAAACAATGCTGTTACCTCAAGCTCAATCTCATGATCACTATGCACATATTATTAATATCAAAATCTCGCACTAGCTTATATGATAATAATTGTCTGTTGAAATTATATGGTTTATTATTAATCAGAATTCTCAATTTCCCACAGCAAGATGTATGTTTGTATGCATAACATTACTAAAACAATTGTGTTCACTATTCGTCACACTCTCAGGTGATACAGATTACAACCACATAATCAAAAATTCCAATTTATTAAATGATCCATTATATCATCCCAAAGGGGATGATAGGACAAAGCCCCTACAGCCAGCCCTACGTCTACAATCACGACAAATTATTCGAAGTGTCCTACGCGTGTCAAATGCGCACAAAACATGTTTTATTAAAACTACGAAAGCGTTAAGCACAATATAAGGACCAATCATGCCAACCACATCTGCAACCACACTGGTATAAGGCCTAAGCAAGTTATGACAAATGTCCAGTTGCGATAGAGAAGCCAGTCTTCCACTAAAAACATCACAAATTTCTTGTGGCCTAAGAACGAGTAAGATAAGTTGCCTTGCAAAGACCGAGGCTCCCAGCCATCAAGACTCATGGCTTGCGCAAATATTATAAGGAAGGTAAATACAAATGGATGAATCAAGAGCTGCAGGAGTCTGTGAAAGAAGATAATAGCCCTGAAATACAGAAACAAAAACATGTAAGAGTATGGAAATAATAAATTTGGATGAATGGGCAATACACAATTTTCGCTCTTGTACTTCATGGTACCTTTAATGCGGTAGGCTTACTATTAAAAAAGAAGCAAGAGTCAAAGTCACTCAAAGGCCGGTCACAGAATGTTCCCCTTCTGAGATTCTATGAAAAAGCTCAACTGTCCATCAAGCATTTTTTTCACAATTTAACCCTGTGCAGTCCAAAACATTTACCCACCTTCCGTCCATTCCTGTGAGAAAAAACGTCAAAGCTGAAGTAAAAGCAGTTCACTTTCACATTTAAAGAAGATGCATAATGCAATGGGAAAACACACGTGTGAATCAACAACGAAACCACCTGTTGAGCAGTGACCGACCATGAGCCATTAAGGCCGTGCTGCATTTTTAGGAGGGACATAACAGTCCACAAAGGTTTAAAGAGCACTCCAATAGCAGCTTTCAGAGTTATCATACTAAAGTCTTACTATTAAAAAGTTCTCTCAAAACTCTCCTGCCCCAAGAATTTTTCTAATCGGTCTAGAAAAGCAGAGCTACTACATATGAAACAGCAGCTTTTTTGTTCACTGCCACAAGCACACTGTAAGCTACACATGGGGGAGAGGATTGAAAGGGGATATTACACCTTCCAAAATCTATGTAACCAGGACTGATCTTCTTGAGCATTGCATCTTTTCTTTTTAACTGCATTGGCTGCTACTTCTGGTTCAGACGTGCACAGCCCCAGCACATGCAGGCACCTACCTACTAGATACAGTGCCTAAACAACATGCCACATGACCTTTCAGATTAATCGGCCAACACACTGTTCATGAAATCAGCCAAGTGCTGTGCCCACATGCTGCACAGTTGGGACTACAGTTTGTATATATCACTGTATAGATGGCACCATTGCAAACAAGAGCAAGCAATTATTGGCTGTTGTTTACATAAAATAGTAAATCCGCTATTGCATGCAGTACAATCATAGTTAGAATGCATATCCACAGGAACCTCGACTACAGATTGGCAACACTTTCTGATTATGTTCGAAAAATGTTGCAGGTCCCATTAAAGGACCCCTGGCAAAATTTTTGTTTTGACTTTTTTACTGTAAATTCAAGCCTGGTGTCTGGCAATGCCAAAATCGAATTGTAAATGCTCAAACGTATTTTCATGTGATTATAGATAAAACAGAATCTCTGTCCACAAGAGCACTGGGCATCGAGCTGAACCAATCAAAATAAACACAGGCTGATTGTCTATTCTTCTTCTTCGTCCTCTCCTCCTTTACACAATGGCACATAAACACACATACATGCTCAATCTCATTCCATGCTTATGGCACTTTCACATATTTATTGATAGTATCGGTAATTGTGACCAATTCTAGCATCGCTTCAAAACGCCCACCTAAAATTATAAGAAATCAGCACTCCACAGTGAGTGATCGCCCAGACCACATGCCCTCACGCTATAGTGACGCCGAACACACAGTTTTCCAATCAAGTGATTAACGTGCAGTGAAGAATGAAAGTATGTGGGTGCTTTGAGCATGTCCCTCTCAGGAAAAATAAAAGCATTCCTGGTGTAAGCAGCCAAAACCATCTTGAAAGCAGACAAACAACAGAATGAGAGGGTCAAGTTACAATAGGCCTCATCAAGTGCCAGTCATAGTTTCCTGCGCGCCGTGTTAATGTTCTGAGACGTCGACAATACTCGCTTTTCCTGTGGAACATTACAAGGGACCTCTGTCTGTATCATGCTAGTGGCGATGTCATTGAGTGCTGAAAAGTCAGATGAGCCCTCATGCTCACTTACCAAATAAAACATTTTAAGCCAATGTTTGCTACTCATAATCAGTCAGAAGTGGCCATAATTGTAGGACTGTCAAACAACATCAGAACCTCCTGTTTCCAGATTTGGTTTCAGCAGTCCTTTAATCTTCTGATGGACAGCAGAAGATACTTTCACTATCCTCAGGAGAACACCAAGATGTAGTGATAAAGTATATTGACAGGACATTCTTGCATGAATACGTTACACCGCGTTTAAATATTTGTCATGCACAAGCATTGTTTGGAGAGTGATGCAGAAAACTGAAGCAAAACTGTCAGCAATAATACATTTTCCAAAAAAAGAAGGCGTGGTCTTTGGTGAGGCTTATCCCCCCTGGCCCCCAGCTCCCTTCACCCCGACAGGGACATACATACCATAATCTTTTGTAATCACATGTGCCAAAAATACTGTGAGAGAATGGTTAGGCCTACTCACACAAAAGAGTAACTACTACGACAGTGTAGATGCAATTAATTAGTTCTACTGTCTGTAAGGTGCAGAATATACAGAAACATTAGCAAAGCATGAAGAGCAACACCGTCTGGCAGCCTTGTAGAGAGAGAACCAAGCTTTGTATTATGTAACTTAGCTATCTAGTATCACTGATGAAATCATGCACTGCATGACCACAAAAACTGCTCTTGGAACAACAGAAGTAACAGCACCTTCAACGTGAAAAAAATCCTGAAGACAACGATGGCATAAGAATACGCATGAAGGGGGGGGGGGGGGGGCGGCCACCCCTCACTAGTCACGTAAGAGGTGGTGCACAAAGTCTGCCCCATATATTGACTTAATAGTAAACAAAGAAAGCTTCGGATGAGTGAACAGACACAAAGAAATAACTATGAATGAGTGTACATTTGTCAGTTCTAAATCCTGTAACTCAGCCCAACATATTCAAACAGAACGAAAATGCATGCCATGCATTCTCTGCCGAAGGCAGTCTCCAGGACGAATATACCAGGATTCCCTCTAAAGGGGTCCAGAAACCCTTTTCCAAGTAATCATTCATTGACCTCAGTATCAAAACTAATTATCTCACGAATTTATCAATTTAAAAATTCTTTGAATCCATTAAGAATGAAGTGCAAGGGTTTGCTGCATGCTTTTAGCTCTCTTTCTGTCATTTCATTAGGAAATGTGCAGTGGAGGCTACATAAAAAAGAATAACACAGGAAAAAGAAACAACATTATGTGTGCATCATGACAAGACGTTGAATTTAGGTACATGCCTATATTTTGTTTCTTACGTACCTATTGCCCCACTTTGATATACAAGCATGAATTAGAGGTTAAAAAGGGCTTTTATAGTGTTATCACAATGCCTATGAATGCTTATTTTTTATGTTAGTGGCTAAACATCGATAAGAGTCTATAAATGCCTATCTTCAAAATCGGCATTAAATGAACATTATTAAACCTGAAATTTTGCTTCAAGTGCACTTTTAGGCCATTATTCGTGTCACTGGGTAACACTGACTGTTTGGAACTATTGGGAGTTCAACCTCTAGTTCGACCTTGGTTCAGCCAACTATCAGAAAACAACAAGGGACACACAGGCCAGCACATCCTGCCACGCTGACATGGCGTGAGTGGCTGGCAAAGACAAAACCACGGAGAGCTGTGGTGGGAAAGGAGAGTGAAGATTAAAAGAAAAACAAATTTAATGTACACGTGGCTCTTGACAGGTGAAAAGTTGACTCTACTCGGTAAGACCCGGCCAACACGAGGCACACTTCCTTTCTGGTCGTTTAGCGGTCTGGACATAGTATCTGCTCCTGTGCTGCCGTGCTGAGCCATGCCGAAAAGAAAAAGACCTCAGGAGTGTGTTCATCCGACAGTGGAAACTTGACGCACCATGCTAGAGAATAAAAGGAGTGAGTGTATTCTGCGAACTGTGCGGGAAGGACAATTGCACAGCTATGTTCAACTGTATGCGGTTATAGTATGTATTATCATAAACGCTGAAATTTTTAGCTTTCCTGTCGTGGATACAGGTCACGCACAACTTTGCTTTAAATTTATTTGCACTATAAAAATTTATTATGCTTACATTCACGACATTCAAGGCCCAAGATGTGTTTTGTCTGCCTGTATTTGATGCTTGAAACATTTGCCTGCCCCTATTTGGTGAAGTGCTTTCTCAGTGCCTTAAATTCTGCCCTCTAGTCATTAACTTGAGCACACATCATGAATAAGGCGGTTCTCTCCCAGAGTGGTTTCAGAGCACACGTCATGAAATGCGACTGTTCTCTCCCAGAGTGGTTTCAATGTACACTAGCGTCTCTACAGTTTAATTTTCACACATTACAGAGCACGGCACCCAGAATAGCAATAAGCTCATTTGGTCCAAAGATCACTCTTAGTTTATGTCAGCTATCAGCCAATAGCAGCACTCTGCTGTAGGACAAAAACTATGCTGTATGACAGCCCGCGGAAAAGAATGCATAGGTCTCTTTATGAAAAGACAGCGCCTGAGAAAGCGGCAATTTGCTTGCGAGGTCTGTTTGCCATGCATGATTACAAGATTTGGCCGAGTTATTCAGAGCAGCATCTCCTTTCCACTATATGCGTTTTTTAACCAAGCACAGGCGATGGTTCAGAACACCTCAAGGGTAAAGAGTCAGAGGGCCAGGATTTTAATGGGGGGCTCTACATTTCCCTGTGTTCCCGAGTGTGTGGCATACGCACATTCAATGGGTGCCAAAAAATTTGGGGGCAGGAGCTTGAACCCCCTCCCCTTGATAAGCCACTGAAAGGTCTACTTTCCCTGTGTAATTTGTCTAAGTTGATAGTAAAACATACACGAGCCCCACTTTTTTCTTTGAGCAAACTGTGCATGAGTTTCCAGCAAGCAATAAAGGACAGCTTGTCTCGTCTTTTTTTCTACTTGAAAAGTGTTTCCTGCTAGGCTCCACCAAGAACTTCTTCAATGGAAGTGATGTCAGAAGGACTCAGCAGTAGGTCACAAACAGAAATAGTAGTCGAAAAAGTTACCTTTGCTAAGCCACCTGATCAGTAGATCAGGCTCTGTGGCACCAAGTAGAAATGCCAGATACCTTGACTGCTACTCCATGAACGCAAGTTTTTCAGTCTAAACGTAATCTAAACACCCTTTCTCTATGTCACTGCACTTCCCAATTTTAACAGGAACGGTGCCACAATCTTAGAGCAGTGCAAGGAAGTACTATGTCATGGCACAAGAATACTGATCAGAGCTGCGAGAGCATCTCGGCATGGCAGCGGCTCCAACTTGGCGCAAAGCACTATTTCATTAACAGCCCAGCATTGTAACAAATTATTTTCCACATCAAATTAGCCTATGACATCGTATCGTCTTTACAGCATGGTTTTAACATGCAGCAGCATTTTTTACATGTTTCCTATGGTCTGCTTTCAATGTAACAAAAAGTGATTTAAAGACATATATAAGTAATGCATTATAATTTACATGGGCAAACCTACCTATTTTTTGTTCCACCAGTTGTAACCAAGACTGGTATAGCAATGATTGTGACAGCAGTGGCAAGCGATATGTTTACCAAAGCCAGAGAGAACACCACTGTAGAAAATGAAAGCAGCAGGGCACATCTATGGGCAGCCTTTTTGGTGTCATCCCTGAAAGCAAATCAAGAGTGATCAATTGGTTGATTGATTATTTGATTGATTGATTGATTGATTGATTGATTGATTGATTGATTGATTGACCGACCGACCGACTGACTGACTGACTGACTGCTTTTAAAGAAATGTGGCTGCCATGGCAGAAAATTGAATACATCAGCTTACGACGAGGGGCAGAATGTCATAGTTGCAGTGTATTTGAGCGGTTGAAAATAAATGCCATTCATTACGACAATATTATCTAAACCAAGTGCAGAAAATAATGCATTGTTTACAACCTATGGATAAAATGCATTCTTGTGCAAACTCATGGGGTTCCACTTGTCTTATTTTCATTTGAGAAAGTGAACGTTAAGTAGCCAAAACAGGATACAGAAGTCTGAATGATGACAAATTTAGAGGTACACTAAGTGAACACTAAGTGAAGTCTAGTTGTATTAGTAAACTGACCTTCTACAAAACAATAAAAAAAGCACTCTTACAATCAGATGAGGCTTTGTATATCAGGGGGAACATTGCCTTCAAGAGTAGCTTCACCAGCTTACCCTCAACACATTTTTATAACGCCTGTTCAGGCCCAACCAACATTTTGGACTAGAAAATGGGATGGACAGTACTAAAACAAGCAACACTAAAATTAGCCAGATTTAGGAATTCATACTGGTACACAACGACTCAAATACAATAAAATACTTCAAGGTTATCATTATCGCACTGATTTAGTGGCACTGGGATGGCGCAGCAAAATTTTAAAAATATCAGCATGGCCTTCACTTTCTCTTTTATCAAGTAGCCTCTTAGAACAAAAGTAAATGCTACATGGTTTTGAAACAATTGTAAATCTAAACAGATTTGATGATTCCCTTCAGTGTCCCATTAAAAATGTGAACATATGGCCACCGTAAGCTGGTGCCTGAATTTACAAACCTTGATCTCACAAACAATGGCAGAAAAAGTGAAAGGATCAATGCAGCCACATATCCAAAGTACAAGGACTCCTGGCTAGACAGCAGATAACGATGACCAAAATGATCAAAGTACGGAAATGCCATCATCAGCAAGAAACCAACAGTGTGCGATACTGTCATGTGTGGCAAAGCTGACCAAGGTGATCCAGTCTGCAATCAGAAAAATAAATACACATACCCATTAAATGTTTGATAAATGACAGGAAAAGTACAGAAACTGCCATATCAAATGTATTTTAATTAAGCATAATGTCAAACAAACCAGCACAAGTGGTGGACGACCCATGTCTAATTGGCATGTAGGAATGTAGAGTTTCTATAGATACATCAAATTGAGACATTCCAATTGAGACATTCAATGACATAGAGCCCAAATGCCCATCCATGCAAGAGTAATATTACTGGCTGATAATTTAACAAGCAATACATTCTCTGCAGCTCACATAGCCGTTTACTAAGGGGGGATGGAGGGCGAAAACGTCTGAAAAATGTCATTTTTCAAATTTTATGGCAGAATATTCCAGCACTACTTACAAGTGCTTTCATGAAGTGGCAAGTTCGTACGCACATTGGAAAGCATTTGAAAATGGCCCAAAACACGCCTGATCCCCTATTGCACCACAGCAACTCGACCTTTCAATGGCGTTTTCTCTGAAAACTACTTTTCGTTAGAAAAGGAACATTTTCTCTGTAAACACCGAAACTATCAAATACAAAGTTTAGAGACTTATTTCAGAATTACAATGGCCTTTTCTGAAGCAAAAGTATGTTGTTGATTGACTGACTGACATTGGTGTTTAACGTCACAAAACCACCATATGATTATGAGAGATGCCTTAGTGGAGGGCTCTGGAAATTTTGACCATGTGGGGTTTTTTGACGTGCACCCAAATCTGAGCACACAGGGCTACAGCATTTTTGCCTCCATAGAAAATGCAGCCGCTGCAGCCGGGATTCGATCCCGCAAAAGGTATGTTGTTGCCACCAAAACTCTATTTTTTACGAATGTTTTTCGTTAAGAAAATTCCTTAAAACTACAGTTACAAGACACTTATATTTTTAACTGAAAAACGGTCGTGCCTACAATTATTATTTTTGGTTCAGAAGGATACCGTAGGCACATATAATGACCAGAAGAGATTTCATCATTTACATGCAAAATCTTTTTAACAAATGTTCCTTCAAAAATAAAAACAGTCAAACAATTTATTTTTCATTATTTTTAGAATAACTTTGTATTTTCTGAGCGAGTTCACAAAACATATAGTAAAATCCTCATTCAATCAACTTGCAAAATTTTGTAAAGTTTGAATTAAATATAAGAGAATGATGACGGGCAGCAGTAGTTTCACACCTGTCTGTGCTATCCATTCCCCCTTAAGGGGAGACGCGGGTCGAAAAACGCTAGTTTTTTTTTAAATTACCAACTTTTTCTTTTTGCCTGTTTTGATAAGATTAGTACCTCTACTGTTATGAAAAAAATAATACAGGTCGAGACCTAACTGGAAATGCTTAAAAATTGCATCTAAAGAGCCCAAGGTGCCTATTAAAGGTCGAATGTGTGCAGTCTTCGAGCACCTTGCCGCCAATAATGCGCCGCCGCTTGCCATTGCATGAGTCGAAGATTCGAGCCTCACTCTTTAAATACCAACAGTTTCTCTTGCTGATGCAGTGCAAGAAATAATAAAAAGAAGCACTCTTCTGCGTGTTTTTTGAGCGCCGGGACTGGCTTATCACATGGTACGAATCAGGGACCACCATTGGCCGCTGTGCGCCTGTATGTGCTGTGAAACCTATTTGCGGGGTCCATGTCTTGTCGAGCAGCGCAGCTGAACAATGCTTTTCTAGAGTAATTATCTCCGTTATGAATGAAAAAAAAACATCGCTTGCAAGTGAAAGCCGTTCTGCGGCGCGCTCTGAAGGAATAGGCTACGGGCAGCTGGTCCGATTTGCGGCAGTTGTTGGCTTGCGAAAGCCAATGCATCAAAAGTCATTCACACCCGTCAGCCGGAAAGTTCTTGATGCGGCAATGGATGACGTCAGCGCCAATCTTGAGAGGCCGAAAGAGCTCACAGTGAGAGAAATTAGCAGGGACGACATTGCCATAATGTACAACTGTATGGGGCACAAGCATGGCTGCAAAATGGCATGACACTGGACTTAGTTTGGATTTCGCAGTCCTGTCGAACTTCTTCCTAGCTTGTAGTTGGCACAAGGCTCTGCCAGATGGAGCAGAAGTTTGGCAAGCGTTTCACGGCCCTGTCTGTGAGCAAAATGTCTGTGAGGAGTTGGCTCGAAAAAGCAGAGAGGGACAAACTCATGGTGCTGGCGTATTTTAGTCGCAGTAGCCACTACAAGAAGGATTGTTCTTTTTGGTGTGCAAATTTCATCTGTATTAATGATATCTTTTATAAATAAAAACTCGATTTTAACTTTAAAACTCGTTTTTCTCAAAACACAAATTTTGCCATTTTTTTCCGATGTGCCCTTCCTTTTTCGGGCACTTCTAGTGCTCGGATTTGCATGAAAAAAATTTTGCCCAAGTTTTTTCCAAAGTATGACAAATGCAACTATCTAGTTTATATTTCAATATTTTGTTGTACACTAAAAAAATCGTATGTATACCTTTACTAGGGTAGATGAAATATGGACTTTTTACGTCTATTATTTTTTACCCGTATTACATATTTTGTATGTGCTTCCTAATTAGTTATTTGCGCTCTACGCTTTTTTTGAAGCATTATGAGCTATGAATGGTAAAACATTACAGACGTTTAGGAATGAAAAGAGGGGGGCAAAAGGATTAAGGTTTTCACTTTGTCATGTTACAGAGCTAAAAGTGTGTAACTTGCAAGAAAACTAATTATGTATTTGAAATCAGCATAAAAAGTTCCATAAACAGCTCAAGTTTCATTGCTCTAGGGTGAATATTTAAAAAAAGTGTCTTCGAGTAGCATCTTCCCTTAAGGTGTGCCTGAAGTACGAATTATTTTCACAAGCTATAGAGCTCAAACAACCTGTGTGGGATGAAAAACATGACTTTGAAATGGCAAATTTTGCTAATTTTTTAGAATGTGCAAAATCCAATGTGCCTGCATAACATTGGCTGACCTAGTATAGGCCATGAAGCGAGTGCCCTTGTATGAATGCAGCTCTCTAACTAAATTTAGGGTAGTTTGCCACCTTCAAAAACTCAATTTTCTAAAAAAAAATGAATTGTTTAGAATTAAGATTTTTGCAATCCTTGACTATTCAAGAATATTTAGGAAGAAAAATTATGAAATTATCTCGTGCCATTCGAAAATTATGATGCTTTTTCCAGCCCCCTTGGATGCACTCGAAACCGAAACTGAAGGCTTCTGATTGCGCAATGCCTAAAATATCGTCATTAGTGTTTTTTGTTAGGCGTATTAAGTAATGCCAAGTTGCCTAGGTAAATTTTAAACCTTCTGGGACATGATGTTGTCGATTTATTTTAAATGTCTACTACACCTATACGGCTCTCTGCTGTTTAAGTTGCGCTTGTTTTAGCTCGGCTATCTGTGCTTTTAGGTACACTACCCTCCACATCTTGGACTTATTTGTGGCCTTTAGGAGAGAAAGTTATTGTACTCTGTGAAATATGGTGAAATATAGGACAAA
Source organism: Rhipicephalus annulatus (assembly GCA_013436015.1). Lineage (NCBI taxonomy): Eukaryota > Metazoa > Arthropoda > Arachnida > Ixodida > Ixodidae > Rhipicephalus > Rhipicephalus annulatus. Next base: position 482,948 of record WOVY01011726.1, read on the forward strand.
AAAAAAGCATCACTGCAAGTTATAAAATTAATATATCAAGCCTGAACCTGCTCAGACGCATGTGAATGAGTATCAGTTGGAGACTCAACAGGAGCTAGAAAAAAAAGGTATATGTTTCAGCTCACCCAAAAGAAGATTGTAACCCTTAAATGTATGTCCAAAGCAATGATCCTGATAAGTTCCAAAGATATTGACCATTTTTCTATAACGTGAAGACTCGATTCAAATCTTTAAAGCCGTTTTTCTCAATACCAGAGTTCTTGCATCCTACACTTTGGAGAACAGTGATAATTCTCTTTTTAATGAATATTTTTCCATGAAACTTTTCATACTATTTCTTTGTATGTAGAACTATGCATTCAAGCAGAATTTTTGAAAATGAGCCGTAACGTTTTGTACACTGGCCAATTGTGTGAAAAATGACATTGCCAAATATCAACTTTTTCAGTCTTTTTGCTATAATGTGCCATAGTTTAGAGATGTGGTGATCATTGAGGTTAAATGCACAGGGTCCTCACTACATAGATGCCAAGTCGCATTTCAATTGCACCAATCATTTTGCAGTTATGATTGTTGGCACAATATGCATATTTTAGCATATTTTACTTTTAAAATTTATATTTCAATTTTTAGCAGTTTCATTATTGTAAACGTTACGTTTACCTATGTCCTATGAATAAAACCATATTTATAACTTTTGGACGGAAGCTGTAAAACTTTTTAGAAGGTGGTGGTGCTACTAAGACATGAATATATACAGGATTCCACTTCCAAGAAGCAAGCAGCGTGACATAGTAAGCTTCTGTTTAGCCATAGCTGCACTTTTCCTGAGTACATCGTTAACTTATAAAGGATAAAGCTAAATAATGCAAATCGTAGTATCTCTTCGTAGCAGTACTGTCACAGTCAGTGTACAAAGTAAAAATATATCAATGCATCCTAATGAGCATACACAGAAGACAGCTCGTAAGTTGTACCAATGAGCTATTTGCACTGGTCAGTTCAGTTTATGGTAGTATGCAAGAGGATTGCACCAAGAGTAAGGTTCCCACATTTTTATAAATAGAAAACATTTGTTTACTGTTGTTAATTTATACATCATTGAAAAGCTTACATTTTTGTACATTTTTCAACATTATCTCCTATTTTTATGACATAATTTTTAAGACGGTGCTCCAGCTTTTTGCATTCCTAGAGCAAAGAAGTCTCCCACCAACTCGTTGAGGAAGCATGCGACCTCTGCTCGGACTTACCGTCGCTCTTGAAGCATTTGTAACCGATATATTCCTTTACCTTTGGGGAAGAGGTGATAATCGCTTGGGTCTAAACCTGGGCTGTAAGGAGGATGGAGCATAACAGTCCACCCAAATTTTTCAACAGCTTCTGTGTTTGACGAGTGACCCTAGGTCAAGCGATGTCATGCAGAAGCACTGCTTCCTCGTTCAGTGGTCCTGTCCAGCGATTCTGGATTGCTCGCAGCAGTTTGGTCAATGTTTCACAATATCTGTCTGAGTTTATTATCATCCCAGGTTTTCATAAACCTGATGAGTAGTTTGCCCTTCCGATCCCAAAACACAGCCACCATAACCTATCCTACCGAGTGCGTTTGCATTTCTCTGGTGGCAGTGAACCAGAGTGATGCCACTGACGAGATTGTTGTTTAGTTTCAAGGATGTAATGAAACACCCACGTTTCATCTGCCGTGATGAAAGAGTCCAAACACTCCTTCTTACCTGCCCCCTCACATCGTTGAAGAAAGTTGCAAGCGCAGTCAAAGCATTCATCCTTGTGTCTGTCAGTCAGCCTCTCGGGGACCCAGTGAGCACACATCTTACGACAACCCAAGGTTTCTGAGTAAGTATTTTCAATTAGGTCGCAGGAAGCTTCAGAAATGTGTGCAACACATTCACGGACAGCGACCCACCGACCTTTCAGCAGCTCATTATTGATCTTCAGGACAATCGCATCTGAAACCGGCAATCTTTCATTCTATTCTTCAATGTGAACTCCGCGCGACCCTCAGCAAAAGCCCTTCACCATTCGCAGAAGTGCTGAACAAACATGCTGCACTCTTCACCACAAACCTCAGTCAGCTGCCCATGAATTTTTCCTGGGAGAAAATGTACTGCTTAAACCACTCACATGACAGGAGTGGCGATCAACACTTCCATGTCTGATGACTGCCAGGCAAACACTGGGCGACGTAGCAAATCACGGATGGGCGGGCTCAAGAGAAGGAAAATCAATGCACATGGCACTGTTGTCGGATTTAGCCTAGAACCTTCCCTCAAAGCTGTAGCTCATTAGGAATGTTACTTTTCGTACAACCTTGTAAATAACGTTTAAACTTCAGACTCGTCCTAATCCTCATTTCATATCTGGCTGAAGAAGTAAAAAAATAAATCAACAAGTTTGGAAAAACAAGGGGCAAAAGTAGTAACGAAGTTTAAATTCCACATGCATGAGCATGCTATCATTCATTCATTGGACGCTGCAGACCCTAGATGCACACAGGCAGGGTAGGCAAAAATATTTTTAAAAACTTATAAAATTCATGTACTAACACCATTAGCAGTAGGGTAAGCAAAACAAGGAACACATATATCTCAAAAAGATTACTCAATGTGCTTGTTAGGTGCATATTTTAGTCTGTTCCATTCTGTTACTGTACAAGAAGTATTTTTAAATGCATTGGTTCTGGCATAGGTTTGGCATGTCATGTTAGTTAAGTTGCTAGCAGGAAAGGGTGTTAGCTTTTCTAAACGTGACTTAACATAGACATAGCATCGTTGTGACCTAATGAGCACCCCATAAATATTAAGCCCAATATTTTAATAAAGTGCACTAAAATTAGTACTCTCGTATGTGTGTGTATTCTAATATTGTCCATGTTTGTTAATGTACTGCTGGTTAAATGCTGGTTAAACACTAATAATTCATTTTCTTATATATTGCTAAATTTGTTTTAAGAACTTCCTTCAATTCTTCTAATAAATTACGCATGCCATTTTGCTGAAAGTAAGAACATTATAAGAGCATTATAATGAGGGTTGACTATATTTAGAAATTTCTGGCTTTTCTGAGGCAACAAATAAACATATTTAAAAAAATAGTGTTTGCTCCTTTGGTTCTAAAAGAACAGGAATTACGCATGGCTGAAAAAAACTGTCTGAGATGCAACCACTTTGAAAAGGTCTGTTGGTGAAAAAAAGTGTGGCCCATACATGAGTACATATGGTGCTTGCCTTGCCAATAATTTATATGGGTATTAGATTAGACTAAAAAAAAAACCTGGCTGATCTCCCTATATATAGGAATCTGTATAACACGAAAATGAAATGTGTCTTTACAGAGGTAGTTGAGCGTTTATTGTGCATTGTTTCAGCAACAGCAACAAATTGCAAAGTCACGTTAGGAACAGCAAGCAGCTAGATACTTGTAGCACACACCTCAAGCAGAAAGCATGCATGAAATTAGCATACACAGTACGAGCGCGAACTAACAACTGTCATGCAGCAGCGCGCTTTTTTCTAAACGCGGCCGTGGCCGCTTGCGAAGTGACCTTCATCCTCTCCTGAATTACAAATCTGATATGCGCGAGCGCATGAGAGACCACGCTCTGTGGGACCGTGGGGGAGGCACTTCGTGAAGGCAGCGACCTCGAAAGCACGTCGAACGCAAGACCATCACACCATCTCGCCACTGATAAAAACGCGCTAAAGTTTTGAAGCCCTGACGACTGCCAAACGGTGTGTAGTATACATAAATGGCTTGCCGGTAGCCCGCCAGATGTTAGCCCGTACTATGTGGAGTAGTGGTTAGCACCACGCGCTGAGAATGGAAAAGTTGCTGGTTCGATTTCGTGCAACAGATGTTTGCCTTCTGATTTTTCTTTGCAATTTCTTAGTATATATTTTTCAACACCACTTCAGTGGTGGAAGTACGTCAGAAGAGCCGTGGTGAGCCCCGGCATAAAACACTTTCGTGTTAAAAAAATCAGTGACCCCTCTGTCATAGCAATTGGTACAGCACGAAAGTGAAAACTGCCTTCACGAAAGTAGTGCTCATTGTGCAGTTATTATGAGACTTTGTATATCTATTGGTGTTTGGCAGCTATAGCATTGCTTGACGTTTATGCACTCACGTTGGTGCCTAGCGGCACATCTTCATCGTGATGGCTAACATCTATAATTATATTTTAACCATTCTGGTAGCTATAGGCGCGCACAGGTTTCCCGTTTGAAGGGGGGGTGAAGGTTCTTTACAGCATCCCCCCTCCTTATGAAAGAGAGGAGAGGGTGCTGCGACAAACCTTCACCTTTTGCAATCTGAAGAGCACAACGATCTTTTGCGTATTAGCAAAGTACAATTCACAATCCTTAAAACACCACTCTTACTGCGACATGACACTTGATAAGCGACAAAACGTGCGAAAAAAATGCAAGTAGAGGCGCCACCTTGAGATTCCGCCACAAAACACCATGACGTCATAGATTTCGGATCCATCTGCTGGGTTCTATGTAGCTTCTAATCGATACAAAATAAGGACATTGTCATCTGTGGGCACCAAAGATCTAGCATACAAAGTTTCAGAAAATGCCATCGAGCCAATGTCACGTGAATACCAAAACTACATTTTGAAATTTCCGACGTACCACGCAGATTTTGGCAATTTAAAAATAAGACTTTAACCTTGATTTTCTGCAATAAATGAGCTTATAATAGTGAAACATATGGCATTAGAGTTCTCAGGGTACAGTTTATCTATTTAAACAAGCCATTTTTTCTCTTCAGTGTCCCTTTAAGTCAATATAAGGCGGACTTTGCGCCTCCCATCCTTAGCTGACTAGAAGGAGTGGTCGCCCTCTGCCTCCTCGTGCGTATGCCAATGGTGGCAGCTGAAGTTGTTAACCTATACCTCGATGTAGCGTATTGTGAATTCCACGCAAAGATGGCATCAACGAGCACATAATAACTGCTGGTACTTGATATATACACTTCTTTAAAGCGCCATGAAATATGGAGAAAAACGGCACGATGTGCAATTCCGAGTAATAGGGTAAACTATGCTTGTGTTTCTGCATACACTACCACACTGAACCTCAGCAATATGGGAGGCAGAAATTCATAACCTCAGCCGCGAAATGCGTGCAGGCATTCCACATCCTGCTGGCTTCTGTCTCACTCCTCTAAGCATGACAATCACCCATTGTCATCATTGCCTTTCTGCAGCCCTTACTGCAGCAATTTTACAAAACACAGTTGGCGCATCTAGAAGCTGCACTGCTCCAACAATGAGCCATCACATGCAAACACGAAACAAAAGGCAAAGAACATTACTGCATCCAGGGTGACTCCCTAATGCTAGTGCAACCATTGTTGTTTTGCTGTTATCGAAACACTTAAACCATGGCTTTCGAGATTGCGAGCCAGTATTCAGACACCATGCTTTGACTGTGTCTTTAAAGGATCGTTCTCTATCGGCACTAGTAAGTGTCAAGCCACATTACTTCTAGTCACCGCTCACAGATGGCGGCACCCACTAATTATCAAGAGAGAGCAGTGAGCAAGAGAATGTGTAAGAGATGTGAAGCACGTTTGTATGAAGCCTTGCATCTGTCTCGATAGCTGTTAGTACAGCACCGGGTACTTATCATCATGGGCCGAGGAGTCGGAGGTTCAATTCCCAATGAGAAAAGTCTTTCTTATCGCTTTTTTTTTTCTTTGTCATTTGGTGCCATACATTTTATCAACGTCATATCTGTGACTGAAATACTACATCACTAAAATCTTGGTGGACCCCAGAATACGATAATGAAAACAATTTGGATTTTTCTGCTACAGATGTCAGCCTAAGTTAGGTAGGTCAATGATACTGGGAAAAATCCTTCACTCTACAACACTACCAAAAATGCAGAAAACATTTGTTTTGACTCCCTGAAACAAGCTCCTGATAGCGTTCTTTCAACATTATTTTATGTTTTAGCAACAATATCTTTTCCAGCAAGAGAAATCCACCATGATAGCATAAAACAGTGCAATACAACAAAGATCAAACAGGACAGTGCTGGCCCTGCTTGGTCTTCATTGCATTGGGCTGTTTCCTGCAGTGATCGCGTATCAAGTTGATACGTCTTTAGTGAGCAACCACTGGTTTTCTCACACTCAATAAGCATGTTCAACCAGCTTTTTTTTTGAAGGCAACCTCTCCCTACGCAACTTCACTTGGAGCTGGACCCTCTTTGAGCTGAATGCGGGCACTACAAGTAAAGAATGTAATTTACACCTACTTTGTTAAAACAATAAGAGACTGAGCCATTAGCCAAGCTTATGGGAAAAGGGGACATAAACTGACCCCACACATTTTACTCAGTCAAAGCTTCACCCATTAGGAAGCATTTGTACAATTTGAGTGACGTTTTGGAATGCTTTATTTTTAAAATTATCAAGAGCAGACAAATATAAATGAAATAAAAATTCAGTTTTGGAGATTGTGAATTGCTTGTAGACGAATTCCACTGTCAATGGAGTGCCACACAATGAAAAGCCATTGTTCAAAACTGTCAAACATTATTCTAAGACATTTTAAGGAAAGATTGAAAGAAATGTTAAAACTTACATGTTCAAAAATTCTTTTGATTTGTTTTGCACAATAGCTGTCCAGCATATAAGCATTCACTTTCAGGTAAATGGGCAGAAACAGTTACCTTTTGATTAGTAGTCTTGCCAGTGCTCTTAGGATCACCACTCAAAGACAAGAATAGTACTCCTGCCTGAAGAAATAAAAATAGATGTGTATGTTATGAGAGTCAACATTAACGCAGCCAAATCATATTCAGTCTTTTGTTTTATAATGTAAAAATACAAGTGAATTCCCTGCAAAGCAGTAAAGTATCCCCAGTCACACTGGATTTCTAATACTGAAACAGATACACTACCAATGTCATCCTGTCACTTGGAGCTTCCATTTTGTTTGTGTCACATTAAAGCCTATGCAGTTCTGCTCCTAGCCAAGATTACAACACGTTCTTTTTTGGAATTTGTATATCATCCTCAATATAAAGAGCTAATAAATAGCTTAGTGATAACAGCAGTTCTCCTACCTTTCTGCCCCCAAATAGCCTGAATTAAAGGGACAAGCTGGGAAAGTTGGCTGTTGAACATACCCTGCTATATGGGCAGGTCAAGCCGGATGATGGAGTACAAGAAATGAACACACACCAAAATGAACGTTTAACGAGAAATGCGCATTAACAAAGGGGGAAGCTGAAGCTACTTCCTGCTGTTATCTTCCAATGGCATGTATGTGGGCTTCATCAAGTATGAGGTCCCATAATAACTTGAAAAAGAACCATGAATCTGCAACAGAAGTGTACATCGCTTGCTTGAACATCAAACAAGCACTGCCTCAATGCTTGAATTCACCTAAGGCAGAAGCAGGACACTAAGGCTTCCATATAAATCTCATGCAGAATCTCCTCTGGGAGTTGGCTAAGTGATATGTTAATTGTGTGTGTAGAAAACTCTATGGTTGTAGCCTTCCCTACCCCATTCTTGCCAGGCACCATCCCCAAAGCATCAGTCGTTTTTTTTTTTTTCTAGCATTCATCAGTATCCGGATCAGCCCCAGTAAAAACACATACCACAAGAAACAAAATGCATAGCTAACTAGCCGCTGTGACGAAGGGCTGGAAAAAAATTTTTGCTGACACACCTCTGTGCAAGCCTGCAACCCATCTGTGCAACCCATCCTCCTCAATAGCCTGCTATTGAGGGGGATGGATTGTGAAAATGTTTTGGGCATTGCTGGTTCGAAAGCCTCATGGACCATCTACTGCCTCCCCATGCTGGAAGTAAAGGTTCACATGGCATCGGGGAAAGTGCCATTTAGTCTGGTATGTGATTAAGTATGCGTATGCGTGTTTAGTCAGACATGGGGGGCAAGGGAGATGAGGTATATATGTGTACATGTAATGCTGACCATAAGAAAATGAGGGCCAGACCCCCACTTAAATTTTGGTGAAGAGACCTAGCCCTCTGCCCACTTCCTCTAACTCTACTCCTTTCTTTAATATGAACTGTTTGCTGTTGGGCTATTACTCTGATGACGCAGGAATTGTTGCACATGGACCACTGATTAGGCACGAAAAAAAATAAAGTGTTAATAGAACCAATACACATTCTTTCCCAAGCTGACATCATGTTTTCAATAAGAATTCATTGATGCATATCCCTATCCACGGTCACATGTCAGTACCAAATTGGCTGTACATAGTGCCCTAAATTGCCAACAGGTGTGCAACAGCAAATTTCAATTCAGGATAACCAATGTACTCAGACAAATTTTAAGTAATTTGCAATATTTATAAACCGACCTTATAGTTTGGTCCTAATGAGTTCTGGTTAGTGGCTTTGGCTGGTCCTTACAGCTTTAAGAAATTACTCTATTCAGAATGCATGACCACCACAAGTTGACCTTTGTTAACTCAGCAGTGGCTGTTCCTTTCACATTTTGAGTTCAGAAATCCCATTTACCGAGGTTCAATAGCCTCCAAAAGCATCTGCGCTTCTAAGCACACTAAATAAATGTTTAGGTAATCTTCTATAATTATACAATAACGTCAAGGTTAAATCATAAAAAAGAACTCTAAAGGCTTTCCCAGCAAAGAAATGTTCTGAAAATTTACAAGCCAACAAGACGTGAATCAAGATGAGTGGTGCACACTCCGCTACTATCGCTTTAATAACATACCTTCAGTAAAGCTGGAAGGCCAATCAAAGCAAATGCAGGACTATACAATCCAATGGAAACATATCTTCTTGTAGATGGCAGCAAGTAGAAGAAGAATGACTGGTGAAATCGCTCTAGCAAGTTGTTCAAGCTAGAATAAACGCCTTCAAGAACTCTGTAAAATGAAGCCATAAAATTTGATGAGTACCTTTTGTGTAGGAGTTCACAGTACAATATGAGGAAGGTATTAGTTTGAAAATATAGAAACAAAATTCAATAAATAGCTCAATTAAAAACTCAAGCTATATAAAAAAGACGTCATTTCTAGCAAATTAATTCAACACAGACCCTCTTTTAGACTCTTGGAAGACCAGGAATTGAACATAAGAGACTTGAAACACAAACACAGTTAAACAAATCTGAAACATTTACGCTTCTTCTTCACAACCTTAAAACATGTACTCAATAAAGAACACACATGCAAAATAAAAAACAAGGAAATTCACCTGCCAACCTCTTCAAGTCCAACACTAACAGAGGCCACTCCATCGGCATGACCTTCCAAAGTTAGAGCTTGAATGGCATACCGATGAAATAGTCCATGCCCCCCATTTGGCTGACCAGTTGCTTGAGCAGCCATCATAGCTGTCATTGTTTTAAATGACTGCATCCACCCTTGAAAAGGTTTCAAGTCATAGGGAGACACCTGCAACAACCACAATAGATATTATGTAAACAGTTGATAAAGTAGTGGAGTAAATACTGCAAAATAGCAGTAAACAAGATGGCTTGCACTTTAACCTCTTCTGGCACAAAAGATGGTTGTCCTTCCTATAGGCAACTCGTACAAAATATGCGTTACAAGTCTTACTTGTACAGGTTTTCTTCCACCTATTGAGGCCTAGAACCAGACATCTTACCATTTTTGTGCACATCATAGGAAAACTTGAGTTCCCTCGAGTTCCCCATCAAGTGGCCCTAGCGTCCTAGAAGAACTAATCTTTTAGGGCATCATTGGCAGACACACAGCAAATGCCTGTCTCCTCTGGGCTGTAAGAACAATGCTGCAAAATGAGGTGGCTGCAGCGACAACTGACTTTTTTTCAAGGCTGGATCCATAGATGATTTTGATCACTCCTCAACTCATCAAAAACAAAAGTCTAGCAAGCTGTATGCAGAGCAGAAACTTGGTGATTACAATTACAAAAATATTTACAGCCTCTGGTAGTACCATCTGGGCACCACATTCACACGTATTTGTATTGACCCCTTCCTCCTGCCCTGCCCGTGTGAGCTTTCAGGGCGGCAACAAATGAAATAAAGTAAAATGTCTGGTTGTGGGAAAACAATGATTCTATGGAGTGAGCGACAGTGCAGAGGATAGGCCCAAGAAATCAGTACTGCCATTTTAGTGAGTTTCTCATCAAACAGCCTTTGAAGAATAACACAACTCAGAAAAATGACCATTTCCACTTCTTCCATAAACCTTTTACTGGGGCTTTTGTAATTAGTCTCTGCAACACAACAGGTCCCAAGCTAAGTACTAAGTCTTGCCTGTCTCACGTTCCTTCCCCGTCCCTCGTGTTTTTCCACAGATTATTGTCTCAATGAATTGCAAACTCGCACGGCGCTTCATTTTCTAAGCTAAGTTTATTGTAAAGTGGGCTGATACTCGCATTTTTCTGACATATTCATGAGAAGACTTAAGCTAAGAAACATTAAAGCCTTCAAAACATTACCTTTCACCCCCCAAGTTGTTTCCTCAAGCAGGAACAAAATTTCGCTCACATTGACAACACTACCCATAGATGCATGCATGTTCATCTAACAGAACCACCAATATACCTGTTTCATTCTAACCATTGCAGTAGGCTGAAAAACTACAAATAAATACCACAGCTATTGTATGCCAACTTCAAAAGGCAAAACTTGTCAAACTAGCCAGTTTATAAATAAATTTTGCATATTTTGTAATGTGTTGCCTCTATAAATTCTCTTCACTCAACAGCCACTGTATAACATATGTGTAGCAGTATATGGCGATTGGCTTAGTGTTTGCATTGATGTACTATGATTAAGAATGATATACAGATGAACATATTTAAGTGTATCAACATATTAAGATTATGTACATGAATTGCTTCATCTTTCCTTCCCCCGTCTATCTGATTTTGAGTCATGGAGAGTGGTTTCTTTTATGGTGATGAGTCCACGTTATGTTAGATTTGGACCCAACTTGGGGCAAAGAAGCTTTGTTACCACATGTACCTTGCATTGCATCTAGACTATGTTTCCACTAGTGTATGTTGGGGCCAAAGGGGCTTTTCGACTTCACATGGAATTTTTCGATCACTTAGCCAAAAAAAATAAAAAGTTGGCCCCGTATCTGCATGTTTATCTGCAAATGTCATCGAAAGAAAATAGTCTTGTGTGTGGAGAGAGTGAACAAAACATTTATTTCATGTTCTGCGCAAGAAAATCGGTGAATGGTATTCTGGAGGCGCTGCGTTAGAGTGCCTCGAGCGTGCAGCGGAGGTGAACGGGCGCATCAAGTCGCGTCACACGTGAGACATGAGCGCTATCTGGCAGTTTTCTTAGAAAACGAAGCGCGTGACTCTGAGATGGGCGTGCGCGCCCGTCTGAGAGGTGATAAGGAGTAGAACGCAAGGCGACGGGTAGGTGCCAACACCGTGTCGTCTTAGCAAAGCGCTAGAAACACTCGCCTTTTCGTGTAAGCGTTGCATGGTCAGGGCTGCATGATAAGCGCTACGGTCCTCAGAATTACTTACGTATGCATTTTCTAGTGAAGGACGCCCATACAGAATATATAAGTGTTGTTATGATGACTCAGATATGCGCAATAATTTATTTTTAATTGACAATCGCACAAGTATGAATGCTGAATCTTGAGCAACATTGGTGGACGTTACGGATGGGGTCGGCCGTTTGGGATATCGGCTGGTGCAGCTTAAAGTACCTGGGACCGTTAACAGCGGACAAACAGACAAATGTACAGGCAGACAGACCAAAATTTTTGCGTCGAAGATCTCCAAGAAAGACTATCGTCTTTATAAGAGGATGAGCTTAGTTCTAGGTCTAGCGGTCCCATGATGCCAATTTCCGACAGGGTGGGTGTCCTCCCAAGCGATTATGAACTTCTAAGCTTGTACCTATTTATCCAGTAGGTGCCTGGCGACAGCAATTCTCTGCCTCCCAAAGCAATGGCAGATGCTCAGCTATTTCAGCAAGGCTGTCGTAGATTAAGGTACGCCCAGGTGTTTTTTTTAGAACCTCATGGGGCTATCTTTCGAGGCGAGTACCCAGAAACAACTTAGCGCTAGGTAGATGTACCTGACTACCCATTGGAAAAAAACGCTTGGTTCGGCACTGGGAATTCACTGGTTTTTCCCAATGGATAGAGGAGTGCACCAACCTGGCGCGCTGTTTTTTCTGGGTACTCTCCTCAAAAGGTGCTGCAGCCAGGCACCGACTAAGAACCCACCAGTTTTTCCCAATGGTAGAGGACTACACCGACCTGGCGCTCAGTTTTTTCAGGGTACTGACCTCAATAGATAGCCCCATAAGGTTCTGCAAAGGCCCCTGGGCGTACCTTAACCCACCACAGACATGGTGAAATGCCTAAGCATCCACCGTTGCTGTGGGAGGCAGAGAATTGCTGCCGCCAGGCACCTACTGGATGAATAGGTACAAGCACACCTTTGGCCTAGTGCTCGGCAGAATGAAGTTCATAGTTGCTTGGAGGGGCAACCCACCCTGTGGGAAATCGGCGGCATGGGACCGTCAGACCTTAAATTAAGGTCATCCTTTATTTTAACTCTTACGTCATTCAAGCTCTATGCATTAAAAATAACTTGAAAGATATTTACAAAGTTAGTCCCTGTGCTTGCAGTCACACTCTCCAGATAAATATGCAAGATCTCTTTTATTACGTTTAAAGCTGTTGTGCGCATTATTATATGATACACCATGTGGTAAGGATTCAAGACTAATACAGTTTACAGCTTTACTTCAAAATAAAAAGCTCAAGGTATGTTTGTATAAAATTACTTTGATAATCAATATTCATAAAAGCAGGACATTGTTTTAATCTATCAACCAGTATGTCAGAGAATTCCTTACTTGGTCATGAAATGTTGTGTGTACCGACTCTCGAAGACACAGCTCTATTACCAAGTTGAACAAATCCAGGTTTGGTAGTTGGCCATTTAGCCCTACCAGCTTCAAGTCAAGCCGTCTGATGCGACTACTATGGAGTTCCAAGTTGATGGCAGCTTGAATGGGGCCACTTCTAGCCTTTAGTATGCCAGGGTCAATCACTGAGAAAAATAGAAATTAAGAAAAAAGCATTAAATTTCCCTTGTACATATACACCTCCAAATGATTAACCGACCAAGCAGTACAAAGAGCATGGCAAGGCTTGTCATACGCACCTCCAGGTGCAGTGCGAATGTCATGGTAAGCGTCCAGCCACGCTTGAAATCCAACCAACTCGTGTTCAGTGATGAGAAATATTACATCTTTAGCCCATGACACCTGAGCTGAAAGAGAAAGGCACTTAATGAAATGGGCCCACTTTTAAACTGCCGTTGATGCATAGGAAGAAGTACAGTAGACTCTCAGTAAACATAAATCTGTCAAACGAAACTGCTGCTTAAATACAACAAATGCATCTTACAAAACTGGTTTCATTCTTGCACCCTGGTCATCTCTCAGTAAACAGAACTCCTGGTAAATGGAACACATTTTTCAGGTCCCTTCAGGTTTCGTCTAATGAGAGTCTACTGTAGTAGTAAAACGAAGATCTGCACAGCACTTAATAGATGTATAAATGTTAATTATAGTTTATCACCTCTGAAATACTTGGCAAGAGCCACCATGAGTGCGATTCCAGGAAGTGTGGATCCATGAAGGTTGTCCTCCATGCGGTATGGTGAAGATAACACAACAGCCTCTGTGCCAGCACCTCGAGGAGCCCGCAGGATAGCATACACGTTTTCTCCACTGTGTGTCTGCACCGAATCGACAAATGGCACAGCTTAAGCATGGCAGAAAAGGGCAATTGTAGTGTATACAACCAGCCAAAGTGCTATTGTTAGTGATATTCTTTAGCACCATTAGTACATGCTGCTTTTTGCCCACAGAAAGCACAGCCAAATACTCTTAAAAATTTCCATGCTTTTAAATTGTACTTCTACATCAACCGTTGTTCTCTAACAAGCTGAAGCATAGAAGAGAACATATCGAATAGAAAACTACAAGTGTATCACCCTTGTAGCCTTACAGGCATGCAATTATTTGGCAAAGTAGTTAACTGTGTATTAGTGAACTATATATTAGCCCCAACATCTACTAGTATTGTAGAAATACAACGTATGTCATAATAAATACGTACGGGTTTCGATCCCAAGGGGTAGTGAAGGCTGAAATTGTGTCGGTACACATCAAGCCCTAGTTGACGAAACTGAGCAAGCAGCCAAGGCAAAGGCAAGCTGAAAGAGCACATACTAGTTTGAGCATAAAGTTCGCAGCCTTCCGGGGAGACTTCACTTTGCTTGCAACAAAAAAAAAAAAGACTTTTCCTTTTCATTCAATGCAGCGTTAAAAATAAATGGCAATATGGAAAACCATTGAGTTCGGAGTGCGAGCGCACAAAATGCTCTTTACCTAGCGTGGCTTTTCGCTTCTTCTTTCAGGCTTTCCAATGTGTCCTTAGCGAATGTACCGAGGTTGAACCTCCTGTTCACAAGGCCAGGCAGGAGAGCATTCTCGGAGAAATACGTCTTGTTGTTGCACTCTTCCCAGGCTAGAATCGCGAAGGCGATCAGCCCGGCTACGTACACCAATGCACACAAACGGTTGCAATTCTTCTGAACCACCAAAACAACTTTGTTGTTTTGAGAAGTGTTCATGAGCACACCCATGTTTTCTCCCTGTCAGTAGCAGAAGTTTCTACGCCACAAGCTTGAGGAACCGGTGTGCTAGCGGTGTGCTGGAAACAGCCTCCTAGCTCGACACCGGAATGAACGATGCGCTGAACGGTTCATAGCATAGAAAAATTGGTCAATGCCTCTGATGCGTCCACGCACTTTCACGAGCAGGGAACATGATTCCGAATCAAAAGTGACGCGAAACGAGGATGTATTCAACACGCTAAATCGACAAACGCCCCGCTAAAGAGTCTGCGACGGCGCGAAACGTCTGCACCTGCGATAAAATATAAACTAGAAACACAAGATTGCCGTCCGCAGCCCCATCAGCCGGCTTCGATCAAAACTAAAATCAAACGAGAATTCTTTTGACACAAATTAAAGCCCAAAAAAAAGCTTGTCTCATTCCTTTTAATTGAGTCGTAAATGCTTTTTGAGTGTGAATGCGTTTGTTTTTCTAGCATCAGTGTGGTGGTTGTGTAGTACACGCCGAGAGCGGCAACCTGTGGGCAGCAGGCTGCGGTATGCGATGACGACATTTTGCTCGAGAGGAAGTTTGTGTGTGTGTCATGGTGTGTGAGCATGTCTGTGGACTTTTGTTTATAAAGTTTTAATCGCGAACATTCGTGGCGCTACAGGACATGTTAGTGTTGTAGTCTGCTCAATGAACGAGCAATGTCCAAACCGCTGAAGAATTTGCATCATCACCAGAACGGCAGTATTCTAGAAGTAAAAAGCAAGGTAAGTTTGTGTATTTTTAGGCCTAATTTGGCAGGTGCTGTCTTCCCCCTAATTTTATTAACGGTACTTGGAAATATTTTTTTGTTTTTTTCTTCTCTGTAACCGCGGTGTCTTTGATTAACTATATCTGCTTGCATGCTCCGCTGTTTCTACAGGTTGCAGCGCGTAAGTATGCTTGTGCAAATCACGAATCCCCAACAGTTCGCTATTGGGACATGATTGCGTCGAAACCCCGGACTGTCGCGATGTTCCTGGTATTGCGTCCTCGTTACTTTGACGCTCTTAATTAGCTAGTTCAGCATGTTTGTGCGAGTTAATATTGTGGGAGAGCCATAATGCAGCGCGCCACGGATGTCGTGTCATTGCAGCTTTTGGCGGCATTTGTGTCCTGACCTGCTTTTTGGTTCAGCAGCAATCTATCTCATCTGGAATGTATTTGTCAGTTTGAAGCGAAGAGGTGCTAGATTTCTAAGCCGTAAAGTTCGAGCCTCGACGGCGGAAATAGCGCGCTGATTGGAATGTGTGCTCTCTGACGCATTCTTCATGCATGAGAAAGGCACGCCTTTTTTTTCTTTATTATATACATTTTTTTTTTCGTTTTTCACGGGTGGCTGCATCCTTGCCGAGCCCCGAGTGTGCATGTAAATGAGAGAAGTTCAGCTCATCTTTTTAATTTTTTTCGTTTGAGCACGACGTGCCTTATTTGGTGGTGTCGCTTAGTTGCCCATTCTGCTGTCTTGTGGCACCGTCGTGCAAACTCGCAATTTTGAAACAGAAAATAAACTGATACAGGAAATTACGTTTTGTTCCGACGAGTCTGTTTGAACCGTGAAACACTTTTCTTTCTTGCACACGTAGCAGTAAATTCCACTCGGGCTACTGAACCTATAGTACTGTAACTAAGTGCTGGCAAATTTAGTTTAAACAAAATGACATTCAGATAGGTGTATTGTTTTTTCAGGGTATCGTTACTCTCATTGCATAGTCCACAACTGTTGACAGCTGTAGCAGTTGGGCAGACTTTTTCTTCTTTTTTTCAGTCAAAGTGCTAATTACGCTTCATGGCTATTTATCAGCCTTGTTCTCGGTTCTGTGTGCCAGTGCCTGTCATGAGAGAATGTTCATATGAACCATGTTTTCTGCAACATTTCCTTGTGTTGGAATCCGACTTTATTGTGTAGTTCGTTTTGTGAAAATAGAATGGAAGCTTTTCCCCCCTCCCCCCCTCCTTTTTTGTAGTTTGACTTATGTTGATAGTATAAAATGCTTGAGTGCTCAAAAACTGAATCAAATAAGGCCCTGTTTGATTCAGGCTTTGACTTGAGCAGTGTTTTATTGTTTAGCACTTGTGTTTTTGAGATGCAATATTTATATGAAATACCCATGTGGGTGTGTGACAGCTGAGTTTCAATCATAAATCTCCTTTCATTATTGGCAATGACATTATTTTCTACTGTTGCTCCATGTTTTCATATCCTTCATTCTTTGCACCTTGCCTTTCCTCTCTCTCATTTTCCTGCATTCTTTCCTTGCATATATATTTGTATACACAGTTGCGCTTGCTAAAAGGCAGCAATATCAAACTCTCAATCATAGTTTTGATTAGAAGAGGCAAACAGCTTAAATTATACTATGTTAATTGAACAAAGTTTTAGTTATTACTTTTTGAAACTTGTAGATCTCCTAATCTCAAGCTTTCTCTTGTTTATTTTGGAACAGCAGGAAATCAACAATGCGTCTCAGCATCAAGCACATGTGGCCAACTAATGTTCTGAAATGCAAGCAAAAGCTAGTTTTATGACACTAGATCATGTAAGGCTGATAACTTTACAATAGCCCCTAGTGTTGCCTATCATTCTTTGCGAGTTTGAGGAAAGGAATTGTCACCTGTCAGCCAGCACCTTTGCACATCTCTGATTTGCATGTGTCGACTGCTGTTTTCCAAGCTTTAAAACCAAGAACTTCCATCACAGCTCAAGCATGGGAAACGCTTCAGTTTATCATGGTTACGTTCCCACACATAGTGTGCCTTGTGCTTGCGGAATTTGTTTAGAAGCATAGAATAAACATTAGTGTTCGATCATATGCATTGTCTGGCTGTACTTAAGATATCAGCTGGACATTTTTACGCAGGAGATAATCTGCAGTACCTTCCGGCTTTTCATTTCTAACAATACTGTCATATGTTAGTCAAGCTTCCATCATTACTTACTTGGTGGCTACCAATGCTTCAGCAATAAAAGAATGAAAGCACAGGGATGAGCGTGGAATCAAAAGTTCTTACAATAACGGCTTTTTCCTCCTGCTAGTCAATTGGTTGTAATGTTGCTATTGGCAAAATGTCATTTATGTTTGCATCTCTGGCTCCAGCAGGCTGTTGTGAAACTCGGTTCCATTTGTTTTTTCACTATATGTACAGGCGCCCTGAATATGGCTTGCAACACTAGAGTGTGTGTCCTCGCTAGTTCAAAGGTTGCGCACGGCTTCACGTTCTTATTTCAACAACTAAAAATTGTTAAAAAGGTGTAGACAGATGGGCCAGTTGGCATGGACCCATGGTAGCATGTAGCACGAAAAAACAAGATTGACACAAAGAAAACCATGGGAACAAGCACAGCTTGATGTCAAATACGAAAATATTATTTTCCTACCTATGTCGGAGAAACGCATTTGATTGATTTTTGGGGTTTAACGTCCCAAAACCACGATATCATTATGAGAGACGCCGTAGTGAAGGGCTCCGGAAATTTCGACCACCTGGGGTTCTTTAACGTGCACCCAAATCTGAGCACACGCGCCTACAACATTTCCGCCTTCATCGGAAATGCAGCCGCCACATTTGGAATTCAATCCCGCGACCTGCAGGTCAGCAGCCGAGTACCTTAGCCACTAGACCACCGTGGCGGGGCAGGAGAAGCACATTTAGTAATGGAATAAGGGCTAGTGGAAGCCATGTGCAATCTGTGAGCTTTTGAGGCCACACGCTCCCGTGTTGCAAGTCATATTGAGTGTGACTGTACCCTAAAGGGCCAAGCTACTGCTGCATGTTAATGGTTTTTAGAATTTTATGACTGGTTCCATGTAACTAATAAGTGTGTAACCAGGCAGTACACAAGGCCATTTTCACATGTTAAAAAGGTGTTCCCTGCTTCTTCAAAAACAACTTGAGAAGCTTTAATGTAGCGCAAAACAACAGATGAAAATGAGAAGGCTCATATACACAGTGCACCACCATAGCACTGTGTGGCCTCCCTATTGGCCTTCTTATGTCCGTGTGTTGTTTTGTGCTACATTAAGCTTTTGAAATAAATTGCCAACATTGCAACGTTCGTCTTCAAAAACAAATGCACATTGTTTCTGTCTTTAGCGAGCTCGGAAATCTTCTTAGCCATATGAATAAGGCCCCTGATTTTGTAGTTCACTTTATCAACTTTTAAATAACCTGTGGTCTTACAGCAGAGCAGATCTTACTAATGCATCATTGCTTATTATTTTAATTTTTATTAGTTTGACGCAGAATTTCGACGATTCTCACTGGACAAGTCGGAGCTGTCTCGATACGATGAGTTCTGTCGCCTCATTGAACGGTTTCACAGCATCTCTGAAGTGCCGTTCAGTCTCTGCTACACTGACCCCATCCATGGTGACCTACTGCCTATCAACAATGATGAGAACTTTGCACGTGCTGTCCAGTCTGCAAGACCACTGTTGCGGTTACTCATCCAGAGAAAAGGTGCCAAGAGCATGTTTGGTGTTTTTATCATCATTCTAAGCACTCTTGTTTTTACTTTGTGGTTTGAACAAAAGAGGAGGAGCAAAAGTTGTCTGTTATGCATGCATTTGCTCATAGTATTCACATTCATAACCTATGTGAATTGTTCCTGAATTCATTTTGTGCACTGTGATTGGTAACCATCCTTAATGGCTAGGCCTTCCAATTTTTTGTGAATGTATTTGAGCCATTCCACTTGATTTCATAGCTTACATTTGAATTTTCTGACAGCTACCATCAGTTTAAGCTAAATCATGCATGCAAAGTTAATCATCAAAATGTCTGTGGGGCATAGA
Source organism: Rhipicephalus annulatus (assembly GCA_013436015.1). Taxonomy (NCBI): domain Eukaryota; kingdom Metazoa; phylum Arthropoda; class Arachnida; order Ixodida; family Ixodidae; genus Rhipicephalus; species Rhipicephalus annulatus. Next base: position 502,436 of record WOVY01011726.1, read on the forward strand.
AGTGTTCACCATGTAGCCAATTTCTGAGCATGGCGTTTCAATTAAACAACTCATAGAAATTAACTAAACCTGGGAAATGAACACTGGAGTGGCTTTAGAATTGTTCACATTTGAATTTATGTTGATTGCGAGTTTTGATTAGCCCTGGCGTGCCCTGCAAAAATTTGATGTGAAGTAGTTCTCAGGGAGTTGGAAGAATGCTGGGATTGTAGTGTCACTGGAGTTTTTATCTCTTTAGTCTCGCTGCAAATCTTGTTTATTGTAACTAAGGTGATTTGAAGGCATATGCAGTCACACACATTTGTGTTCTAAACAAGCTTCACATTGTGCTGTAATTTACAATAACGCATTATCTTCTTACCATTTACTTTTAGCTGATCTAATGTGGTAGGAAAACTAAAAATGGTTTGTCCGGCTTGAGTTGATCTTTAAAAATTCTTAGTATAAACTTTTTCCTATTTTTTCATTGTACCTACTTTAAACTTACACAGTCTTTTTCTTAGTCAAATAATACAGCCAAAAAAATTACGTATTGCAGAAGCATTATCTATTATGAGATTCTTTAAATGCAAACTTTCATTCATTTTAACAATTGTACAGCCACTCAAAATGGTTTATTTTTAAACCTCAAGTTTGTGCATCCAGGAAAGCTGGACCCTTAACCCCCCTGTTTTTTAGACTACAAGCTGCACTACTGGAAGAGACTCTCTGTATAACAGCATGCTTACTCAGTAAACTTAGCTTTTTATTTTATGTATATACATACACGTAAGACACTAGCTTTTTAGTTTTTGGTACGCAATTACATTTTGCCTGTGGTTTAGCAGGATAACCAAATTAAGTTTACCTAGCAACTTGTACATGTTTGTACTGTTTCTATTGATTATTTTTCCCCCCACTCTGAAAGTGTAAAGTCCGTGTACCACAAAAAATAATTTTAATAGTTGGTAACTAGGGTAACACTTCAACAGACCTATAACATACTAATGGAATGGTGTATGTGCAGGGGACAGCCGTGAGGAGCTGAATGGTTTTGGGGGCCCTGGAGCTAGCCGCAAGAAGCGTTTTCTTGGCCAGTACCTTTTGCCAGCTGGTGTACGAACAGCCCGGCCTGCCCTTTCCATATCATTACCTGAAGATTTCCGCCAGGTGTCATCTATTATTGACGTAGATGTGGTTCCCGACACCTGTCGACGAGTTCGCTTGGTCAAGCATGGTTCCGACAAGCCTTTAGGGTTCTATATTCGGGATGGCACCAGTGTGCGCGTCACTCCACATGGTCTGGATCGACTGCCGGGGATCTTCATATCGCGCTTAGTGCCTGGAGGTCTTGCTGAAGGCACAGGTCTACTGGCTGTCAATGATGAAGTATTGGAAGTTAATGGCATTGAAGTTGGTGGCAAGACATTAGATCAGGTATGGTTGCTTCTCCCAGTGCAAGACATGCTAAAGAAAACATCTGCATTTATTGTGTCTGCTGTTTCCGATTGTTTCTCTGCGATACTATGTTTTCATTTTTTGATATATCTTCAGAGGAAAAAGAGCATTATTTTGGTGTGGTGCTTGCACCTGTACTTTCAGAAGCAGGGTGATATACTTGCATACTGACACTGTATGGCAGAGAAATAACCTACCCTTTCTATTCCACAGATAGCAAAATACATGGTGTCCTTTCTGTTTGCTTTTTCATTTCATTTATGCTAAATATTTGAAGAGGACTACAGCTCTCTTGTCACGAAATTAGTGGGGCTGATGCAGTATTTTTGTTATTAGGGGATCTATAATCTGGCTTCCCATGATAACTTTGTATTACAATTACAGGCAGTACCTCTGACCACACACTGAACACAAATTGTTGTTTACTTCAGTACTGATTGGTAGTGTGACCCTTCAGAGGGTGTGTTATTCGTTACATGAAATTTTAAGGGATGGATTTACCATTGTATATTTTTCATATAGAATGTGGTATGCAGTCACTGTTCTGTGCTGACTGACCCAGGCATCAGTGACTTGCAATGCCACATTAACATGGTTTCTAATTACTATATGGCAATTTGTGGTGCTTCAATGTCACAGCATTGCTTCTGATGATGTCTCAGAAATTGAGACTTTTATATCATAACTTATTTGTCTTGCTGTTTCAAAAAAAAATAATAAGCAAATTTTACAGTACTGCTTCCATATGACAACTACATTTTTGTTGTCCATGCAGGTGACTGACATGATGGTGGCCAATTCATCCAACTTGATCATCACAATCCGTCCAGCCAACCAGTGTAGTGTGGGCACACTGCCTCGAAGGGGCTCATTTGGCCGCTCTTCACAGATGTCACATGGCTCTCACAATTCCAACCCATCCGTAGTCTCGGATGATGACCGCTTGGATGAAGATGAAATCAGGGACCACACTGCTGGATTTGAGGGCCTTGACGAAACACCTCCTCGTAGCACCCATGACGGCGTGATCACTCTTTGACATGTGCCTAGGCACAGACCCATTTTCAGGGACTCTTCTTCTCTCCTTTTGTCCTATTCAGCCACCGTGGTAAGGGGCCCTTCCTGGTGCCACAGGCAGAGCCCCTTCCCCGTTTGTTTTAGATAGAGGGCATTGGCTGTGAGGCAAGTGTTTCAGCCATCCCGGAGGGCCAGCCCATGTACAAGGCTCGCTTGCCCAAGCCTTCCCAAGAAGCCATGAGCAGCACCAGGATTCCTGCATCCTTTCGAAGGCAGCTGCATTAGGCAGCTGCTATTGATGCTTTTCTGTTTTACGAAAAGACACTATACAAATACATACCATATATATATATATATATTTTTTATACATTAGACAGGCCCATAAAGGGACGTGTTGTGCATGTGTGGCATTGCAGTATTTTTTTTCCTGCAGTGTGTATGAAGCCTTTTTTGTTTTGTTTTAAACAATGCTGACTGTTACTCATTTTCATAAATGATTTTGTGCATAGGTTACACCATTTTGACAGCCTCTTGCTGCACTGACCTTTTTATATGTTGTTATTGTCGTTGCCTCTTCAAGTTCCATAGGTGCAAGTGACATGCATTCTTGTGCTCTTTTTTTTTCCCCCCTAGTGATGAATCTTACACATCCTGTGCTTGCACTGACACTTTTTTTATAGACTTTACATGCTTCCTTTGGCACGCTTTTTCTTCGAGCTCAAGTGCCTTGTAAAAAAAAAAACTGTGCATCCAGAATTCTTCCACGAACATTGACTCTGAAGGCAGGCCTTCATAAATGTGATTGCATGGTTTTTATGACAAACTCTGCATTCCAGGACTTGCACCAAACATTCCTTTTTTAGTTAGTGACTGTAAAGTTGAAATGCAGGTAATAAAACTTTGCTACAAGAGTATGTGGTGAATCAGCAACGTTTACTAGTGATTTAAACTTTGCACATCTATTGTCTGTCTTTCCTGTGTTTGTGAGGTGTACTTATTTATTTCTTCTCTCATCTGCTTTCTGTTCTGTAATGGCTTCCCTTGAGAATATTATGCTGATAGAAGAGGACATCGAGAAATCAAACAATGCACTCAAGAAATAAATCAACATATACAGCAATCTGGTCCCTTTAGAAGTTTGCCAATCTTAATCCACTGTATGCTGGCATATGTGTATGCTGCCATCTGTTGCTGCTCTATGCAAGGGCCGTGAGCTGCATTCACAGAGACTTGGGGAAGAATTGCAGTGAAAGCTCAAATCTGTTTGAAGGACAGTGTCATTAAAATAAATTGGCAAGCTATGAAGGTCTCAATTGAATCTGCGGCTCTGCTGAAATTTTGAAAGCATCTTAATTACCTGTTTTCAGCAAAAATAAAGCTTTAGTCTGCAAAAACTTAGAAATGTATTTATTTTAGCATAGCATGAAATTTCTACAGTATCTTTTGAATTGTGCTGCCAAAAATGAAGTCATGGTTCCATTAGGTACTTTTGCACATCAAGCAGTCTCGCGTGTTAATATTTAACCCTAGCCTTACACTATAATGTATTTCATAGCCTTGGTTCAGCTGCAGGGCTTGAAATCCCAAAATGTTCACTTTTGGTAATTGGCTTGCTATTGCTAGATACAGTTGACAGCTCTTGTATTGGTTGGAATAGCTTGAAATATTATGCTGCTTTGTACTGAAGCATAAGCTACTGTTATGATGTAAAGGTCTAGTGAGAAAAGAGCTCAATTACCTGCTCATTGGGAACATTTGCAAACTTTATTGCTGACGCAGGCTGGTAGCAATTGTGAAAAATTGCAGGAGCCATCTACTCACTACTAGCAGCACGTCACCTGGCATGATGGTTGTGAAGGCTTTTAATGGGTGAACAGTTTTTAATGGCACCAGTTATAACTGTAGGCCCCATGCACTTGCTGTCCCCACGTTGCTAAAGTTTCTGATGCTTATTTTTGGTGAATCTGTATAACATTGCTTTTCTCTTTTTTGTGTGTGAGATTGGCAGTTCAGTAGGCACATTCCTAAAAAATTGCAGCTATGAAGTTGCAGAATTCCATATGAATTGCATCGTTAACATCTAGAAAATGTTGCAGAAACATGCATACAAAAGTTAGATTGTTGCAGAAAATGTTGCAGCAACATGCTTCCATGAGCTTTCAACAATTTTTTTTTTTTTAAGACTGTCCAGAAGGACCAGTTGAATGTGCTATAGTTGAATACAACTTGAGAAGATAGAAATGGCCCCTCCTGGATGACAAAACAGGGACCGCTGAAAGCCTTCGCAGCTAAATGATATCGCTTGTATGCCGGACAGTGGAGTGGCCAGCCAGTGGGCTCATGATGTCAGCCTTGAGTGCGTGCATATTTGTGTAGGCTCATAATCGTCCACCTTTGAGAAAGAAATTTCATTGCCTTCCGAAGTTGTGTCCGGCTGTAGTTGGCTCATTGCTCTTTGAATTCGTTCAAAATAGACGTTCAACATGGCATAATGAGTCTGCTGAAATTACTGCATTTTTTTTACTTTACAAGGGCAGTTTCTAATGCTTAACGTCATGAAAACCTGCGGCTACTACATTCAAACCTCATAACAAATTGATTGCAATTTGCCTTGAGATTTCCATACATATACATGTTTTTGAAATGTTTACTGAAGTAAATTGTCATATTAATGGATTTAAGTATATGTAATATATATATGTATTCTTGTATATAATCATGTATGCACATCTCGCAAGAACCACATTGTGATCTGCAGTGTGTACTGAATAAATAACAAACTAAATTTGTCTTGAAAACCTAACATGCTCCACACTTTCGCGCAGGCTATATCCCTTACGCCGCATAGCACCTCACTGCCCGCCCAATCTAACTTTTGGGTCATGCATTGCTCATTCATGTTTTGATATTTTTCTTCGCTCTTGGTTTTCTCTAATTCCCTATTTTAACAGAATACAGCTATTGAAAGCCGGCTTGCCAGGTGCTAAGAGTTTGTGTGGTGTACTGAGCATTCTTTGAATGATTTAATCCATTGCACATGCAACTGGGTAGCATTAATGCCAGATGCAACACTGCCTTCTTTGCATATATAAAGTTTTGCATCCTAGCAGCCATATATCTGACATAACAAGCAATGGCAGAAGCCAACGGGGTACAAGCACAGGAGCAACGGAATAAAAGTGTGGTGAATGTGCCAGGGCTTATCTTTGATCTCTGGCATCACACATATATAGTGCCTCCCCTTCAGCTTAGTTACTATGAGGGTCATGTTTAAAACTCGTGGCATTTTTTTTTTTTTTTCACGTTTGGTTATAGATGTGAAATGTAGCAGTAAAGTACTATGAAAGGCTTATTTTTGTACCAAAATTTTATGAGCTACAGCTTAATCTGGGAAAAATCTACAAATACTTAATGGAATGTGCTGCAACTATTAGGCAGATTTCCCATCATGTCGTCTTTTCCTCGAAGAATGTTTTGGTTTGGAGATCGCAGTTTCCTTCAAAGTGTATGCGAATACAGAAATTCTGTTGTTGCCCACGTGTAAGGTAGCAAACCGGGCATAGTCGAGTGAACCTCCATACCTTTCTTGTATTCTTTCTCTCTGCTAGGGTGCAGCTGAACCAATTGTGTTCCTACAGGAGAGTAGTTCCATAGCCTCTGCAAGAATTATGAGAACCAGCAAGAATGTGTTACGGTTTAGTTTGTGTAACTTGTAAACTGTCATTAAAGTGCCAGCATTGCTGTAAACTGCATCAATCGGTTAAGTATGGTGCACAACGCAACAAAAAAAAGGTGGTATAACAGAACTGCCTATTCGTTTTATTATTTATATCCGTATATTCCTGTTAATAATTTAAAATTCTGCTAAAGTTTTATTTTTTCTTAGAGAAGTACTGACACGAATTTTTTTTTGAATATATATCATCTAAACACGGGTGTCGAGAACCCTTAGAAAAGTTGGGATGCCATATATATATATATATATATATATATATATATATATATATATATATATATATATATATATATATATATATATATCTATATATATATATATATATACCGCTACCTTCTTTCTGACGCGGCGGCGCGTCTTTTATGGAGGGAGAGGGTACGTGGCTACGTAAAGCCGCACACCCTCGCATATATATATATATATATATATATATATATATATATACACCGCTACCTTCTCGCACCCCCTCTCTCTATGGGGCGAGGGTGTGCGGCTTTACGTAGCTTCACGGGAAGACGGCAATTCGCAACGTGCTAGCGGTAGCTCTTCCATCTGCTCTTATTGCACGTAAATGATGAGAGCATTGTCTCCAGCGGCCCCTACAGTGATTTTTGTGATTTCGGCTGCATGCAGCACAGAACAACGTTATATAACGGGCAGAGGAGGTTCTATAAACGTTGGGACAGCTTTCGCAACCTCAGTGGAACTGTGTTTTTAAACACTGTAACCGTGTTGATAATGCCCTTTGTTGTGTGGTTGGCTCGCTGATGCTTAGCGACAAAAACTTAAAAAAGATATTTTATACATGTTGGCTGGCTCTGATGAGTGGAAAGTGTAAAGGGGTGGTGCCATAAAATCATAAAATTTCGAGGCTATGACAAGCCTGTTGCCTTCCTCTGCATGCAGGGACATTCCACGGGAAGGATAGGACAGAACAAACGTTTAGAATCTATATTCACTTCCAAAGTGTGCCTAAATGCTCCTTCTCCCGCATCGCTAGCGCGTCCAGCACTAGTGAAAGCTGTAGTGACGTCACACCAGATATTTCATGACGAGAGTAACCTTCACAACGTACGTACAGGCAAAGCACCTTTTGCGGCTGCTGCAGCTAGCCATGGTAACTGCCGACACACTTGTTTTGCTTGTGCGGCACGTTTGTGAGAGAGCAGACGGTACACTCAGCACGACACCTTGCCTCACAGCCTTCTGTGGTCACGTGACCAAGCCACCTACACTTGCTACGTCGCTGCCCAACTGTCGCTCAGAAACCGAAAGTTCTCCACATAAATGAGGCGATATTAAAATATTTAGCAGGAATACATGAATCGTGATTGATTGATTGATATGTGGGGTTTAACGTCCCGCAAAGCTACCATGTGATTACAAGAGACGCCGTAGTGGAGGACTCCGGAAATTTTGACCACTTGGGGTTCTTTAACGTGCACCGAAATCTGAGCACGCGGCCCCACAGCATTTTCGCCTCCATCGAAAATGCAGCCGCCACAGCCGGGATTCGATCCCGCGACCTGCGTGTCAGCAGCCGAGTACCTTAGCCACTGGACCACTGCGGCGTGGTAATACACGAATTTCGGTACGTGTATCATGCTTCCTGGCGCTAAAAGAGACGCTTGCAGCAAGGAACGTGCAAGCCACAAATTCGGTGGCACCGCTCCTTTAACACTGCGTACCAAGGAAACGAAAATGTACCAAGGCTCTGGCTTGATAAGACAACACGTCCGGCTGAACGCAGGCGCTTCTCTGAACAGCTCAGCCAAATCTTGCAGCCGTGCGTTGTAAGTAGCCTTTCGAGCGTGCTCTCTTCATACAGAGGTCCATCCTCACTCCATTCGGTGGACGGCCAATCTTCTGTATCACGCTTACATAAACCTAGAGCTCTGTTTTGATCAGATGCGCTTCTTGTCATCGATTGACGCCGGATTCGCTACGAGATTTTTGTCATTAAAATGTCTCGACGCCACGGAGAAGCGTTTTTCTCCGTGTTGTTCGATGCACTCCACACCCGCCGCTTCGAAGAGAGTAAACAACCGCGTGTTCTGCTACGGTGTCCGCCATTTTCGCGCCTGCTAAAAACCAAGAACGTGTTGCCGGCACGCGTGGGAGCAGTTTACTGTGAGTGCGGAGTTTGAAAAGGCTACGATGTTGCGGAAAGGCATTAACACATAATCATGCTTACACGAAGAATGTTTTTGATGGTTTACAGCCTAACATCACTGCAATATTCACAGCCCCACGCTTGTTGTTCTGCACTGTCTGAAATATTTTTTTTGAAACGCGTTGCTACCGCTGTCGACATGATCATGAGCGTCCAGAGCGTGGTGCAGGGAGGGGGGAACAGGCCCCTCCTTGAATGTTTTGATGCTATTTTTCTATGCTGTAGCCATAGGCCACACGTAGATTAACACACTTGGGTCCCGCATATTCGTGTGAAATGGCCTTCAGTATTGTCAGTCAACTTTGCATTTTACATACTAATATTGCCGATCATGACCCAGCAGTGTAGGAAAGGCTGCCTGTGCTTGTTGGCACCCTCCTCTCCCACTCACCCTGGGGATGTTGACTCAAGCAAAAATTTCTGCGCATGCCCTGGTATGATACCTCATGTACACTCAAACGGAAACTGAGTTGTTCGGCACTGACAGATCTTGCTCTTTAGGTCAAAATAACGCGCTTGCTCAGACCTAAGTCTATAGCAGACAATAATCGAAGGTCGAATTGCCGTACTACTCGGCACTGCTACTTTTAAGGATGATTACGTGGCGAAACTAGTGAAACTGTGCTGCTTCGAAACAGTCATGCAGCAATAATGGTGAAATTTTTAAGGACGTGTCGATAGTAAAGATAGCCAGTTAATAAAACGAATAAATCTGTCATTGTTGTCTGGAGGTTTGATTAAAATTCATGATTTTATTATTTACCGGCATGCTCGTCTTTGGCAATAAGAGCATAAGCTAATTTCATATAGACGTTTAAACAAGGCAGATGACGGTGTCACTCTGTGATTCAACTTTACAAGAGGGACAACATCTGAAGGGGCAACAAAAATAAAACAGTCTATTATAGCTTACTACATCGAAACGTCATTTCAGAGTTCACTGTAGCTCACTCATGCATGCGCATGTTTTACGCTCATGTCTGTTGGGGCAGGCATGAGTGTTAAACGTGCCTTCGCAGCAACTTGACACAGGTTCACGTACGCGCAGCCTCGCGTATTCAAATCGGCTTTTTTAAGCAGTGTTTTCGTGTTGCTAACAGCAACATAATGCAGATAAATGAAGCGTTTGTGTAGCTGCCGTTTGTGGGAGTGCCGTCATACTAACACTGCAAGTATATGAAACGGACTCGGTTTTGTTAAACACAGTATAAATGACAACCACAATGCAAGAATACTTTAGATGAGCGAACGCCGGGACTATCCGGTACCCGATAATGCTCTGCTTCGCAAGGAGCCCGAGAGATGGCACTACAAATTTTGTCCCGGCTCCCCTCCTCTCTCTCGGTGTAGGAAATCGCCGTACTACAGCGTACTAGAACCCGTACGTAAGAAGGTACTGCGCCGTGCTCCCGACCGGGTTGCAGAAATTAGGTGCCTTTTCTCATCTTCTAACCACTACCATCACCACCACTCACGTAAGAAAGTAGCAGCGCTCGTTTATCGTCGCCACAACACCTTCGCTGCACTGTCAACCTCCTCCCTTATCACCTCTTTCGCGGCGTCACTTTATGCGTGTCGCGTGGTTGTTATCGCGCGATAACCCGGTTTTCTCCGATTTTAAAACCATCGCCCACGTGCCGGATGTGCTTTGCAGAATTTGCCAGCAGCCCGCCACGGTACTCAGTCCAGCGAGCCATCTATCGGCATGCCGCAAACGAGAACATAATCGGTCCCACCCTGCCAAGAGCTCACTTCGCGGCGTTCGCTCACCTAAAGTATTCTTGCACCGTGATGACAACAAACAATTATACTTCTACGCAGTGTTATCTATGCAGTGTTAACTCTGCCTAGTAGCCCAACATCCAATGGGCATTTCCCGACAGTGCTCTGACACATTGCGAGTGTAACACGTCGCATGTTGTTTCGCGCTCTCAGATTTACCATTCACACCGCCATGCACGCGCAAAGGTCGGTAGTGAAGTCCCGCCACGGTGGCCTGTGCACGGCTGCTGGATGAAAAAGCGCACCCGTGCGCTCGCAGTGGCCGTGTCGAAGGTGCTCGGTTGCTGACCCACGGGTAGCGGGATCGAATCCCGGCATTTAATTTCGATGGAGGCGAAAACGCTGGCGGCCCGTGTGCTCAAATTTGGGTGCGCGTAAGAACCCCAGGAGGCCAAATTTCCGGAGCCCTCCACTACGGCATCTCTCATAATCGTATGATGGTACGTTAATCCCTACATATCAATCAAGGTCGGTAGAGAAGGCTTGCGTCGAAATAATCGCTATGCTTCGTGCGGCTGCTGGGTCACTTCCTCGCATTGCTTGATACAACAATAGTTCGTCGCCTGCCACTTGTCCCAATTAATGTTCGCAGTCCACAGAAGCCGTCTCTTTTTTTTCAATAAATGAAAGCATTTTTGTTCATTGAAAAAAAAAGAGACAATAAACGAAAGCATTTTCAAGCCATTTTAGCGCTGTTAGTGTATTGCAGAACGTATAGCACTCAAGCATTCTGCATGAAGACGGCGCTTCGAATGCTCCTTTTCGTGTTCAGCGGGAGGGTCGGCATGGGCAGAAAGCAAGAAAATGGCGTCGGCGCTTCCAGAGGATTGGTTATGGCGGTGATAGAGTGTAGCAACGTTTATTTATTTATTTACTTTCATGCTTTACAGATAGGAGGGCGTACAGCTCACAAACACGCAGCGGTCGATAACGCTCTGCTCACCCAAGCTGATCCGGCAATTATTAGCCAGCTATCCACTATCATTTTCTGATCTCACGTGTACTCACGTGAGTTTAGGAAATCTCGAGAAAAGAAAACCGGTTCGGCATTACCGGTCCCAAACCTGGAGGAATGACGAAGCAGGGCAGCCTTGTTCTTGTTCAACACTTTCTCTTTTGGCTCATACCAACTGTGGGGGGTTGGCCAAAAATTGAGTGGTCTTATACAATCTTATTGAATTTTAGAGTAATGTAGGTTATCAAATGGAAATGTTACACATTTTAGAATGAAATTTCGATGCTTACTCAGATGTAAATCTTTGTGTCTATTTGGTTTTCTTTTTCTTTCCTCCTCTCTTTTTTCTTTCTTACAGTTTTTTCTGTCTTTTTCTTTATATCTATTGATTTGTTCCTCTCTATCTATCTATCTATTTCTTACTCTTTCTATTTCGCGCTTGCTTCCTTATATATATGTGACGTAAGAAGGTAGCGAAGGTTGGTAGAAGCCGAGGAGGAAGAAGTGATAAAGGAATAAACATTAAATCATTAATCCCAGCAAACATTCGTCTAGTGCGAATGATATGGGTGCCAGGCCATCGTAGTATATTTATAAATGAGATGGCTGACACACTCGCGCGAACAACCCTTGATCTTCCGATTGTGCCAATCATGCCTCCTACAGCTTATGTAACAGCAGCGAGGTTTTGAAAACTTTCCCTTCTTGAAGACTCATCAAAAATCACGATACCGACTCCAGATTTCTCGCACCTGCACTTCACATGGAATAATAAATGGTGTCCCACGCGTAAATTGGAAGTCTCTATAACAAAATTACGATGCCGTGTACCACCTCTTAATTTCTACTTAAACTGGTCTGGTCTGGGGCCATCCCCTCTGTGCTCAAGCTGTAATGAACCTGAACATATCGACCATTTTCTTATCACATGTCACCGTTTCAAAAATCAAAGAAAAGATTTGTTCGAAATTTTATTAAAAAAAACTAGGAATATCACTTACTACACCTAATATTTTGTCTTTTGGCGCCGCTTCATTGGGACACAGCGACAGGAACATCTGCGGGGCTCTCTGCGAATTCCTATATAACACAAGAATATTACCTTGCTGAGCCAGTGATCAGCTCTCTAGTTTTACTAGCCAATCTACCATTCATTATTTAGCTGTTACACTGCAATGATTTAACCTTCAGAAGAATTTCATATAACGATTACACCTCAGATATTCAACGAATTCTATTAATTCTCCCCCTTTTTTACATTGCGCCAAATTAACTTCACAGCCAAAACAAAGTATTAATATTCCCCTAGTCTAGAAAAGCTAAAGGTATTGACTTGCATTAACCACCGGCTTCTTGGCCAATCCCCCTTAGTGGGTGAGAGCCACAAAAGAAAGGATCAAGCAAGCAAGCAAGGCCACGTCTCTCATTCATCATAGCGTCACACAAGCCGACAGGATGAAGACCTGGCCGCCGCTCATTAGCCTCACATCATTCACGAAGCCACCGGCAATACGCCTCAACTGAATATCGACCACCAAAGAGGTTATCTCAGCCGCATGCAGTTACCGGCATCATGACATAACCATCTATTGACCTTCCCATCCCCAAGTGCACCGGAGCAGCGGACGATGGACCTGTACACGACTGGTTCAACCTGTTTGAGCTCCACGCTACCACTGCATGTTGGTCGGCACAGGAGATGGTTACGAACTTCAGTGACTACGTCACCGGTGAGGCATTTAAATTTTACCTAACCCACATATTCGAGAACGACGAGTCATGGCAAAAGATCAAAAAGGAGATGGTTACCCGTTTCAACGACTATGACCACAACCTACTCATTGCCAACCATTTAGAGACAACCACACACTATCGTCAATTTACTAGAAGTCCGCAAGCATTCGAAAGCCCAGCGCGAATCGACAACTGCCTCAAGACGTAGTGGCACATGAGTTTACTTACAGAAGGCCATGCGTATATTGGGAAAAACCGAACCGTCAAGCGCGCCTTCCTTCTGCACGAAAGTCGGCATTTCCGAAGTCATCGCTTCAGCATACGACACGAGACGTTGCTCGACCACCTGATTCCCTTCACTCTTCGGCTCGCATACGTGGTCCACCACCTGGTTTTTCATCACGAGGCTCTTCAAGCGCTCCTAACGCTCACCACTTGCCTTACAAGGACGCCGTAATTCATGGTAGATGACCTGGCGCATCGGGAAAATACCCTGTCAAGCCATTCTCCGTCCGTACGGTCTCGTGCATCACCGTCCGGTGCACACACCCACTAGACAGTCGAAGCAAAGCAGAAGGCTCAGACGTATCGAACATCACACGCTGCCAGGCGCAAGAACTCTTCGCTGTGAACAGTGTAGAAGAAGCTTCTAAAGAGCTTTCTGTCAACTCTGAAGCATTATCTTCACTGCCCGAACAGGATTACAACAGACCACAGACTACCAGCTGCCGACTGGACACTACATCAATTTGTAAAGAAAACCGGCATGATGCTCAAGAAGCGCTCCCACCTCAGCACGTTCCAATACAACCGCAGCAACGCCAGCAAAAGCGAGTCCAAGGATTCGAGACACTCTAACGGATACGCCAACAAGGACGACGACGCAAAGCGAGCCTCTTAAAGCAAACTCAAGACGTGAGGCATATACGCATAAGGTATCGGCGCCTCAAACACATTTGGCACAAGGGATCAAGACTACGCCTAGATTACAGCTCCGAAACCACAGAAAACGATGAAAGAGACGAAAAGGCATCATCGGTAGAACACAGAGACCAAGATACCATTCCACCAGCCGCGACCATTGCACTCGCAAACTGGAAGCGCACCGTCTGTTCCCGCCCCGACACACAATTCGACGCATTCGACATCCGAACCTGAAATGCTACAGGGACTGCCAACCTTGCCCGTTCCTCACAAGAACTCAACTGATGTACACCACCAGTGCAGATCTCCAGGGTGTGGTTATGCCATCCAGGACGCAACAGCCAGCCTCGTCCACCCGAGTTCTCGTAGATATGGCGAAACTGCTTCCCTCTGCGGTGGATTTTTTGTGCGAGTTAAGGAACTCCCTTCTGAAATGGAACTACGGTGCATTTTGACATTTTTCGCTTTAACACTCTGCGTTTTTGTTGTTTTGTTAAGTGTCTGACGCGACTTCTTCCGGGGGAGGGGGAATCATGTGATTCCCTTGCCTGCGTTACGCCAAGCGCTCTAGTGATCATCATCAAGGCTCTCGAAGAACAACAGGAAGAGGGCTTCTACAAAGCGCACCAAGCGACAATGACCACTTAAAACTTTCAAAAAGTATGTTCTAAAACAGTAAAACAGTGTTGATTGACATGTGGGGTTTAACGTCTCGAAACCACCATATGATTATGAGAAACGCCGTAGTGGAGGGCTCCAGAAATTTCGACCACCTGGGGTTCTTCAACGTGCACCCAGTAAAACAGTGTGAGATGTATTAAAGGGGGTATTTGACAAATCAAGCCAATTCAAGTAAGAGCTCCCCGGAAAAAAAGAGAAAGACATTGACAACTTTAAAGGGTCATCGTCTACATGACTTCAAAGCAGCGGCAAGCTTCTGGGTGTCTAAAGAGGCAAATTTCTTTTATTTGAATTCTCTTAGCTTCTGTTAAAGCATTTTTGCCTTCGGGTGTTGCGGCTATTCCAATTTGGGAGAGTAAGGCTAAAAGACATGGCCTGCAAACTAAAAAAAGTTAATATAATAAAGAAATGTCGGACTAAGCACGAAGAATAATTTTTATTAAAACAAATAATTACAGAAATTCACTGTGAGCTCAGGCGTTTTGTTGTTAGTATTTTCTTATAAGCAGTCGTGTGTGATATTTACTTTTCATCACATATACACTATATAGCTCGCCAAAATTTCTAGGGTAGTTGACAGGCAAGGAAATGTACCAACTGGCACAAAAATATCCAGGAAACATAATGTTCGCAGATGTGTGGGCAACGGCACAAGAAAGTTTAAATGGTAAAAATATATCAAAAGTATATCAGACAGTTGCTTTCGAGGGTAAGCCAACTGTGTCAAGCACCAAAGACTGAAACAAAAAAAAATGAGAAGTTTTACGATGATTGAACGCGCCTAGCCGAACTGGATGTCCGAGTGTATCCTAGGGGGTTTCATTATTGGACGAAGTTTTTGACGCAGAAAATTCTTTGATGACGAATGCGCGTCTGTAGCTTCTGCAGACGGACGGACGGACGGACGTTATTTGGTCCTTCGGAATCGGAACGTGCTTTAGCACGTTGCGGGCTGCTCCCGCCGTAAAAAATGTTCACCGCGTCTTCTTCTCGTGCGAAACCCTGCATGCAGTGATGAATAATGCCGCGAATACCTTGTCTCAAACTTAAAAGTTTAAAAATAGTTAAACGAAAGAAAGAAATCAGCTGGTAAAAAAATATAATGTAGAGGATGGCTGGGCGCGTAACGCTGATGCATAGACGCAAGGTCGTTCACAGACATTATTGCGGGGGGGGGGGGGGGGCACGAACATAGAGGGTGAGGGGTTTGCAGCCCTAAAAGCCTTTGTGTTACTGCATTGACATGACCAGAAAGAATGTGCGAAATTGGCTGGCAATCCTGGAAGTCAGGACCTGGGTGTAAGGCATAGCGATAGGCATTTCTGTTCCAGATAATACGTAGCTTCACCGGGCAATACATTTCACGTGGACATGTTTGCTGGAACAGCAGCGCATTTCGTGACACGTGTTGAAAACGTATACTTTGAACCATATCGCGTATAACTAATTCTTCGAGCTTTACGTCCCAAAACCACGGTGCGCCATGGTTACGAGGGACGCCGTAGTGGAGGGCTCAGGAAATATCGATCACATGGGGTTCCTTAAACTTACACATTTCACCTCAATCTAAATGTGGCCCCTGGGGCCAGGATTCGATCCCGCGACCTCCGGGCTAGCAGTCGAGCACCTACGACGGCGGCCCGGGTCACGACACTACGATGTATCGTTCCTACACGATGTATCAGAAATACATTGGCTGATAACACGCCTGTCGAAGGTATGATAATACAGATACAATATAACCAAAAAGTACGTAAGATACATGTATATTTGATACTGCCCAGCTTTGTTACCATCTCCGAATACGTTTGCACATGCTCTGCCCCGCTGCTGCTGCTCGCTTCGGCTACTCTCCCGCATCAAGTGACCTTGGCAGCTTCTCCATCTCTCAGCCTCCTCGCGGCCGGAGATAATCAGGCCTGCATATGTTGAACTTGCTAAAATATAGGAATTGGTTCTGCGCAATGTTTAGTTCGATGTAGAGAGAGAGAGAGAGGAAACTTTATTAGAACTTGGCCGGCAGCTTGGTCTTGGTGGCCTCAGATGGCGGCGCTGAGTCCCTGAACTCGGGCGGCATCTTCGGCCTGCCGGACAGCCCAGAGCTGGTCGTTGAGCTCCGAGCTTCTGAGCGCCGCTTCCCAGCGGCGGCGTCGCCGACGGAGAAGGTCCCCCGCGGCTCCCGCAGACGGGACTGCGGCGGGAACGAGTGAGCTCGAGGCTTCCTGTTGCCTGGTATTGGCAGCCGCCATAGGCGCATCGCGAACGGCGGCCGTTTCTCGACCATTGTTACCGGCGCATTCCCAGAGCATGTGGCGCAGCGTTGCTCTGTGCCCGCATGCTTTACATAGATCGGTAATGTGTAAGTGCGGGTAGCAGTGGCGTAAGACGACCGGGCTGGGGTAAGAGTGGGTTTGTAGTAAGCGATAGCTTACGGCATCGTGTCTGTTTAATTTGTCATGCGGTGGCGGGAACTTTCGCCTTTCCAGTCTGTAGTGTTGCGTAATATCTCGGAACGTGATGAGACGATCACCCCACGACCATTGTGGTCTGTGTTGTCACTGCGTGTCTGTCGAAGTGTCTCGATCCGGCAGATCAGAAGCCCCGTTCTCGGGAGCGGAGGCGGCGGCCACGGAATGTGCCGCGGCTCGGCGAGTGAGACCTCGAGCCGCGGCGTGGGCCGCCTCGTTGCCCGGAAGCGGGACATCGGTGTGTGCCGGGGTCCAAAGGAGGAAGACTGTTAAACTTTGTTGTGGCGATCGCGACGCTGAGTCACCATCACCGCACATCTTAAGGATGCGGGCCGCTTCCCGCGAGACGCGGCCGCGCGCGAAGCCGCGGATTGCTGCCTGCGAGTCGCTGATTACGATCGTAGCGTTCGGCACCGTGGCGATTGCTAGGGCTATCGCGGCTTTTTCGGCCGCCTCCGTATGTCCCGTGGTCACCGTGGCGCTCGCGAGGCATTTGCCCGCACGGTCAACGACCGCAGCGGCGTGTGCGTGTCTCCCGTCCCCATATCTCGCGGCATCTACGTACACAACTTCGTCGCTAGTGCCGTACTTCTTTTGAAGGTCGCTAGCTCGCTGGTTACGGCGCCCGACGTGGTGCGTCGGGTGCATATTCTTAGGAAGCGGCGGAACAATTAGGCGGTCGCGAACCGAGGCAGGAACATCCGCTTTTTCTCCCTGCTGAGTGTGGTACCGGATGCCAAGTGACTCGAGGATGTGTAGAACTTTAAATAATTTTACCACATCTTCAATGCGAATTCCAAGTTTGCTTCCCGGCACTGCTTCACAATACTGCAAAAAAGACGGCTTCGCGGCACGGAGGAGGTGGAGGAACAATGAAGTTTATTGACCAGAAACCAGCAACTTTAGGAGGCCGGGCCTAGGCAACCCATAAGGGGGCGTCAAAGGCTTGCCTTGACTCTGCCTTACGAGCGTTTTGGGACGACCAGGTTTATTCATAGAATGTGGGAAACCACAAGCAATACTCGATGTTTTTTTGTTTTTTTTTGTAATGTGTAGTCGGGAGTGTGGTTTGCATGCTGAGACCTCTAATAGCTGATAAAATGTGGTATTGATGTAAACAGCTCCTCAATCTGATTCACACGCAGCTGTGCCCACTCGTCTGGTGCCGGTAGACTCTGGCCCTCATATCGGCCTTGTTCTTCAATCGCACTGAGCGTGCTTCTTAGGATGGTGCATGCAGCGGCTAATTCAGTCTTGTTTTCTCCATGTTCGACTGCGTTCATTGTCGCCAGCTTCTGGGAGAGCAGCAGTTTTTTTTTTTTTCGTTTCACGGCAACCATCGCGTTCAGAATAAGCGAAGAGTCGCGGGGAAGTGAACGGCGACCGCGCATGGCGGTCGCGATGACAAGGAATCATGGGGAAATCGTGTGATAACAAGAAGTTGTTCTACTTGCTCCGCGCGGCGCCTTCCTGATCACACCACTCGCTCGCCCAAATGCGTGCGGGAAAGTTCCCTGCCGTGAAGAAAAGCCGACCTCTTGCGAAGAAAAGCCTACTTCTCGATGCGTTTCGCGCTGTTCAGTGTTCAATGTATGAAGAGTTACGGTTATTTTCGCTCGATGCAACCGTAGATCTTTCTATGCATTGACGTCAAAGCATTATCGCGTTCTAAAATAGTTCGATATAAACGATAACTCGATATAGCCGGGTGCGACTATACGCGCCAAACAGGCTGGTGGCTCTTTTTCAAAGCTGCGGCATCCGCCTCTAACGCCAACATCAAGGCGCCTAGCGTGAATCATAGCCGCGTTCAAACGATGATACACAAGATTCTTAGGCCGCTTCGGGGTCGTTCAGCTGTTTGGGACCTTCGGAGCTTTTGTAGCGCTAGCACCTAGTGACATTAATGGGACAAGGAAGAGAATTTATCGATTGCATGATATGTGGTGTTTAACGTCCCAAAACCACCATATGATTATGAGAGACGCCGTAATGAAGGGCTTCGGAAATTTCTATCTCCTGGGGTTCTTTAACGTGCACCCAAATCTGAGCACACGGGCCTACAGCATTTTCGCCTAAATCAAAAATGCAGCTGGGATTCGATCCCGCGACCTGTGGGTCAGCAGCCGAGTACCTTAGCCATTAGACCAGCGTGGTGGGGCGACAAGGAAGAGAACAACCTTTATATATATATAAAAGTGATTCCCTCTTTTGGAATACCTGAATCACTATGCTTGCCGCGAGAAAACACACAAAAGGAAAATGTGGATGGCCACGCCACCTGAAATTTCCGCATCAAGCGTCGTGAAAGCATAACTTTTGACGGCGTCAACAATATTATACATGGTTCGTAATCGGTGAAAAATGAAGTGCATTGTCCTCTTTGGCTGCCATAGACTTTACATATCAAGTTTCAGGAGATTTTGTGCAGTTCGCCAAAACATGAAAAGTACGCTCTGAAACACGTAACCTCATGCGCGAAAATTTCGGCAAAAAATATAACAATGAAACTTTGACCATGATTTCTTGAGTCATTCTGCAAATAGTTATCGATATATTTTTCTCAAATCCTGACTTCTAATTTCCCTCAGAAACAACTCATACAAGAAAATGTGGAAAGGCTTTTTTTTTTTCAAATGATGACGTTCGCTGACATTTCGTACAAGCTCGAGTTACTGTATATGCTACCTAAAGGTAGCATATACATTAACTCTAGTACGAACTACACCTCCTCCCCCCACCCCCCATTCTTTGTCTGACCATATTCACTGTCCCGCTCCGTGAAGGACTGAATTTTCGCGTGACTGCGGCCCGCAAGTTGAGGTGAGCCTTAGAACCCAGCACTATCGGCGAAATGGAGGCGAAGCCTTGCATATGTACATGTGCCTGACGTATAGTTTTCTTTCTTTCACCTTGGGCAATGCTCCCTCCTGTTTCCTTCATCCACGCCGGCTATTGTACTCTATCCCGTGTGCTTAGCAGCGCAACACTTCACTTGCTATACAGACAGCAACGACGATCATGCTTTCATGCTCAGGTAACGCTGAAACATGGCCGCGCGAAATGTCTAATCACCACGATAAAAGATCTGATTGTTATATCAGAAAGGGCCGATTGGGAATAAGAGTCCATGATCGAGAGGACATCAGTTATTTGGAAACAACGAATTCAAAAATCGCGTGACCAGCTTACCCTCGATAGCCACATTTCATTACTCTCGCCAGCAATGTTTTTTTTTTTCTAACGACGCGTACGACGTCGTTACAAAAATCTTAGTTATAATAGTTATAAAAACATTGTTTAAGAACAAATAAATAAGTTTAAAGACGCAAGCCAAGGCCACTCGCTTTTGCTAATTCCTATAAAGGCAAAGCCGGCCAGTAAGGGCGTAGCCAAAATCTTTTAGGAGAGAGGGGGTTCAATCATACTGTCACGTGGTCGTGATGTGAACGAAAGCAGCAGTATAGGCTTCGTGAAGGTGAAGCAGTTTATTTGGCTTAGCTTGTGGCCGCGAAACTGAAAGTCGGGTTACTGCAAGCAATGCACGCTGTGCAGTGATATCGGCGCGGTTCCCGACCAACTGTAAACCGTCGAGCCCACCAAGGAAGCCGTCCGTGTCCAAGGGACGTCACCTTGGACGCCCCACCCCGGCCAACACCGTTGGACAACAGTTTTCGTTCACTCACTCCTATATGCACTCATTAAAAGGATGAATGCCCCTACAATCTAATAGCTACTGAACATATTTCTTTTTTTGCTAAACAGTGAAATATATAACATGTTTTGTGGCTACGTGGGACAATACGAATGCCGTGCGAACACAAATATTTACAGCTGTATGTGATTTTTTACAAGAATGAATAACAGCGCCAATTTTCTATGTAACATACCACACACGACGACAAAAAAATAAACAAAATAGGTTACAGAAAGCGCAGGCCGCTTTGAGTGATACGTATATTATTATACGGGTAGATTGCTCAGTTACATATGATGCGGTTTGCATAACTACATGGCCACTTATATTTACGTGCGCTTGTCAAGTTTACTGTATGTGACGCTATGATGAATGGGAGACGTGGCCTGGCTCATACGCCATGCATGTTTATTTCATCCTCATTTCTTCTTCATCTGTCTCTACCATCAGTCACTGCTTTCCTATGTCAGAGGATTCCCCCTCCCCCAGAACAAGTCACGTCAGGCAATCAACAAAACAACAAAAACGCAGAGTGTTAAAGCGAAAAATATCAAAATGTGCCGTAGGTTCATTTCAGAAGGGAGTTCCTTCACTCGCACAAAAAATCCACAGCAGAGGAAGGCAGTCCGGCTACATCTAAGGGAACTCTGGTGGACGAGGCTGGCTTTTGCGTCCTGGATGGCATAACCCCACCCTGGAGATCTGCACCGGTGATGACATAGGTTGAGTTCTTGTGAGGAACGGACAAGGTTGGGAGTCCCTGTAGCATTTGAAGTTCGGATGTCGAAGGCGTCGAATTGTGTGTCGTGGCGGGAACAGACAGTGTGCTTGCAGTTTGCGTGTGTGGTGGTCGCGGCTGATGGAATGGTATGTTGGTCTCTGCGTTGTCAGATGGTGCCTTCTCGTCTCTTTCGTCGTTTTCTGTGGTTTCGGAGCTGTAATCTAGGCGCAGTCTTGATCTCTTGTGCCAAATGCGTTTGTGGCGCCGATACCTTATGTGCCTCACGTCTTGAGTTTGCTTTAAGAGGCTCGCTTTGCGTCGTCGTCCTTAATTGTTGGTGTATCCGTTGGGGTGTCTGAAATCCTTGGACTCACTTTTGCTGGCATTGCTGCTGTTTCATCGGAACGAGCTGAGGTGGGAGTGCTTCTTGAACATCATGATGGTTTTCTTGACAACTTGATGTGGTGTCCAGTCGGCAGCTGGTCGTCTGTGGGCTGTTGTCATTCTGTGGCAGGGAAGATAATGCTTCAGTGTTGATAGAAAGCTCTTCAGGGGCTTCTTCTGCATTATTCACTACGATGGGCTCTTGCGCTTGGCAGCGTGCGATGTTCGATGCGTCTGAGCCTTCTGCTTTGCTTCGACTGTCTAGTGGGTGTGCACTGGACGGTGATGCGGGAACCCGTCTGAAAGGAGCATGGCTTGACAGGGTATTTTCGTGAACCGTCAGATCGTCTGACGTGATCGCGGCGTCCTTATGACGCAAATGGTGAACGTTATGAGCGCTTGAAGAGCCTCGTGATGGAAAACGGCGTGGTGGACCACGTATGCGAGACGAAGAATGAAGGGCATCAGGTGAATGAGCAACGTCTCGTGTCATATGCTGGAGCGAGGACTGTGTAAATGTTTGCTTTCGCGCAGAAGGGAAGCGCGCTCGAAGGTTGGGTTTTTCTCAAAATAGGCGTGATTGCCTGTTAATGAACTCGGGTTCCACTTTTTCTTGTGGCAGTGGTCGAGTCTTACTGTGCGTTAGATTGATTGAAGACTGCCTGTGAAATTGACGACTGAGTGTGATTGTCTGCGGATGGTGGGTTATAATCGAGTCTTCGTCGTAGTCGTCACTGTATTCTTTAAATCGAATGATCGTTTCTTCTTTGATCTTTTTTCATGACTCGTCGTTTTGAATTATGTGGGTGAGGTAGAATTTGAAAGCCTCACCGGAGACGTAGTCGGTAAAGTTGATGACCTTCTCTCCTCCCGACCAGGAGGCAGCGGGGGCGTGGAGCTCGAAGAGGTTGAACCTGTCTTCTACGGGTCCGTCGTCCGCTGATCCGGTGTACTTGGGGATGTCAAGGTCAGCAGATGGTTCTGACATGATGCTGCATGGTCGATGCGTAATGCTGGGCGCTTGTATACGGTTGTCCATGTATGGTCAGGGTGTTTTGTGGAGGACTTTGTCAATTGTGAGTGATGAAAGAACTGGCAGGTCTCCATTCTGTCGACTCGTGTTGCGCTGTGAGGAAGTGAGGATGGAATAAACATGGCGTATGAGCCTGGCCACGTCTCCCAGTCATCATAGCGTCACACGTTTATTTATGTATACAGGCAAGAAGTGCCATTATAAAATTATCATAATTTAAATGTAAATTCGCAATATTTGTGAGTGTGTTAAACCATGGCATGCGTCTGCATGAGCAAAATACTCGAGAGATTGAAACAAAATGAACGGGAAAACAAAAGAAGAGACATACAAGGCAACGCGCTACTGACAACTATGAACATTTCTCGAAAAGAAAAAAACGTCCCCGCAGCAAGATCGCCGCAGCCTATTTTGCTCTCCCGTTATTTGCGTCTCATTTCATCAAGTATGCATCACCAACTGGAGGAAACCTATACTCTTTAAAAGCATGACTAAATGTACGCGGCGCCCCCCCCCCCCCCCCAGTTCAGCTCCCTTGCTTCTTGATGTGAAAGCGGCACTGCAAAACTAATTGATAAACCTATGGGTATATGAAAAAAAGTATTTTTATCACAATGTTCACGACCTTATCACACAGCTTTAATCTTACACAACCTCAAAAACTCCTGCATTTTCTATCACTTTCATTTTTTTGTATTTTGTGCACTTCAATCGCTATTTATTTTCTGTGTGCTTTTTTTTCTTGCTTTATTGTTGTACTGTTATAACTAACAAAAATATGGCAGATCCTACTCATTATGGAAGTCGATTACATGTGAAACAGTGCATGGGCAAGTAATGGCCTATATAGCTTTTTTTATTGCTTTGATTCAAGCTTTCCGGGTTGATTAATTGATATATGGGGTTTAACGTCCCGAAACCACCATATGATTATTATAGACGCCGTAAAGGAGGGATCCGGAAATTTCGACCACCTGGGGTTCTTTAACGTGCATCCGAATCTGAGCCCACGGGTCTACAACATTTCTGCTTCCATCGGAAATACAGCCGCCGCAGCCGGGATTCTATCGCGTGACCTGCGGGTCAGCAGCCGAGTACCTTAGCCCTACACCACCGCGGTGGGGCAAGCTTTCCGAGTTGCACCAATTTCTTTGTTCATTTTGAGTATTTAAGTGTTTATCGTGGGCAGGCCTGCGGCGAGGCATTTCTTTCCGGGAGGGGATGAACCACTTGCCGAAGGCCTTCACTTTTCGAGAAGCGCGTCTATTCGAGGCAGCAACAAGTTGGAGGTGGGAGGCTAACATAAGACCCTAACCCTCTCGGTCCCCCGGCTACGAGACTGATGATGAGCTTACCGCGTGATGATGAGCTTACCCTCGCGTGACTGAAGGGCATACCCGCATACAACGGCCCATGGTATACACACACACACACACACACACACACACACACACACACACACACACACACACACACACACACACACACACACACACACACACACACACACACACACACACACACATATATATATATATATATATATATATATATATATATATATATATATATATATATATATATATATATATATATATATATATATGACCTTTCAGCGTGTTCGTCATTCATACACTAATGTCTTACCGCATTGCAATTTTTGTGGTTGTCAAGTAAAGAACATGACCACAAGAGCGCCGAGACGTGGCTAGATATAAATACGTATATAGGTAGAAACGGCGAAAGCACCCGCAGGTCACTAAGAAATGCTTCGCATTTAAAAATCGACCCTACTTAGATCTCCTTCATTCTTTAGATATCCTTAATTATTCATTCATTAGAGCTCCTTAATTAGGTCTCAAACATTCTAATCTTTAGGCTTGCGCACAGAAGTAGAAGCAGACACCCTCCCCCCTTCCCACATTATAAGGAGGGCCCATATATTTACTCAGTCAGACCTGTCCCGTCGTCGTTTAAAGAGTAAAACTATGGTGATACGAGTTCTTGACAATAATGGCTGTCGAGGGTGCCTGATATTGCATATTTCAAGGACTGCTTATAGTTCCCTCCTTTACTGGGCCCGTAAAATCGGTCAGCAAAAACCCGTAAGGACGTACATCATTGCTAGCTCACAATGGGCATCCGCACATCATCGCTAGCTCCATATAGTTCTTGCAATTATGGCGGACTCTCTTAGTCTTGATCGCTGCGGAGACAACCATTTTTTTCAGAAAGCTGAAACATGGCCCCAGGTCCACGCATGATGACAAAAAGAAACGAAAGTGATGCTTTTTAACTGCTACCATGCAGCGCGTGCCAGTGGAGGTCACATGCACAAAGCTCGATCTTGACTATACAGCAGCAAACGGGCCGCTGCTCTGTCGTGTTCTGACGGATGTGCATGAATTCGTCAGCGATGGGGTGGTCTCTATCGGCGCAAAGAAAGAGACCCACCAGGTAGCAGTTACCACAAGTTCAAAACGGGCGCCGAAAGCGCCGACCGCTCTTATGACTCCTCGGCGGAGCACCTGGACTTCGAGGCAGTACCGGAAGAACGCTGGGCACGCCCACTGCGAAAGCTCGCCATCAGTTACCGTTTGCACGCTGCGCACCGCCTCAGCCACCCAGGCGGTTGTCTAAACACTCGGTGCTTCATGCATTCGGTCCCATTCGATCGTTCAGCTTGGTCCGCTTCCGGGTGGTGTGTTCACAGTTCAAATCTAGACAGAATGTGCTTAGCTCAGTTAGCGGATAGGTTATCGCGAAACGGTAATACGTAAGGAAGACACGACAACGATGTGGGCATTCCTATGTCGCGGAAACACCAGCGACGTGGTTCATGTATAGGTTATAATTTTTTCTTCGGCGCAAGCTCTGCAGCATGTGCAAAACTGTTCACTCCGTCTAAGAAGTTAGAGCCGATTGTGAAACATACCTCCCCCCCCACACACACAAATACAACAAAACAGGAAAGAAGAAGAAAAACAATGCGTGTACCCATGCAACGTGAGCGGGCGTGTCGTCCAACTTACCAGCGTGAAACGCGCTTACCAACAAGACAGTGCAACCTGCGTGAAATCGCCAAGCCTCAAAAAAAGAGCTGTGCCCTGCAGCCATGTCTGTTTACTACTCACCACTCGCTTCTTTACGTATGCAGTTTGTGCCGGACATGCGGCTTAAAACAAACATATCATCATGGTTATTCGGCTGACCAGATGGTGCGTAGAGCGGCGCGTAATGACCGCAGCGTGGAGCTTTCGCTTCTTTGTTTGATGCGCGTCTTCAAAGGAGGATGATGAACTCTCCGCCGCGATAGTAAAGAAGCAGTCAATCGTCTGAGGGCGGGTACACGCGCGGGGCAGTCAGTGCCGCCACGGAGGGACAACCTCTCATTTCAAGGCGCGCGCTTTAAGGGGAGGGAAGGCATAGGTGTGCAATTTGACGACGAGCCTTTCTCCCGGTGCGAAAGCACATCCGGCCTATCCGCACCTGAGGCCATGTCCCGGGCTCCGCTTCTATGGCAGGCCGAGGGCGCCTCGTGGTGCAGGGGAAAGCCCGCCAAGAAGCGCGCACCACGGCTCTGGAAAAACGCTGTTCACGTGAAAGTCAAAGCAGCGTATACCGGCTAAAGACAGCCCGAATTCGACCAACGACGGAAGGAGCCAGACGACGTGTATATAGTATACATATTTACTGCTTTTCATGACTCCGGTTTGATGTAGCGCTCTGCGGCGTAAAAAAAAAAAAAAATCGGGAGCCGTTTGAACGCATTTAATAATAATAATAACTTTATTTCGCATCAAGGATACATGATGCAGGAGACCTGCAGAAAAAGCTGGCGTGATGCCAGCTTGACAAGGCCGCAGGCCCCCCTTCCCCCTCCCCGAACACATCGCAGCAGCGGTAACACTTTCATAAAAACATTCGGGATCATACGCGTAAAATAAAACAGGTCTATGACAAGAAAGAAATCATCACTGTACATGTGTGATAAAACGAAACGTCTAATGCTTAAACAACAACGACAAAAAATCTATTTCAAAAGATGCAAAAAATGTTGGCGTATTTGCCTTAAAAAAAAGGAAGCATTTGCGTAATACATCCGAGCGAAGCATACAAACATGTATACGACAAAATGAGCAATCAACACTGTACAGGTGTAACATATTGGTACATATAATGCTATAAACAAATAATTTCGCAATGTGAAAATACAAGCGGATTTGCCTTGCAAAACACAGAAAAAGCATCATAAAAGAAATATGCCTAATTTATTGCTTTGGCAACACCACAAGTGCATACTCGTTTCCTAAAACAGAAAAAACAAACAAGACACCAAAAAACATATCGTAAAAAAACACAAAGCAGTACACAAAATACACGTCAACAAAAACAAAATACAAAAATATATTCTTTAGAAAATTTACAAGTAACAGAAACGAGTGATCATGACATCTGGAGGAAATGATTCCGCAGTTGTTTAAAGGTGATTTTTTCTAAGTCAATTTCGTTATCCCTAAGTTCATTTAGTAACCTTGGAAGTTTATTTGCATAATTAAATCGAGACGTGCGTATACCACGAGGCGAGTCAGGTTTTTACAGGCTCTATTGCTCTGCTTCCGGTTAATTCCACATTCTGCGAAGGAAATGGGCGACGCCACCAGCGCCGCTATGCAACAAGCGCGCGCCGTCTTTAGGGCGTATTGAGCCATAATAATAATTGCTGGGTTTTTACTCGCCAAACCCCGCGATATGATTGTAAGGCAAGCCGTAGTGGAGTACTCCGGAAGCTTGGAGCTCTTTAACGTGCACCTAAATATAAGTACACGCGCATCAAAAGCGTTTCGCCTCCATATAAGTGCCACTGCCGCAGCCGAAATCGTACCTGCGTTCTTCCAATCAGCAGCCTATATTGAACTGCGTACCAACTCCCTCCCCCTTTCCTTTCTTTTCCTCCCCCCGCCGCATTAGGATTGCATTATTAAACGCAGCGCAAAACGCACATTAAGATTGCGGTGCTCATACACTATCTACTCTTCCTCGAGACAGTGAATTCAATTGGGTGTAGTTAAGTGAACTTCGTGCAATTATGGCGTTATACAGAATCAAACAGTCGGGCGCATCGATTCAGAGCACGCCTAACGCTTTACTGTCAAGATTAATTATTGTTAGTTTGTATATGTTTACTACTTGGTACCTTTGTAAGCATAACCCCCAAAAAATGTCGCGTTTCTGAATGATTCCATAAAAAAACACGATACGTTCCTGATTATCATCTCGAAAAATACCACCCTATTTCACCCCCCCCTCACCTAAAAACATGAAAAGAAAGTATAAGTATCACCCGATTTCACCCTTCCTCACATAAAAACATGAAATGAAAGTATAAACTTCAAAATGAGTGAGAATCTGAGCCGAACGCATAAACAGTATTCACACGTTTTTCATTCACACTCCCCGGGACACAGTTTTTTTTCTACATAAATTGTCTAAATTTCGTGAATCTCATAACTGAAATGAGTGTATACAAATAGGTATACAGAGTACAAAACATGGTGGACATGATTGTTACCGACGTGGTTATCAATGTGGTTCCGTATACATCGCACTCAAACGTCGCTGCTCGAATGTAATTTTGAAGAATATATGCATGGCTCTCGCAAGGGCAGAGCTCCGCTTCAGTGTTGTGTTGTTAGAATGTGCTAACTAAAAACAAAACAAAAACAAAAAGCGAAGTGCTTGAATACAGTTTCGTGATCTGTTCCAACACCATGCATGAGGAAGACATGATGGAAACAATTCCTTTTTCGTAATGATATTCAGTGAGGTATATACGTGCCACTGAACTCATATTGCTGTGATAGAGCATTGGTAGAAAGACTCATTTCATTCCATTAATTGTACACTCGGGGCAGAAGGACTACAAAGGGGAGTGAATGAACAATACAACTAAAAACAAGATAAATAAAAATTCAACCAGGACACGACCTTTTTAACAGGCAAAGTGCCAGGAAATGTGGATTTTTTTTTCCTTTTCCGTTCTCTTTCCGCTGAATGAAGCTTTTTTTTTATGGTACTGTTTGTTTGGCCTGTGGTGTGGCAGACACTTACAATTCATTTCCTTCAGAGTTATATGCGCACTTCTGATTTCCTTGGGGTAATTTCTGGCCGTAGTCTACACAAGAAGTTCTCCCATAAAAATAATATATAAATGCGCTAAAACAGCACTTGAAATTTCCGGATCGTAATCACTGCTGTTAACGCCCGCATATCCTGAAGTGACGGCATACTGGGCGATTTGGTTGGAATGTTTTCGCTGTTGCTCATGTGTACCATATTATCTGGACTGATTTTTTTCCCTGTTAATAATACTATCGAATAGTGGTCGGTAGTTTAGTTCCGGTGAGGCTTGTGAAATAGTGGGTGCAAAATTACGCAGCTAGACGCACGTAAGCAAGGAAACGATACGTGAACTTTGAATTCGCTTCACAGAGAACTGCTGAGTCTGTCATAGCATCTGAACGATATATATATATATATATATATATATATATATATATATATATATATATATATATATATATATATATATATATATATATATGCACTACAGAGACAAAAACATTCCTTTGTGCGCACAGCATAAATACTCGCTGGACGAATAATGAGTTCAAAGCTTGTTAGAGCTATGACGTCAGTGAAGGAATAGTGTCTCCTGTAATAGTCATATATGGCGCAAATGACGCCAACGACTTCTCGAGCGCTTCTGTTAACGCGTTTATTAAAGTAATTCTTCTCGGCTACCACCACGCATACATTTTCTTTGATTGTATAGGAAGAGTCTCGCTGTCTCATGTGCCAGTTATGTTTCTTGTTCATGTTGTGTTCTCCTTGGAGTTGATCGATGTCTTGTCAAAAAGGTGGCTTATCGGCGTTGATGAAAAAAGGCAGGTTGGGCGTGATAAAAACATGACGATATATTGTAGCGAAACATTTACAGTCAGATATTTACAGCTTCCCGACGCACACTGACGACAACATAGACGTAAAGAGCGTCTTAGGCTTCTACTTAACTTCCTTAAATTAGAGCGCAGAGCACTGTTACTACGTGCAAAGAACCTAGTCACACTGATCGACTGCCAACTGGTTACGGTCCGGACAAAAGTTTCACCGTACGGAGTCTTAGTGCGCCATCTTTCGTTAAATTCCGCCATATTTTACGCTTTACGTCGGCATTATCTTTGTTGGAAACGATAATGTAGGATTTTCACGCAGTAACTGAATTTGCTACAAGTTGCGGCTCATCTGCCGATGGATTTGCTGTACACGGGTTGCATCTCCTCTGTTCTCCAATGCATCATTATCTGAGCAGATAATCATGTATTGAAGAAAGAATTACGGCCGATCCATCGGGAGCTAAGCCGCCATGGTTATCCTGATCTTTATATCAGTAAAACTGGGAAGCGAATACTACAAAAGCTCACAGAGCAACGCGACAACCTGCGCACGTACTACAGTCTCAATCTTTTTGAGAGTGAACACAGGAGCGCGTGGCTCTCGGTACTACTAGCGCCGTTAAACGACGCGTCACGGTATCTGCGCGCATGCGCGAGGAAGGTAGCTCCCATTGGCGCGCATCACACCACCATCGGAGCGCTCGTGTGTCGTCTGCTAGCTTATTTTCGGCCTCCTTGTTGATCTTATTATGGCGCAACTAAAATTTGGGCGCTTTCAGTTCAAACAGCTTGTCTCTTATGCCAGCCGTGTCACTTGGTTTTGGTCTTTTTCTGTTTTTTTTTTTCCTGCGTTCTTGTAGTCGCACAACAAACTGGCAAAGAAACGAAAACATCCGAACTGTCATTTGGTACGCGCTTCACGAAGGGCTGATACGTTGCATGAAGCTGTATCAGTAATCTGGAATAGTTTCACACAATGTTACACTAGTATAATGTCTTGTCCCCCTCTGAAAAACAAAAGCGCTGCTGTTATTCTGGAAGGTAGTGACGACTATACTGCACTGCCACAAAGTTACGATGCGCTCGAAGATTCCGCCACTCTTGGCGAACTTTGAGTTCGTCCGTATGCGGTCTCGCGCCACATCGTGACGCAGGCGCCGAGAAGACGGAGCTTAGCCCCGGGCGCTCGAAGGAAGAGCTGAGAGCAGTTGAGGGTGAGGGGGGTGGAGGAGGAGGGTACTTTTTTTTAGTACTCGTAGCTCCGTTAATAATGGGTGTTTCGATTGTACTCTGGTACCAATGATTTGCTCAAGTAGGGGTCTAATGAAAAACGGAATGTAAAAAAAAACCATTTCAGGGACCCTTTAACAGCTCTGGAAGCTCCGAAAGACACGCGCTGCCATTTTCACCCTCAAAATGATCGTGACTGTACAGCCATACGTCGAAGCAATCCAGCGAGGATTTCTCGCACGTATTTTCAAAGTATGATTTCCAATTGCGCGCACCTTTACCGGCAAGCTCCGAAACCAGCTTGTTAATGTAAAAGATAGGCTGCCGCGTAAGTCATTCCCAGGAGTCGTGTACAAGATACTGTGTGCTGATTGCCGTAAATCGGTTCACATTGGAGAAACAGAAAAGTTCTCCCGATGCCTCAAGAAGAACCAACGTGACGACACTAACAACAGTCACGCGACAAACGCCATTGCTGGGCATGTGTATGAACATAATCACATCCATGACTGGGACAATGCCGCTGTCATCGCCAAGGAAAATAGCATGTCATCCCGCCGGCTTCCACGATCTCTGGCTAACCAACAAATGTCAGCTACAATGAATAGGACAACAGGGACGTTCCCGGCTAAGCTAAAGCACCTAATCTAAGCACGCTCGTTGCGTCACCTAATGGCTACAAAATTGACGACGACTTCTAGTCTGCAGCTCGGTGAACAATGAACCCATATGTGGTTCCGAAACATCAGGTCATCGTCATACTTGGTCAGTGATCATGTTTCATCTCATTATATGTCTGGCCAGATGAACTTCCGTCAAACTCTTGACTGCGAAATGTCAACATGTATATAAACGCAAACACACGCTCTAAGGGGGTTTGGAGTGGCAAGCAAAGTCCGAAAAATTTTGTGCGGATGGCTGTGTTTGTCACCTGTGGTTTCGAAATGGATATCTTCGCTACCTTTAGCAGCCGAACGTTTGGTACTCAATGTACGTGCTCCCGAAATCATTTTGCTGTCCGTAAGACAAAGCTATATTCTATACAAACCAGTTTCCAAATGGCAAATAATAATAATAATAATAATAATAATAATAATAATAATAATAATAATAATAATAATAATAATAATAATAATGATGATGATGATGATGATGATGAGGGGCTACGCAAATTTCGACCATCTGGCGTTTCGCGTGCTTCGACAGTATACGTAGTACACTACACGGGCCTCTAGCGAACCCACGACCTTGGGGTCAAGCTGACAAGCACCGTCGTAATCGCTACACGGTGTTGGAGGGAATCATCCGGCGGATTTCACGCGATCGCGCCGCAGAAGCCGCCCCGTCGCGTCCTCTCGGAGCCCGCAAGCAAAGCAGCAACAGGCCGCACTTGGAGGCTCGCTCTCAAGATGTCGCAAGTCCGGCTTCTCTCGAGCTTGTCCTCCTCTCAAGGCGGCCGGCGGGAACTCGTCCCTGGCATGCCGCCTGAGGTTTCGCGTGTCTAATCGGCCGTGCAGGGCGCAAACAATCTCCGCGCGTGCGGCTATGTTTGCTGCCACCGTCCTTGCCGAAGAGCGCCTTTCTGCGCTATATTCCGGAGACGCGAAGGAATCCGATTTTTCTCGGTTTTCCGCAGGGGGCGGGACGGCGCACCATTGGATGCAGGCCACACTTCTCGAGCGTGCGTGACAAGTGGTGACCCAGCTAGGGCATCCTTCCTGTTCGGGGCTCGCGCCGGGGTGTGCGCGCCCGGGGAGGGCCTTGGCCCGAGCGGCGCTAATGAATGTCCCCTAATTGGGGTCGACGGGCGCGCGCGGCCCCGCTCGTGCTGCAGGGCCCGGCCGCTATCTGGCTGGGATGCTCTCTCGCTGGTCCGAGCGAGGAAAAAAAAGCGCCCAAGGTTAAAATGAAAGCCTCCTACCGGTATGAGATAAAAATTAAAAACAGAGACGCTTATCGGAAGAGAACTATGTCCCTCGGCACTAAATACACCGGTTGCAGCCGCCCTCTCGCCGGGATTTCGTCCACCCGGCTCTCTTCTTTCTTGCCCTGGCGTGGCGAAGAAGTGGTCCCGAGCCAGTCCAATCTTTGAAATTCTCGCCTTCTCGTCCCCGGATTGCTTTATTTTTGCCTCGCAGCGGCCGCCGCTCGCTTCCTCGGCCGCCGGAATGCGCCAGGCCTGTCCCCCCCCTTCCGCCCCGACGGGACGCGCCGCGCCGAAAGCGGAAACTCGAGCTCTTTCTATGCATGCACAGCTGAGGAAAGCGCGAGCCACTCATCCTATTCGGCTCAGATGGAATCGAACGGGAATACCATTTCCCTCTCGTTTCCGTTCCACGAGAAAAATGTTTCCCAACAGCGAACGTGGGAGTCGTGGCTAGTCAAGTCAAATACCCACGTGGGCGAGGTGGACGTAAGATCTCCAATAGTCATAGCGCGAGAACAGAACGACGACAAAGAGACGTGTGGCAGCTTGGGCTAGTTGGTATGGCATGACGATAGTTATAGCGCGAGAACAAAACGACGGCACAGAGACAAGAAGGACACGAAAGACACGAGCGCTCGTGTCTTTCGTGTCCTTCTTGTCTCTGTGTCGTCGTTTTGTTCTCGCGCTATAACTATCGACAAAGAGACGCTCTGTTCTCACGCTATAACTATCGTCATGTCATACCAACTAGCCCAAACTGCCACACTTCTAAGTAAGATGTCCATTTTGAAGCAGTGTACCACGTACCACGCACCGGAGTAGAGCGCCGATGCTTAGTTTGACCAGTTTAACCATGTTATATTTTTATTTAATGCACACACAGACCTAAGCAGAAAGACACATTCTGTCCTCATCGGCAAGCTGACGACATAGTTAGGAGTCGAACCCGAGAGCTTACGTTATATAGCCGCTTATCGACCATGTTCACCGGCAGATCAGCGTGCTTGCTTAGCTCGCATTTCAGAGCGCACACATGCGTCCGTTTGACAGCACCAACACCGAGGGCTTAGAATCCCACAGAAAATGTTTTCCGTAAGACACCTTGGCGCCGCCATTTTGGGCTGTTAAGCCGAGGTTTTCTTGTATTTGTGTATTGCGAAC
This sequence comes from Rhipicephalus annulatus, assembly GCA_013436015.1. Lineage (NCBI taxonomy): Eukaryota > Metazoa > Arthropoda > Arachnida > Ixodida > Ixodidae > Rhipicephalus > Rhipicephalus annulatus. Next base: position 536,452 of record WOVY01011726.1, read on the forward strand.
AAGTTAATAAAGTACACGACGCATCGTGTACACCAAGCCAACCATTTTCACGCGTATGCGTCTGCGGTGACATTGTTCGTGCAGTCGATGAAGATGCAGAACAAAGGGTAATAGCCCAATATGGCGGCACTGAAACCCATCCGTAAAATAGTATACATCCAATAAGCACAGCCTTAACCCCTCAGAAAAGTGATGAACATACTAGAAGAATTTTCACCTGGGCTTGTGGGTGGTCTTGCATGTCCAGTGCTTATAGCAGAGGCTTTCAATAAACGTTACTTGTTAGTCAACAGTCTTCGTGGGTTTTTTGTTTTTTTGTTTTTTTTTCATCCATGCGACTAATTTTTGCTGCCAGCACTCAACATAAGCAATACACTATTCTGTGTGTGCTTGCACCATCACGTTTTCATTTTTGTGTGCGGCAACAGTCTCAAACCAGGGCACCAGAGGCAAATTGTTCACGGCAGCATTGGCTCAAATGGTGCGCCAGAACAACGGACATTAATAACCTTTCTATGCGGTGGTGCAACTTGGAATAAACACTTCTCTACCCGTGGACGTGATGTTCGTCGCCAAAGAAAAGGCTGCAATGATTCATTTGCACAGCGGCGTGCATTCGTGACGTGCCGCAAATTCTCGTAATCACAGGATTATATCGGGGTGTACTGTATCCCTACAGTTCTTTCTATATGCGGCCATCACACTTATCGTGCGTTTCAAAGCACATACTCACGTAAGCTTTATGAAATGCCAAGCCAAGGAACTAATTTCGCAGAGGGAGCACGATCTGCACGATAACTTGTAAGACAAGGATATACGAATGGCGCTATACCCTAAATATATGCAAGGTATACGTCCTAAAAAAAATGCTTACAGATTCACTGACGTCACAGTATTGATGCCCGTCCTTGCTATGCGAAGGGGGGGGGGGGGGATGATGCACGAAACTATACTCAGCGACAACTTGTCTTGGCATTGAAGGGAAAGCTATGGAGGCGAGCTTCTGCACATGTAGCACTACGCGAAGTAGTCCGTTCTGGCGCGCGTCTCGTAATGCTGTGGAAAGTTACGGGGGCGCCACATCAGCGTTTTATGTAGACGCAGACGCCGCTTAGCATTTGAGGTGCAGGTAAAAAGGCGGGACTTTCTCGCGTGTTCAAAAATACGAAGTCACAACAGATAAATTAAAATAAATACGAATATATTACTGGTGTGAGCTGCGTCCCGTCTCAAGTAGCTCCGCATAGAAAAGAAATGAGGAACATTTGTATTTCACTTTGAAAATACGGGCGCTACTTTGGAACTACCTGCACTGGCGGTAGGATGCATGTGATTTGGCTCCCCAGCTTTCCCTTCAGTGCCAAGAAAAGTTGTCGCCGAGTATATATAGTATATTTAGAGCGCCAATAAATTTCGTTACATATGTAAGAGACGGGTACCTCTAATTTGGCGCTAGATGTATGATTTCTCCTAAGTAAATATGCCTCAACCTTGTCTGACTGCAATGTTAACGAGTGTCCTAAATTCACTTATTGGTTCTTTCGTGAACGTTGGTTAATGGGGTGAGACATTGCGATTTCTCGTGCATAGAATGTATACCACTTCCGGTAATTCACACGAAAAGGCCGAATCACACAGTGTGATCCAAAGTATATATATATATATATATGTATATATATATATATATATATATATATATATATATATATATATATATATATATATATATATATATATATATATATATGTGTGTGTGTGTGTGTGTGTGTGTGTGAGAGAGAGAGAGAGAGAGAGAGAGAGATCTTAACGTCCCGGGTCCCGGAACTGTAACAAACTATAGCAAATTGGGCAAGTCCGACTCCCGTATAAGGTCACTGCGTGTGGATTATGAGCATCACCATATGTAGGCACTGCCCATCGTGGTAACTTAGCACTGCTAAGCTCGAGGGCACGGGTTCGATTTCAGGCCACGGTGGCTGCATATTCTGCACGTCGAAGCGCCCCACGTGGTCAAAATTAATGCGGAGTCCCCCTCTAACTACGGCGTGCTTCACCGTTTTTGTGATGTAAAACTCCAAAGAGAGAAATAGAGAGAGAGAGAGAGAATACCGTGAAAGAAAGGCAGGGATGTCAACCAGAAATTGGAGCATCCGGTTTGCTACCCTGTACTAAGGGAAAGGGAATTGGGAAAGAAAGATGAGAAAGAAAGTGAAGAGTAAAATAGACTCGCGAAAAAGAAAAAAAGAGAGGGTCCTATAGCCTATTCAATAGGCCACTACCACGCAAAAACTTCAATGGGGTCTTGACTTATTTTTTGTGCAAAGACACAACGTGTCCTCTTTCGAGCAGTGCCTGTCTTTCGAGCACTGACTGTTCTGACATGGCTCCGTCGTCAAGGCAGGCTAACGCAGCAGCTAGCGGCTGCCTGTGCACGCTGTAGAGCGAGGGCAGTGACAGAGAACGTGCACTATCGTTTCATCGCTGCCGCAATGATCGCAAGCAGCACTGTCTTCCATGCCGATTCAGAAGCCGAAAACTTTAGTGAAAGCAACACTAAGCGGTCCAAGCCACAGTCGGCAAAACGCCGTTGTGTCAAGTCGAGAGAGTCCAGACGGAGGTAGAAATCGACTAGATGGCTCCAGCATATGCAGTAGTGTGTGTTGTAAACACTGTGTGTTCCACAGGGATTTTGCATCTTCAATAGCTATTTGTCGCATTTTCATGGCAGCATCAGTCCTTGAGAATGGAATGGATTCTTACACCACCTTCGTGCACTGATCGAACAGTTGCATCGGCATGTTCGTTGCCCAATTTGCCGCAATGATTTGGAAGCCCCTGAAACGTGGTTTCATGTCCTTCGTCAAAAAGGTGGGGAAGCAGCTCTGAGTTGTTTAAGAGGTCCCCGGCGTAACGCGAATACCAAACTCTGTAATGCTGCCTTGGAGTCCGTGAACACGCTCCATTTCTTGACTTGTGTATGTTGAATTACAAGCAGCAAGTTCCGTAGTTGTCGATGTCGTCTAGACAGCCGAATCTTTGTCATTGTCGCTGTTGCACGAAAGATCACCGACCCTGCAGACATATTCATTGTAGTTGAAGCATCAGTATATAGATGGTTATGCTCCCTGTACCTCTCATACAGCAACAGAAGAAAAAGCTGCTTTAGCGCAGGAGACGAGAGCCAACCTTTTGTCCGTATGCCTGCAACCGTGAGTTGAACCTGCGGATGAGTCATACACCATTGGGGAGTTGCAATTCTGGATAGAGCTGTATATCCCATATGTATGCGTGTACGATATCACAAGACTGTCTGGCAAAATGAGGCACAAGGTCGGTCTTCTGGTAGTGAGGCAAGATGATAGGCAGGAGCACGAGTAAGATGCCTCACGTGTGCTCTCGGCGCTTCCATTACGATATGTGTTTGAACGGGTAGTTATTTGCAATCGCAATTGTCTTAGCTGTTCATGAACATCGCCCAAACAAACTCGCATAGACAGCCGGAACGCTTTCGAGAGTGCGAACGCTGGTTCTGCAGGTATTGGTGAGCACAGACAAGCCGTATCGCAAATAGTCGAGAAAAAGCGTCTTGTACAATTGCATCATTACATGTACTGAGGTTCCCCAGGTTCTTCCTCCAAGATACTTGAATAAGTTAGCAATGCCTGTGAGAATCTTCTTCAAGTAGGCCACATGTGGGCAGCAGAGGTCTTTATCGATGATTATGGATAGAAATCTGTGTGTCCTGACAAATGGTCGATAGATAAAGCGTATGGTCTCATTGGCTTTCGACTGAAAGCAATCAATGCTCATTTCGCTGGCGAGATCTTCAGACCCTGTTTATTGAGGTACATCGATATCAACATCACAGCTTTCTAAAGTCTTGCACGTACCTGAGGTCTTTTCACGCCAGATGTCCAGACACACATGTCGTCAGTGTGCATAGATAGCTTGACCACACTCGGTAGTCGTTCCACAAGACCAAAGAAAACGAGGTTGAATAGGGTTGGACTCAAGATGTCACCTCGCTGAACTCCACGATGCGGGGGGTGTTGGGAGGTTAGACCATCTGCAGTATTCGCAAATAAGGTCTACCCTTGTGAAGAATTGCTTGTACAACAATACAGTTGACCACCTAGGCCCACTGACTCAATGGCTTTGAGGATGGCGTCATTAAGAACGTTGTATGCTCATTCCACATCAAGGAACACGGCAACAGATAATCGTTTACATGCCTTTTGATGTTGGGTGTACGTGGCAAGATCGATAACATTGTCGATGGAACATCGGTGACGGCGAAAACCAGCCATGACGTTCGGATATATCTCGTGTAGTATTCAAGGTACCATTTAAACCTGGCTAGGATAATTCTCTCCATTGCCTTTCCAACGCAACTTGAAAGCGCGATTGGACGGTAAGAGGTAATGTCTAGGGGAGACTGTCTAGGGCTAGATAAGAAGCAATGTCTAGGCGGCTAATCTTCCAATCTTGTGGAACGACACCAGCTTGCCAGGATTCGTTGAAGATGTTAAGGAGCGAATCTCGTGCCCGTCCACCAAGGTGGCCCAGCATCCGATAAGAAATGTCACCCGGGCCAGGCGACGAAGACCTATCACATAGGATGAGCGCCGCATCAAGCTCCTGTGATGTAAACGGTAGATCCCTGGTAAAACTCCAGAAATTATCAGTATCGGAATGAAGGCTCACGAAATTATCTTTACGACTGGTTATTATCGAGCGACTGTATTCTAGCTGAAAAAAAAATTTTGAGAAAACAAAACACGGCGTGTACGCTTAACTTACCTGCATGTCATCCGGTGATGTCGTTGCACTTTCCAGCCTCTTCAGAATATTCTCCACTCGAAGCAGCTCAATAGTGAGCAAACCCTTCGATACACCTTAACCGACGCGGCCCCCGTCATGGGCAGCTGAATATGCATAGCTTTGATAATAATAATAATAATAATAATAATAATAATAATAATAATAATAATAATAATAATAATAATAATAATAATAATAATAATAATAATAATAATAATAATAATAATAATAATAATAATAATAATAATAATAATAATAATAATAATAATAATAATAATAATAATAATAATAATAATAATCTGGATTTATGTCCTAAAATTACGCTATGATGATCACATAAGCCGTCGTGGAGGGCTGCGGAAATTTGGACTATCTGATGTTCTTAAACACCTACATGGCATCGCATAGAACACTGGCGGCTGTATCATTTCGGTTCCACCGAAATGCTTCCGCCACGGCCGGAATCGAACCCACGACCTTCGGGTCGGCAGCCGAGCACCGCATCCACTTATTCACTGTCATATTCAAAGCTTTGACATTAGCTGATATCTTACACTTTCTGTTAGGCTGAGTAAACGGAAGCGACCAGGTAACACTCTTCATCGTCGTTGTCGAGACGAATTAAAGATAAGTAGGCGGTTGCGGACCTGAAACATCTTCGACTTCTTCCTGTGAGTTAATACTCAAGAATGCTATTCTGCATATTGTCGAATTCGCCATCTTGTGAGCTCCGGCTGGATAAGGCGGATGCTGTGCCCTCCTGATTGGTCAGACTCAATCAGTGGCACATCAAGTAACTCTATACATTACCTCGAAACACGTTGATGTCCAAAACACCTGGTATGGACCCTGTCGCTGTTTTCAAACACAGGTGCTGCATGGCTTCCGGTTCTGTATGCCGGCGTAATCTACCAGTATTGGTGAAGAATAGAAGCCTCAACAAATAGCCAGTTCATTTTCAAGAGTTTTCTCCTTAAGTCTGGTAAAATATTTCAAATACATTTTTTTAAGCTAACAATGTTATAAGAGTTAGTCCTTAAGTTTGAGCGCCTTCCTTTTACCTAAAAGCGCAAAAGATGTCTTTCCCATTTTACCTAAAAGCGGAAAAAGAGTCTTTGTTACTCTAGCACCACCTAAAAAACACAATATTTATGTTTCGGTGTGGGAAAGTAATAAATGAAGTGACCGAAAGTTTCTTGCGTAGCGACACGTGGCTGCTGCGATTACTATGTTGAAATCGACCGAAAAAGCGAATACCAGCTGCAAGCAGATTGTCCGTGTTGTACATTCGCTGTCTACCAATAGGGCCATTCCACGCCACGCGACCAAGCCATTTGGGTGATGTGGCGGCTGCATTTCCGATGGAGGCGGAAATGTTGTAGGCCCGTGTGCCCAGATTTGGGTGCACGTTAAAGAACCACAGGCGGTAGAAATTTCCGGAGCCCTCCACTACGGCGTCTCTCATAATCATATGGTGGTTTTGGGACGTTAAACCCCACATATCCATCAATCAAATCAGCTATTTAGGCGAGCATCTCGCCGAGATCGTGACAGGTACTACGGCTCCCTCTCACAAGCTTTGTTTATATATTTTTTTTATTTTTTATAATAAAATGTTTTTCCACTTTCTCTCAAATGCATTCACAAAAGATCGGGCTGATTTCTCGCGTTGAAAATAGTGGATTGCTAGAATATTTCAGAGAGAAAAGAAAAAAAAAATGTCACATGTAGGAGAGGCATCGGAATCACGCAGAATATATCATAAGTGTTTGTCGAAACATTTTTCTTCGAGTATCGCTTCTTGTTTAAACAGCAAATTTGATTTAGATATTAAAAAAAAATGTGCTTGTTCAAGGCGTTGGAAGCTCAGTAATAATACTGCAATTCTTCGATGATATAAGCCTCCAGAAATATCACCGAAAGTTGTATGCTTGTATTTTTTTCCTTATAATCTTGCGATATGTACGATACGTGGTAATCAATACTTACTCTACGGAAGGTGAAATTAGGGGTAGATATTTTTTGCAGGTCACAGAAGTTTCTAAATTTCCCGAGAAGAAAAAAAATCACGAATTTGAGAAAACGTTCATTTTGTTCCGTATTGACATGCATGCACTCTACTTTGTGCTCGTTTTGGGACGTTAAAACCCACATATCAATCAATCTACGTTTATTGATTGACATGTGGGGTTTAACGTCCCAAAACCACCATATGATTATAAGAGACGCCGTAGTGCAGGGATTTGGAAATTTTGACCACCTCGGGTTCTTTAACGTGCACCCAAATCTGAGCACGTGGGCCTACAACATTTTCGCCTCCATCGAAAGTGCAGCCGCCGACGTCGGGATTGGATCCCACAACCTGCGGATGAGCAGCCGGGGACCTTAGCCACTAGACCACTACGGCGGGGGAATTAATCTACGTTGTGCTCCAATTAAATATTATCGTTATATTTCAATGGAAAGCAAATGAATAGTTCTTCGTATGTGGGCAGTTTTACCATTACAATTTTTGTTTCAAGGATGACGATCATTTTTGATGTCTCCCATCAACGACTACCTTCCCAATCAGTCATACGGCAGCTTCCTCATGAAGTTGTCCACTGTTATCGCGAAGGAAAAACATCAAATTTTTTTTTCTGCCCTTAAAAGTTGAGATAAAAGTTTTCATATAATATAAAGTTGAATATTAATTGGAGCACAACGGGTTGAAAATGACATCTGTATGTGTACCAATATTGGCTTTTTCTTAAATTCGTGATTTTTTTCCTCGTAAATTTAGGTTACTCTAATAGCATCAAAATATTTTTAACCAAGAATATACCTTCCGCAGTGTAGGCATTATTTAATCAGAGATACATGCATAGCGGAGTATCGCAAGGAAAAAACACAAACACAGAACTTTTTGGCAAAATTTCTGGAGGCCACAAAATTGCAGTATAGTATTATTGAGCTTCGAACACCTTAGACAAACGTCTTTTCTTATTATCTAAATCAAGTTTTCTACAGAAGCAAGAAATGATACTCTCAGAACATTTTGTTCTGAAACGCAATACACATACTTCATTCCGAAAAATTCGAATGCCTCCCACGTGACCAAAACTTTTTCTTTCTCTCTCCGAAATATTCTAGCGATTCCCTGCTTTCTATGGAAAAATATCAGCACTTTTTTTTTCGAGTGCGCTTGAGATGATCATTAAAATGGCTGGGAATAAACCCAATAGCTCTTTCTAAAACATGATCGCCCAGCAATAACTCAGAGTATTCCAACCCTCCTTGCCCCGCCACGGTGGTCTAGCGGCTAAGGTACTCGGCTGCTGACCCGCAGGTCGCGGGATCGAATCCCGGCTGCGGCGGCTGCATTTCCAATGTAGGCGAAAATGTTGTAGGCCCGTGTGCTCAGATTTGGGTGCACGTTAAAGAACCCCAGGTGGTCGAAGTTTCCGGAGCCCTGCACTACGGCGTCTCTCATAATCGTATGGTTTTGGGACGTTAAGCCTCACACATCTATCTATCTATCTATCTATCTATCTATCTATCTATCTATCTATCTGTCTGTCTGTCTGTCTATCTATCTATTTATCTATCTGTCTGTCTGTCTATCTATCTATCTGTCTGTCTGTCTATCTATCTATCTATCTATCTATCTATCTATCTATCTATCTATCTATCTATCTATCTATCTATCTATCTATCTATCTATCTGTTTGTCTGTCTGTCTGTCTATC